>CM055106.1:32406513-32500909 GCA_029204225.1 Diphasiastrum complanatum
TCGAATCGTTTGCTGAAGATAAAAAATAAACAGACAGGCAAGGCAATTCTAAAAGGAATGAACACATACAATAATGCTGTGGAGCAATCATCTTTTGGGTTCTGCAAATGAGGACACAGATCATTGACACCGATCCTGGAATTACAGATGATGCAATCATTTCAAATTTGCTAGCCTTTCAATCCCTTGAACTTCATGTTATGAGCTTGACCACCACTTCTGCAATGTTTGGACTACTGTGGCAAATATATATCAACTCTTGTGTGTGCTGCAGATCCGATCAGATATTAGAAACGTTGCCTTTGACATCAAAACATTGTATAGCATAAAGCCACTGTATGTATAATACCTCAACAGGAACATATTATATCATATTCAAGATGAGAATTCTTTTTTTAAATCGTGGGTGCTGCAGATCCGATCAGATATGCATCTGATTATACCTTATCACACAAAACATCACATGTTTCCTCCAATTCGCTCTTTTACACCTCCCCTTAGAGTTGTCATCAAACCTTGAGCAACAGGGACATCAAAACTGCTTTATGTCTCAGCATGTGCTTTTCTATCAAAAGGACTATTGTAGCAAAAAACACACACATTTATAGCCACCCTTTATGTAGAAGAAAGCCAATTATAGCGCCACTTTAGGGCTGTTTCACTAACAACAAGTTCTTTTGCTCACTTTCACTTGCCACCCATTTTTTGAACCTTGGCAATAAGCTGACGAGCAACTTTAAACCTTGGCAAGTGAGCTGATGAGCAACCGACCACCTCCCTTTCAAAGCTGCATGGTCATATGCACAATGGTCTCTAGCACATGTTAATTGGTTATCCATCATTTGAGCGTCGCAATGTGATTGACCTATTACGCTCCCATACCATTGATCCATTTTTGTTAAGTTGCACCTAACTTACCAATACAAGCAATGTCCCGAGGTCCAAAGAATGGACTTGAGTTGCCTCTACATGGCAAGGGTTTCAGGTCACCTCATTTGCCACATGGTGGCAATTCAACCAAAGTCTAAAAGGGGCGCGCACACATTTTTCTAAACTCCCTGGACCAAAGGGAGAACTACAATTTAAATTTGGGACTTGCCAGATAGTGTATCTGAAATGGCCCTTTATTTAACAAAGAGTATATTTTTTGTTCTCTCTCTCTCTCTCTCTCTCTCTCTCTCTCTCTCTCTCTCTCTCTCTCTCTCTCTCTCTCTCTCTCTCTCTCTCTCTCTCATCCAAACATACACGGATTACAAAAACTGGGCCATTGATTTTGAGTAATCTGCACGCAATGTATGACGTGTCAAAAATGCGAGGGGGGGGGGGTACTGATCAAACTCAATATCTCAAATGTGAGCGTGAAATACCATCTTTTTCACTACATTTTGTACTATTGTTCACTTTAAAAACATTGTTTATGACCATAGCAATATGCCCATAAAAAAAAAAATTATAAACACTTTAGCTTTTTATCGAATTAATTATGAAAAGTTTGCAATTTTTTGAGCAAGTTCTTTAGTTGGTGAGTGTAGCTTTTCCCAAATTTTCATTTGAAGCTTCTTAAATGAAAATTTTGGTTTGACCAAGTTCTTTAGTTGGTGGGTGTAGCTTTTTCCAAGTTTTCAAGGTTGTTACTTTTGATAGGTTTCATTAAAAAGAGCCATGCCTTTTACTCTATCCGAACATTCGACTACCCAATGAATGTCTAGTACATATATATATATATATCTCCACTATCATCTTCTCCTATTGTATCAAAATTTTCTTTCCATATATGGTATGTCAATAAAGGTTTTCTAAGTGGGGAATCTTGGCTCCTCTCTATGAGTTTCATTTGATGTTGAATATGATGTGATTCATGCATGTTGTTCTTTTTCTTACGATATCTTTTTAATCATCATCTTGTTTTTATATTTCTTACACCGTTACAATTTTTACAAGTATGACATAATGAACACAAAGTACATTAAACAAGCATGACATAATGAACGCAAAGTACATTAAACTTCAAATCTCTTCACCAAAGTGATTACAAAAAAGAGATTGGTGGGGGTTAGCTCTTCCAGATGATTAAGGCTATTGCTATTGATAAATTTCATTGAAACGGCATGCCCTCTACCCTTTCCATGCCATAAAGTCAAATCACATAATCTTGGACATGTGATCTTGATTTTTTGTCAATATTTTCTTGCATTATAGTCAGATTCTCTACATTTTCTTAATGTGTACATATTTGTGTTGGACACTCAAGCTCATCCCTTGAATAGGCAATTTTTGCCTATGCAACCACAAACTTTCTAAATTGTGAATTCATGGACTTGATCATGCTTATGCTTGTGCTTGTACTCTCTCTCTCTCTCTCTCTCTTCTCATCTCTCCTCTCTCTCTCTCTCTCTCTCTCTCTCTCTCTCTCTCCTCCCCCAAACCCTAATTTCAGATAAACCTAACTTGTCAGGCTTTAATCTTGAAACTCACGCTTTGCAGAATTTTGGAACAGTCATGGTATGTAGCCTTTGAAAGTAAATGACAATATTTTTATGGGATAAATTAAAAGACATGGTTCCATCAAGCACATCTCGTTGACCTAAGTTGGTCAAAACCCTAATCACACGTAGACCAATCAAAATGCACGAAACCCTTTTTGTCCATCAATGCCTACATTCTCTCAAGATTTCTCATTACTTGTATGTGCTTGTTTTCTTCAAATGGCATTCATGTGTAGCCAACATTTTAAAGTCAAATTGGATTGAAATTTGCTTATGGGGACACATCTCAATTTTACTTGTCATTATCTAGAGGATTACTAGCCAAAAGGGCACTTGCAAGTCATTACACACTTGAGTTTCAAGAAGTAACCCTAGAGGGTCATGTGGAATTTTTTATGATGATGCAATAATTACATTTTTTCCAGTATTATATCGTGAGCATACGAAGTTCTAACTGTTTATAGTTAGTGGCAAAGTTCGGAACTTCATAAGGAGGTGTGAAGGATTTTTGTTGGTAGAAGATTATCGTGATTTAAGTGTGTTCAAGTGGGGGGAAAGGCCCTGCCCCGAGGGCCTTCCGTGCTGGGAGGGCCCTTGCCCGAGGGTGGGAGCCTGAGAGCAGGGCCCGACCTGCACAGAAGGCCCGAGGGGCTCGGGCCTTCCCCTGCGTAATAACAAGTCTAAATTTTTTTTGTTTGATTTATTCTTAATACAATCGCTGATATGATACTAGAGGATGAGAATTATGAACCATTTTATGGACAGAATCTTGATGCTTTTATCATGGATCAAAATTTTGGAGGTGCAAGCAAATTCCACCTCTGGAGGTGCATAAAAAATATAAAGAAAAAATGAAGACTTGGCATTACGTTTTGATAAAAACCCACAAGCCTTCAAAAAGAATTGAAAGGAAAGTCATAGGAGGCTTTTAGAACTCTGAGAGTATGATTGTTGCCCATCGTACAATGGCATGATTCATGTCAAACCTCCCATCAGCATGCGCTTTCCCAGATGTGCAACAATATGCAGTACATGGTGATGATGTGCTCCCCACCATCCCCACTACCTAATAGCATAGCAATCACTATTCAGTGTTCACTATTCTTCTCCAAGTTTCAACCTTCTTGTCAAGCAAAATATGACAGCAATTCTCTGTAAAGTGCAGGCACCTCAGAAGAAAATAAAAAGTCCTAAATTCCGTAGGGTCACCAGGGTACTTTGAGGTCCGTGTGTCCATTCAAGGACAGCCCAAGGAAAAGAAGATTGCAATTAAGAACAGATTGAGAAGAAGCTTGCAATTTGCAAAGGACAGACTTGGGTAATGATGACAATAAAAGCATTGAACTTCTAGAATGATTTCATGGGAATTCAGCATAAGAGAACGTGAAAGAACAAGAGTGTCTTTTAGAATTCTCTCTCCTCCTTTCCTGGAATATTAAATATGGTGCTCATTGCTATTGCAGAAGTCATTCTCTTATCATTGCTGGGCATTCTGCCATTCTGCTGTTGAGTCGGAAGAAGTTGTTGTTGTGAGAGATGTTGATACTGTAGCTTGTTGTCTACTCTCTGCCCTTGTTAGTAAGAAGTTCGTTCTGTCCTTGATGGTCGATGATGCTGAGTGATGTGCTGAGGTTATCACTTAATTCTCTGTTAATGAAGAGGCTGGTTGATATTCTTATGGGCTGTTAGCATGGAGGTCGTTTTTGCTGCAGTCATTGATCTGGTGTTGAGCCTATTGTTGGTTGCAGTTGTGGGAAGTTGTTGGAATTGGAGGCTGAAGGTAGTTTCTAAGCTGGTTGCTGAGAATATGAAGGGTGTTGAGGTGGGAAGAGGCTTGTTGTGGACTAGTTCCTATGAATGAGTCATGTCATCTCAAATTCCGAGGGAGAAGAAAACTTATCGGTTGCAAAGAGTTGATGGAATGGTCTTGTAGATCATATAGCTGCCTGTTGAATTGACAGTCTTTAAAAGGACAAGTAGCTGTTGATAGCTCCCTACTCAATACATTGAGCTTGTCTATTGTCAGCATGCTAGTATTATTGTCAGCATGCTAGTATTATTCGAGCCTGATCATTCTGCTCAATGGTCTGCTATCTTTCTGAGGCTGTGATCTCCTCATTTGCCTAGAAGTTGGGAAAGGTGCCTCATCCTCATGATAGTTAGAGTTGCACTTCCATGGCATTGTTGCATGACTTTCTATAGTCACCTAACTCACATAAGGTTGTAGTCACTAGGATCACCTCTTTGTGGTGTTGCCAAGGGAGCGTATTAATCAAAGCCGCTAAAGTAGCACAATTAGCATCATCCAAGATCATAGTCGCATGGTCCTGCGGCAAGAACAACTGCGTCTGCACTTTCATTACTATGGAAGATAGCCATAGCTCACCTCTAAGGGATGTCATATCTACCTAGTTTACAATTGTGACCTACCAATTTAGAAACCTTCCCTTGTAGTCATACTTTTGAGAGCCTCAAAAACTCTCATCGACTAGGGGGTATAGGGTAATCAAGACGGCCCCTAGGGTGGAAGCGGTGATCCCCTGAATACTAGCATTAGGGTAGTGTGGGCTCTTCACCCGCTAGGGCATTTTGGCTAGACCGATCCCCTGGAAAAAGTGCCCCTAACATTGGTTTCTATAGCGAGCTCAATTTTGTAAGAGTCCACTATTGTTGGAAGCTGCGCTAAGTTCATGGGGCCAAAGAACCGCTCACTTTTTAATAAAAAACATGTCCATAGACAAACCTGGGGTAATGACAAAAGGTGAACTCAATGAAACCATTGACGCGTTTCTTGCAAGCTTAGGTCAAGATAAAGACCAAAAAGAAGAACTTGTATTAGAAGCTCTAGGTATAGATGAGAGAGACCTCAAAGAAAAGCACCTCGAGAAACGTGTAAGTAGGAAACACTTGTCTAAGGCACCAAGAGTGGACCTAGAAGGATTCTCACTTGATATGTACTTTCTATCTTATATGCCTTTTGGCATGGAAAAGACGTTAATAAAGTTCTCTCTCTCTCTCTCTCTCTCTCTCTCTCTCTCTCTCTCTCTCTCTCTCTCTCTCTCTCTCTCTCTCTCTCGCAAATCATCTATGAGAAAAATAATACACCAAATTTTTAGGCACTTCAACCTCACAAACTTCATTGGCCAACTTGAACACAATTACTTGTCTTTGCAAGGCCAAAAAGATTTGTATAATAACTTCATAAAACCTTAGAAACTTGTATTGGCATTTTTTAGAAGACAAATATTATCCACTTCGGTTAATATTTACGCATCGAGTCCATCACATTGGAGTGTATGGATAGAGTTGTTAACTACCACCAAAAAGGTGCAAGCTCGAATTCTGACCAGCGTGTAGTGACATCTAAGGAGCTTAGCTTCGTAAATGGCTTGGCCAAGTTGTATATGTTGTATATAACCCTAGTTGCTTAACAATGTATGCAAAAAAAAACCAAAAAAAAAAAAAACACAAACCTCAAGATGAAAGTGTCAGGCATAGCAACATATTCTCCTTCTTGCACATTGTTATTCTATGATTGTCGTGTAAGACATCTAGACTCCTAATAATTGAAAGTGGTCTCATACAGACAATCAAAAAGGGAAGTATTGTGGGCTACAAATTTCAAATTTTTTGTTTTTGTTCATATTATTATTTGGAGTTTTATGAATACATTTGTAACACTATGCTCTTGCACAAATGCTTCTTCTATTGAGCATTAAGATCACTAGAAGTGTTGTTGAGATTGTAGATTTTAAAACTTCATGGCAATTCCATCTTTTACGTTATGTTGGAGAGTGTTACAAAGTTAGTTTATATCATTGTTCTTTCCAAGAGTAGGGCATTTCAACTACACTTTACAAGGGCAATAATAACCTAGCTTCTAATAATAAAGGATGGAAAACCCCATCAATTTACACTCTCTATAAAAGGCTGGTGCATTTCATTTTTACAAATTGCGACTCACATCCAATCTGAGGGAGCCCTTTTCAAGGCTTTGTGCCCATCTTTTTCTTGTCGCACTTTCTAACGTGCACACATTCACATGACGTATCTTGTTTGCTCTTGATGCTTCAACTGCTTTCACAAACTACATACGCCTTGAAGGCTGAATAAAATGAACTTGACACTAATAGCACAATTGCATCACAATTCGGACAATTCTGTTTCTTACTTCATAAATTTGAGTACTCCAAACTGTTTGAAGGTCTGCCAAAACCATAAATAATGAAAAGACTAAATGCCATCTTGGGAGTTCAAAATGCCTTGACTGCTACACAAGGATACTATCCAATATCTCAGCCCTTGTGGTCACATTTGTGTTGTTCTTTTCACCGAAAACTTACAAGACGAACATCAAAAGCTGCCCAATGAATAAGAAAAGAACGTGATCAATTTGATTTAGAAGAGGATTGATTTCAATGAAACTCTAGAATACACAGTCCAAGATTTCTTCCATACTCTCTTTATGCATAAAGCCTCTGGAATAGGTGCAAACAAACAAGCAAATGTAACAACACCCATCACGAGATCAATAAATCGTACGAGTGTTCAGAAACCGTTTCATGGCTTTTTAACACTCACCCTGTACAACAATAGGAAATATTCGAATAGATTCTTGCATCTGTTTCCATATAAAGCGAAAAAGAACCAAAAACTGTCTTTATTTCGCACATCAAACCTACCGTGCAAAAAAAGAGTTTATTTCTCACATAGTTTTGTGAACTTGGTCACAATCCTATTCACAGTCTCGAAACTAAAACAGCTGAAGTACACGTCAGAAAGCCCCATGTGATCTTTTACAAGACTCATGTATGAGAGATTATGGAACACTCTAATATAGTGAATCAAGGTACCAATTGGCATGGCGTCGGTTGTACTCCAAAAGGCTTCCATAAGTACGATCTGCTACACCTATAAAGAGGGCCTCTGTATCAGGACTGAATGAGATTCCAGCAATTTCACCAAAAAGGTCAATCTCCTGGCATTGCTCATAATCACATTTAGTGTCAAAGACATGTACAAAATCTGCGGGCTCAGCCATTGCCATAAATCGACCGTCTGATGAAAACCGAACCGAGCGAATAGCTCCAATACGTCCTTTCAATATGGTTACAGCTGTACTAAGATTTCTAACATCCCAGAGCCTGCATGTGGTATCTTGGTTTCCAGTTGCAAATATCCGTCCATCAGGATGCCAAGCTGAAGCAAATGAGAAGTCTAAATGGCCCTTCAACAATGCAATAACCTACAACCAAATCACAGGTAAGTTAAGCTATTAGAATATTACCAAGCACCAGTTTAGGGTTTAGGATTTCACACACTTCAAAAGATGTGATTAGCAAGAACTAAATTCACAAGTAAGTTAAGCTACTAAATAAATACTGAGCACCATTTAAGGGTATAAGGTTTAAAATTTCATTATTCTTATCCCTCAGGTTTCAACCTTGAAAAGAAAATCAGCACTATTCATAAGCTTAAAAATCCCCCTGGAAACAAAGCAAAAGATGAGCTACGAAACTACTACCAAGCGACAGTTTTGGGTTTAGGATTTCAATACTACTCTTGATAAGCTTAAAAATTGATGGGTTGGCCACTCACTTGAGTATAGTAGCAGAAAGTTGTTTTCATAGACAGAAATAGAGGTATGGACAAGTAAACAAGCTATTGTGGTTAGGCATAGGCTAGGCCCAACCGTAGCAAAAGTGCATGCATTCTTTAGCTTTGTGAGGTCCACCCCGAATTGAATGAGAGCAATAAGGCAAGGAAATACTAATTCAAAGGAGATTTACAAACCTTCCCATTCTGGCTATCAGCCACTAAACCATCTGCATTGTCACCGACCACAATGACCATCTTGCTATCTGGGCTAACAGAGGTATGCTGCACAATCAAAACAAACTCATCAATTTGAAGTCTACTAGTACAAAATATGTGAATGCTTTTATCCAGATCATTTTGTTCCTAAAATTTGCACCTGGCTGCAAATGCTGTGAAGCAGTGCAACTGGAATTTAGCCACAAACATTCTATATGCAATTATCTGTGAAATTTCTGTGAAATAGGCAGATGATCGCAATCAACAAAGTAGTCTGTATGTGATGAGAAATCCTATATTTGCGTACATTGACTGCCCAATTGAAATAATAACGGCCCAATACAGCAAAATTTTGGGTGTCGAAAACTCGAACAACAGAATCATTGTTGGAACTCATCAGCCGCTTTGCACCACTGCCAGTTGATGAAAAGCAAGTCAATAAAGAAATTGAAGAAAAAAGAAACTTGAAAGCTCTTAAAAGTTCACTCTGCGATTGGAGAAAGCCCAACTTGCCTTGAATTGTCATAAATCTCAATCGCATTCGTTATAGCATTCTCATCGTGAGTGATCTTGGCACAGTAAGAAACTCCAGGGTGATCCAAATTCTGATATCAAAACACGTATCATCCATCAACTAGGGAGAAATCAAGCTCATCAATGACTACCGATATCAAGCCGACAATTAGCATCAAGAAACATAATAGATAAAAAGCTGAGAAACCACAGTTGTCAAGTTCAATGAAAAATTGAAGATTTCCCAATTGATTCAAAGGGAAGCTGTACAGCAACCGTCACTCAAAGCAGTAAGAAAGACAAGGTAAGCGCTGGGTGTAGGACAAGCATTCACATCAAGCCTGTGGTAAACTACTATCATGCACACGCGTTCAACAAATTCTCATGTTTGAAAGATAAGAATGCATTGTTGAACACAAAAACTTTTACATAGCATAGCAGTTGATGACACAGTGAGCAAATCTACCATATCACAGTCACTGATCATTGAAAAAATGCCCCCACCTAAGAAAAAGTATCCCACTGAAAATATTTGATTTCATGAAAACGTGAAAGGTGTTCTTGTCTGTTGTTAATATGTATCATCAAACTAGTTAGCAAAGAAACCACATTCCTAGTTTACTGTAAGGCCAAAACTCTATTACACAGCAAGTTGAATAAAAATTAACCATAACCACTAAACCCTACTACAACCTCTGAACTAAATTTTTAATAAGTATTTGAGAGTGACTGTGTGAGCGTGTGCATGAGTTGGGCAACTTACTTTACAAACCATTTCTCCCTGAAATCCTCCAGAAACCAGTAGATTATCTTTTACACACATGGTGCTGATCTGAACCCGCCCTAGCCCTTGTTGATAAGTCCAAGGATTTCTCTCCACCTGCAAGTTTTCACTTTAACTTCTGCATAGAGCTGTTTGCTTTTCCAATAAAGGAGCTCTATCCACTTTAGAAACAACAAGTTCAATAATAGAAAGAAAATCCCACCTCAGAACTGGGTAAGACTGGGCCTCCTACATTAAGCACTTCTGTACTTTTTCTTGTCAAGGGAGACCAATGCATGATTGAGTAACTGTGCATCAGGTAGATGTCATGTTTCGTGGTAGCCCCAACCAAATTCCTAAGCTGCAAAAGTAATCATCACAACCGTTTAGTCAGCAACAGAATACTCCAAATCAGTACTGGTCCTAAACCCCAACGGTATGTTTTGTTAGACAACAAAATAGAGTACAACTTGCTCAACCATCTCTACTGCTCACCTGAAAATGTACAATGGTAGGCTTCACTGATCTTGTGTTCAACCTGAAGTCATAGAATTTTCCTCCTTTGTTGAACTGTTTACATCCCTGCTTCACAAAACAATTCATAAGAAACTGAAAACAAACAGCATATCGACATTTCTTGAATAATCAAACTAAATTTTACAATTGATACAAGTGACTATACGCTTGCCTTGTCTAACTCCTCATGAGAGTAATTCAAGTTTTCATAATTTTTGTATTGTTGTAGCCTTGTTTCACGATACTTTTCCCTAGTGAATTGTAGCCTTTCCCATGGTATACCCTGAATGTCCTTTCCTCGCCTTGCTTGCGGTGCAGTGGTGTCAGTGACCTGGCTTATCTGAACAGACAGCATTCAAACAAAATAAACCAGCCTCAATAACTGCACACAAAAATCTTCAGAGATTCAGAAATGCTTGTAACTGAAAAGAGGAGTCCCCTACTTCCCACCATACATATGAAGTGAAAGTTTACGGTTTAGGTTTAAAACATTGTTTCTGGTCATGATAATCCCACCAAAAAAAAAACCACCCCAAAAGATGGAGCGACTATGTTATATTAACCATAGTATCACCAAAGGTGAACTGAATCATGTGCTGCAGCACTGAGAAATTCATTCTGAACCATAATCTGTGTACATGTATGTACTTCTTAAGTTCGAGATGGGACCATAGTTGCACTGGGTTTAGGAACATAGTGGTTACAAAAAAAAAATTTCCAGAAATTGGAACGCTATGGAAAGATTGATTTTTTTTCTTTTTGGAATTATGATGGGGGGATTGCAGAATACCTGTTTGGGATTAAAAAACATCAGAGAGAAAATGCATGTCCTGTGAAGCTGCATGTTCCCACGGCATAACTCTAGCAAGTGAATCTGGTTCAAGCACTAGTCTATTCGTCCCAGATGACCCAATTGATGACTTAACTTAGTAAATGCAGGTTGCACAATTATAGTGGGGGCAATTTAACAAAATACACTGTAACGCCCCTTTTGTGACTTTACCAAGTTTAGTGCAAGTGGGCTACAGGGGCCAATTAGCTCAAGCTCATGATGACACCTAATACTTTGTTTTCTCTATCCATGCTTTTTGTGTCTTGTATAGTGATTAAGATTAGTTAGGCCTTGCAATCTGTCAGCGTATCAGACAGAGTTATTAGAGTAAGTCGTAGTACCTATGAGCTTGTGAGAGAGGACTCATCATAGGAAGGGAGACATGTCAATAGAGTATTGGTATATAGTTGAGATGATAGGTGGCAAAGGTTTGGGATAAGAGAGTGTCTCAGGCCTCTTAATTTGGACATGTTCTGAGAAGTTAGACTTTCATATCACCAAACTAGCCAAGTTTTTAGCAAACGATGGCATGCAAGAAAGCGACCCACTTTACATGTGTATGAGTTTAGACATAGGTTATGTCCAATGTCTTGAAGGGGGAAAGACAATTTGGTCAACATCCTCTTATTACCTCTATGCAAAAAAAGACGATGAACTTGTAGAATTTGTGGTTGTGTTAGGTGAACGTGGATAGGTACCCAATTCCCAAGATTTGACGATCTACTAGATGCGTTGCAAGGTGCAAACCATAGTATTATAAATCTCAAATGTGGGTAGCAATAGCGAACGTGTTCTGGTCTTTGTAAATTTTAGGTTATGCTATTTGGGCTAACCAATGCACCAACTACATTCATGAAGCTCATGAATGATGTCTTGCGTGATTATATGGGCAAGTCTGTCATCAATTTCATTGATAATATACTTGTCTATAGTAAGGCGGTAGCGACACATCAGATCCCTCTCCAGACCATATTTGGCAAGTTACAAGTTTTTGCTTTGCTAGCCAATGCTCTAAGGTTTGTGTCGAGTACCTTGGTCACGTAGTGAGGGCAGAGGGCTTTGGTTGACCCAACCAAGGTGGTCGTGGTAAGGAAGTGGTCAAGGCTCGAGGCCTACAAATATAAACCAGGTCCGATCATTCATGAGCTTTTGTAATTTCTATTGAAGGTTCATTAGGAGCTGTTCCAAGGTAGTTGCTCCTCTAACAGGCCAGTTACATAATAACATTGTGGTAGAATGGGATGCTACATTTCAGCATAGTTTGATGCCTTGAAGGAAGCACTAGCCACGACTCATGTCCTCAAGATTGTTGATACCCACAAATTGCTTGACCTAGAGACAGATGCAAGTAGAATTGTCGTACATGTACTGTTGAGCTAAGGTGGTAGACCAATGGCCTTTGAAAGTAAGGTTGACAGCAGCTCAACAGAGGCAACCTACACACGAGCAGAAGTTCTATGTGATGATACATGCACTCAAGGTGTGGCAACATTATTTCGCAATGCTGAGTTTTATGTGTACACAGACCATCATACTCTAAAGTATTTCTGCACTTAGCTTAATTTGAAGAGGCACCAAGCTCGATGGGCCGATCTGTTGCAAGAATTTTCAATTTGACATTTGCTTCTAAGAGGGAAGAAAAATGTGGTTGCTGATGCACGATCACAAATACCACATCACATGAGCTTTATTGTAGTTGACAATGGCCTCATGGAGGAGATCACGATTCCGTAAAGGCAAATAGACACACAGGACCTTTGTTGTGAGATACTCCATGAATGCCATGATAGTCCCTATATAGAGGACCCTGGTATTGATAAGACCAGTGCACTAGTGAGATCGCATTATTTCTGGCCACAACTGCAATGAGATGTAAAGCAATACGTTCAGTGTTGCATAACTTGTCAAGTGAACAACGCTGAGAGAGCGAGTAGTCCGAGATCGCTACATCCACTTGAGATACCTACATGAAGGTGGAAAAGCATTTCTATGGATTTCATAGTTGATCTACCTAGGACTCAAGTTGGGTTTGATTCCGTTCTGGTAGTGGTAAACAAGTTTTTCAAGATGGATTTCATCGCAACAACCAAGAAGGTCACAACTCCGAAAATAACTGAAGTGTTTATCTAGATTGTGGTCAAACTTCATGGCCTTTTGAAGCCCATTAAGTCTAACAAGGCTCTAAGTTCGTGGGAAATTTAGAAACAAAGCTATTCACCAAGTTTAGAACATAGTTGCAAATGAGTAGAGTAATGAACATCCTCAGACAAATGGCCAAACAAAGAAGATAAAGCAGATCATGGAAGACATGCTTCGTGTGTATGTTACTGGTACGCAGACAACTGGGTTAAACATTTACCCTCGGTGTATAATGATAAGGGACATGTGCCTACAAGATTGAGCCCTTTTAAGCTCAACTATGATCATAGGCTAATTAGCCCAACAACCATAGGAGTTACTTGGGAGATGCAACAATGCTTGCAAAACTATTACCCAAAGTTTGTCATCAAGGACCAATGACTTGTCAAAACGGCGAAGGAATGTTCCAGCCCAGTCCAGCTCTAACATTTTCTCAACATGGCCGCTTACTACAGGGCAGTCTCTTCATATTGCTTCCTCCCTTTGCTAATATATGATCAATTGTTGCATGGAGTTTTGTACACTAAATGAAACACCATGTCCATATGGTCTAGTTGTAGGCGCATAAGCATCACCCTCTTTCTCATCCACTAATTTGGATCTCAGATTGATCATAACATGTGTCTAAGGCTTGTAAGCATGCAATAGACAACTTGTATGTCCTATGTAACTTTGACATCCTACATATAAATCATGCTAGAAAGATTCAAATACGGCTAGAGCACACCAAAAAAATTAGCAAAATAAATTGCAACAAGCTAGAGCTACAGCTCAAGGTCCCTAAACCTATTCCAACCATCCCTAAGGGTCGGCTATAAAATTTGCAATGTAATCTCTAAAAAAATTCATAAGAATTAAATGGCAAAAGATTTGATATTCCTCACTCCACCTCTAGCAATGGGTAAAAGTCGATTCCCCTCAAGTGCCTAAGAACCCACTATATCAATCTCTAATTAATGAGAATACCATAAATCAATCTCCTAGAAAATTTGAGATCGGAGATTGGTTCTATCTTTAAATTTCAAAAGATTCTAAAGTGCTTCGAGTAGGGAGATGCCCTAAGCTATCTCCACAATATAACGGCCCTTATAAGATTGTCCACTCAAGAAGGCCATCCTCTAGGAACTATTATTCACCTTGTATTCAATGTGAGCCATTTAAAGGAATGGCTTAGTCGAAAGGATAACCTCGTTCTAGAGGTGAACTGATAGTAGTAGAGGATTTGACTTCCTTCAGACCTCGTGAACCAGAAAAGGTCATAGATACACGTCGGGTATTTCTCGATTCCTCCCTTTCTCTCACTTATGCAGGTCGCAGGTTGGAGGTCAGAATTTCGAATTTTGAGTTTCGTGTTTTATGGAGAACGAATGTAGGTCAAGGTTTGTAATCATGTAAATAATTCAAAAACGTATCATATACGATCTGAGAACCGGAGGTTATTTACCCAATGCCCATGCATGTTATCTAGGATGACTGCTAACCAGATGGTGTGACCGGGCCCCTACACATCTTTGAAATAACAACATTGATCTATAAAAAATCTCATTCCTTGAGAACCGGCCGGTTCTTTAAAAATCCAAAAGTCCAATTACCAAAAACTGCAGCTTCCCAAGAGGTAGCCTTCATGTAAAATCCGGAACCAGAGGTTCTCAAAAAAAGCAAATAACAGTCCCACACTAGCCTTAACCACATCTAAAGAATATATTTTGAGGCCTTACAATATATTGTACATTGACCATATCTATAATGTCTTGTACAACTACCACATAATGTGTCATTACCTCAACCATAGCATCATGTGTTCGTACCTTGTATTCAACACATGACTCATCGTGAGCTATGGAATCACCAAGAGAATGTCAAAGAACCCCTACCTCATACACACATGCCTGTGTTGAAGCATAGATCTATAATCTCCTAAACCTCTACCTCATCCAGATTACCATGCAGCCAATCTATACATTGTTATGAACTAAATCAAATATTTTGGCAGGAAAGATGAAACAAATAGCATCCTCCACCTAAAAATACTAAAAGAACATCAAATATAGCCAATAGTTGATCCAGTATAAGGAAGAGCAATGAGTCTCCTAGTAATCAAATCATAAGTTGTTGAATGCATGTCTCTACTACTATTTATAACCTAATAAAATTAGGGGTAAACTCCTAGCAGAGTAAACAAAGAGGCCTTCGTGCTAGGTAAACAAAGAGGCCTTAAACATGTCATGTCCTCGTGAGTTTGGCGTAGCACTGAGATTAATGATTATCTACTTGCGATGAGGCATGGGCCACTGTTCTCATGCCTCAAAACTTTTTGTGGCCACAAAAGGAGGAAGCGTCACCCCAGCACGGAAAATGCCATGTGAGCTGGTTAGCCCCATCAGTCTACTTGTGCCCCTCAACAAAACCCAATAATAAGTGGATTACTATAATCACAGGTTAAAAAATGGGTTATGTCAAATAGCCCTACATATATTGTGAAAAGCCCAAATGTACTATATGTTCATAATACACATGCTTGTACCTTATGACATTTTACTCGAATCTCTATTGTATGTAGAAGATCATGTTCTAATACCTCGTCTCTAATATCTTGTGACCCATGACACATATGATGATCCTTTGTGCCATCCATTATATATTGTGACTCATTTACACATGTATGTAGCTCATCTATATAGCAAGTGCCTCGTACACTTATCCTGATACGTGTCATTACCTTATTAGTGTCTAAAGGCTTGATTTCTAAGAGATCCACGGTTAACCATGGGAAGATCTTCAATGGCATATAATTGTGAAGGAAGTTGGAACCCCTGACATAGAATATGGAATCCCTCTCGTTCTTGCTGAATAGAGGATAGCATTTAGGATGCCATGACCTACCTCCTAAATTTTATGCTAAATAGTGCTTTCACCTATAGGCAACATACCGCAAACTAGACAACTAGAGCTCAGAAAGGTGAGACAAATTTTATGTGAGCCCTCTTTTGATGCATACATCAATGTAGATGTGATAGTATAAGTACAAATTCATCCATTGGCTCCCTTCCGCATTGTAATCTCACCCTTCATACTCGTGCTCTCTCCTCTATCTTCCTGCCTTTCTCAATTCTCCCTTCCTGCTCCGTTCCCCCTTCTTAGTTGTCCTTCTCATCGCCTTCCACAAACAATTCCTTCCTAACTCTCCCTCCCAATTAGGAGTACTCTTCTACTTTTCTATGATTCTCTTCTTTCTCTCTCAACTATTCCCCCCTCTCCTCCTTTACTTTCATCCTTTTCTGTCACTCCACCCATTATCTACAGTGCTATTCTCAAATACACTCTCAGGTTTCCTCAACCATTTCAAACGTCCCCTTTCTTTACCTCATTTCATGCAAACTTCCTCTTTGTTCTGTCACCAACTTCTATATTTTTGTTTTGACACATGACATCCTAAAAAGCCAACATTCTACAAAAATTTCAAATCAAATTGCACTCAACCACAATTCTTCAACCACCAACATTGCCAACACAAGATGAAATACTTGGCGATTTTTCAAACTATGGAGATAATTCTCAAACTACAAATACTTGACTTATTTGAAAAGGTATTGTGAAATGCTTCATTATCATGCTCAAAAAATAAGAAATATCTTCAAGAACACCTCACCAGGCTCCAAATTAAAAACCATTCAGTTCTAGGTTGCAATATCAACTCATGATGTAAACAACAACATCACGTCTTAGACCCTACCATGAAAAAACACCAATGCAAAAGTTGTTGCCTTCATGAACCTACTGAATATAAACATGCTCAACCTAGGTTAGATAAATGGTTGGTTTGAGTGCACATAAACAAAAGCCTAGTGGCAACTGAGGCAATCTAAGTATATCTTTCACATAGACGATACAAAAGAGTAAGTGTCAAGTAAAAGTGAGACCAAAAACTGATTGTACAAACCTCCTCCTCCTCGTCTTCAGAACTAGAATCCAAAGAATCTCTTTCCCTAGGTGCCTGAAGTAGGTCTTCAGCATCTTCATCAAAGTCAACCATGTCAAAATCCTCCTCCATGTACTCGTACTCGTATGGTTGAAACTCTGCCATTTCGTCCCCCTTTAACGTTGAATCTCCCTTTGATCCAACCAATCATAAAAGTTTTAGTTAGGCCTCTCTCTCAATGGGAAGGCCAACAAATGCATGAAAAGATAGGAAACTTGAAGTTAATAGACATTCTTGTGATACTTGTGAATCCAGAATGGATAGAAAGCTCAATTTGGAAACAATGAACTTTCCACCAAACCTATGTATTTGATTTTCTAGGAGGTGATTTGCAAGAAAAAAAAGCCAACAAACAAATTTTAAATTGTTCACAAAAATTTCAAAATTTTGCAGTGCATTAATTTGGGTAACCATTTTTTTTGAGTCAAAATAGGAATATTAATTAGAAAATTTAGAAAAATTTAACTACAACAAAAGGAGAAGACATGTAACCCGGCAATCTTAAATCAAAGTTGAAGAAGGAACAAGTTCTTAACCAATATAGAAAACATGAACAAAAGCGAGGTGATGGCTAGCAACCAAGGCAACATTTCAACATGCTAACGCGTTTTCTAAAAACTCTCATTTTCAACTTTGGTTAAAGTCATCCCTTTCATATTTTTTGGAGAAAAAAGGTGAAAATGTATACATTTTTGGGATCATTGGTTACAGGAGCCACAGAAAACAATAAAAACCATCAAAAAGTTACTGCATATTCAAAATTCTAGTCAAAATACTTTACATTTTATGTTCAGCTGAACTAACTACTTGTTCTCTCTCCCTCTTTTTTTAGTCATTAGAATCCATTTCCTATCCATCTTAGCCTGCTAGAAGTGAGGTATCTTCAAAGTCAATTTTGGTCAAAATCATAACTTTTTAAATGTGGTGTTTTTTGTTTTCTATTATACAAATTTCTATGCAATTTCTCAGTGAATTTTCATTTATTTTGCAGATAGACTAGTTCATAGTATTTTTATCATATTGACAGAAATTTATGTTTTCTGTCATGAAAGATACTATTTGGATGTTGCGCAGTTCTTCATATTCTTTGTTGCTTCACAGGTTAATAACACTTTACAGAACATTGATCAGACATTTGTACCCACAGATATTGCATATTCAAGTTTCTTCACATTTTTGCACTTCAACTTTGATACTTCTTGTCCTATTTTGAAAGAAAAAAATGAATCCTCGTGTCACCTATAGACTTGTTGCACCTTTGTGCCCATTTTGCTAGCTTCTGTTTGCGTGTCACTTTCGCACTTTTTAGGATGTTTATGGGGATCTCTATATCATTGTGTTCAGTACGGTAAGAGACTTCCATTGCACTTCAAAGATCTTGATTGGGATCACTGGAAGCACACTTACTGAGATTTCAAATTTTTGTTAATTCCTTGGAATTCATTTTTTTTCCATGAGTTTGTGTTATTTTAATGAAAACCTAGATCATTAATCTTTCCATAGCAAGTCAATCACATCTGACAGATGATCAATCTGACATCTAGAAGTGAGGAAGTCGAACTTCCACTTTTTTTATGTCTATCGCTTCTTATTTTTCAAAGTTTTGCTTGTATTGTAAAGTTATGTATTATACTTTCTACATGGCTCACCTCTCATATCAGTAGAAGTTATTCCCACAGTCTAAGCGAAAATTTCCAGCAGACTCGTAGGTGCCCTATACAGCAGCTCTCTACACATGCTCCACAGCTTACTGTTTACTCTAACTCTAGTTCATCTGATAAAAATGGTTGGGAACAAATGAGGCAAAAATTCATTATGCTTCTACTGCATGATGAGCACAAGATCCAATTAGCTACTATTTGGTTAAAAGCCAGAACTAGGTCTTGAGAGCTAATATATAGACAAAACTTTTCCTCCATGTGTATTGCCAGGTTTCTAAACAATCAAGCTTGATACATTTGCTCCAAAAAGAAATTTTCAATTGAATATTTGATCAACAGCTCTCTACATAGACAGGGGGCAGGAGCAGCTGCAGGTTCACAGGCAGGGCTCACAGGTATGCAAGCACGGCCCACTACAGGTGCAGAGCCTAGTACAACACGTTCTGGGCAGGGTTTAGGTGCAGTGCATGGTCCAGGCGGGGCCACTCCAATTCCACCCGCAGCAGCAGGGCTTACTTCAGAGGGCAGAGCGTCACATGAGCAGGTTGGATCAGCGGCAGCGGGTCCTTCTCGTCCCTCCTCTTCTTCGGCAGCAGATGTAGCACATGGTTCAACAGGTCCTCCCAAAGAGAGTGACACACCCACAGATCGGCCATCCGGTTCGCGTGTTAGACCACGAGCGCCATGTGCACAGCAGAGAGAGGTTAGGCCCAGACAGCAGACCCTTGATCGATGCGGGTGGCAAAGAGAGCAGCAGGCTGGGTGCATGAGACTTGCTGGCCAGTTCTTTTACGAGTGCGGCATTTCCTTTGTTGTTGCTGACACTTGGGTGTTTAGGGAGTTTTGCGCACAGATGGCAGTCGTGGATGCTACATGGTCGCCTCCCAGACGAGAGGCATTGCAAGGCAGGATGCTTCGTCAGGAGGAGGAGACCATCAGCGGGAGCTGAGTTCCATTCGCTCAGCTTGGCAAATGTAAGTACTTTGTTTCCATAAACCCATTGCATGCGTTTAGGGTTGACTCGTGGCACAATTTTTGCATTTGGCTAATGGGTGTTTTGTGGCAGGTATGGATGCACGATATTGAGTGATGGATGGACCAACGTTCGTCGGCGATCCGTCATCAATGTCTTGGTTTCTTGCCCGCTTGGCACAATATTCCTACGTGGCGTGGATGCCGCTCAAGGTGGTGATGCCATCACAACCGATTTCATATGGGAGGTTATTAGAGATGTTATAGCTGACATTGGGGTGGAGCATGTGGTTCAGGTTGTCACAGACAACGCTTCGAACTGCAAGCAGATGGGAGAGATTATGACGAGGGAGCACCCCAGCATTGTGTGGACACCCTGTGTTGTGCATTGCATAGACTTCCTGTGTGCAATTCCATGGATCAGAGAGGTATTGGTTTCCCCATTTGCTATGCTATCTTGATTGACGCCTGCTCCATGCTGCTAAACACATCTCAACTACTTCAAAATAATTTACTGGATGTCTGTGTTGCAGGTCACTTCTACGGCCATGCGCCTGGTCACTTTTGTTACCAGAAAAAGGCATGTGTTGGCCCTACTCCGCACCTTCTCACACCTAAACCTGAAGAAGCCAGCACCCACACGCTTTGCCTTAGAGCGATTAGTAGTAGTGAAGGACACATTACGGCGGATGGTTTCCAGCGAGTCCTTCCGAGAGTTCATGAACGTCCCACATGCGGCGTTTTTCCGGTCCACTGTGTTCGGTGAGCAGTTCTGGACAGATCTTGAGGAGATTATTGGGGTCCTTCTACCCATTTTCAAAGTGTTGCGCCTGGTAGACCGTGAGGGGTGCACTCTCGGCCTCATTTACGAGTTCATGGACCGCATCGGCGAGGGGATTCTGACGTCAGCCTTGGTCAAGCACAGGTATGACTCTTCAGTGTCTAGTTTGTTGTTTCTCACTCACCGTCGGCCAAGCATCATCACAGTGGGTAGGGCCATCCCAGGGAGTTGGATCACAGCCACCTGACACATAGACACGCAGGGGTAGACACAGGGGTGGGGGCAGGCAGAGGGGGGCCAGAGGAGGGGAGAGAGGCAGAGGCAGAGGCAGAGGTAGAGGCAGGGGGAGGATCTAGAGCCACAGCACGCAGCAAAGAGCCAGAGCACGCGGCAGAGCCAGGGCCACACCACGGCATATGGCTCCCTCCAGTTCCGATTCATCTACAGACCCTTGGGATCTACAGTCAGGCACAGATTTAGATGATGGTTCCTACCATGACTCTGACGAGTCTTAGTTGTGTAGTTTTCATTATGTTCATGGAACATCATTGTACCCCATTTTGGTGCCATGTGGCCCGATATTATATATTACGATGATCCTATTCACACCAGTGTAACGATTCAGTACTGTTCTTTGTGTGTGTGTGTGTGTGTGTGTGTGTGTGAGAGAGAGAGAGAGAGAGAGAATGGTTGAAAAACGATTCATATGGTTAAAAAATGCTTTAGTATGGTTCAAGACGATGCAGTATGGTGACTGGTTCAGAACACTTAGCATGGTCTTTGTTTAGCATGATTCAACATTTTTGTTTAGTTTGTTGGATCTGAGAGAGATAACGAGAGAGAGAGAGAGAGAGAGAGAGGGAGAATTTTGGGGCATCATGTTTTTTTATTGATTTTTTATATTAAACACAACAAAGCGTAAACCTGGGAGTTAATGCACCTAAACTAGACCATCCTACACCCGAAACATTCGGAAAAATACACAGTAATTATGCTCTTAATTAGAGCTTTCACCTGATACCCATATTGCCCAAAAAAAAAAAAATTAAAAAAACGTTTCTGAAAAAAATTTTGATATTTCAGAAACACGTTTCTGAAACGCGTTTCAGAAGCGCAGTGCAACTATGAGATGGACTTGGCTACTATTTGGCTAGAAGGCACAACTAGATCTTGGTTGCTGACATACAGACAAAAGCTTCCTTGTGCACTGGCAGATTTCTGAATAGATTATCAGGCTTGCTACATTTCCAAATGACACAGAAGTTCCTTAAGATGAGATAGAGGATCAAGAGACATCTCATGGGCCACACGATCTTTGACATGGGACGTTATGGGTGATGCACACACTCAAGCACACGGTTGTGAGTCAGATAAGGATCTACTTTATGACCCACAAACGTGCATAGTTCCAATCAACCACTACTTTACTTCATAGAAAGGGTTGAGGCTCGGGGTCCTCTCAGGATTATTTTACATGATAGTGTTCCAGTGCTACTGCCCCAAATTCTAACGCAGCTTGACAGATCTAGCCAGGCCTTTCCTTCCACATATGATCTAGGATGTTCTGACTCCTAATTCATTCCGCAGCCTACTTTTCTGATGTTTCAGCGTGAAGGTGCATCAGGCATGGCCTTTTGCACTCAATACTTATGGCATAGGAATGGTCTTGAGAGGTCATAGTTTTTGAGTCACTTGCTATGGCTACATTTAAGGACGCGGGGTTTCACAGTATGGAATCTAATTGATTGGTGGCTCTTTGCATTTTAAGTGCATTCTATTACGACACAATCTTTGTATTAGATTGCAGAATTGCAAACGTGGTTTGCAAACTTCAACATTATGATTAAATAGAATCGAATGCGATATTTTAAACTTTGAATGTCATGCATATTTTGAGGCTATTTGTCATAAACATTTCCCCAGAAATATTCCATCTTGTCTAAGGTAAAATTAAGGTTTTTTCAAGAGACGCTTGCAGAAAGTATCAAACTTCAAGCCAAAGCAACAAATACCATGAAATTTTTTTAGAACACGAACATAAGTAGGAACATCTCCAACCAACATGTTTTGGTTGCTTCTAGCTAATGTGGAAGGATTGTTGGAGGTGTCTGGAACTTCACAGCTCTAGAAGAATCAAAGTTTTCAATTCACTAGATACTCAATCGACTACTTTTTAATGCGAATATCTCACTATAACAATTCATTTTATGCTAAGCAATTATCAATCTTAGCATTTGCAAAGACAATGCATTTTCATGGAGTCCAAAACTAGGAGCCACAAAATTTGGGATACTTCAAATACTCATATGGGCACATGGGTGTACAATCACAACCATAATTCTAGCTTGACAAGGACATTAATTTGAATGCTTTGAGCAAGAAATGGATGAGGGTTGGAACTTGGTGCTAGTCGTATGGGATATCAATATTGCTGAAGTTTTGATTTTAGCTCAAAGATCAACTTGTCACTTTGTAAATTATGCTTATCATGTATCTAACTGGGCATAAAAGAGGATCTGAAGTTCTCTCTTTAGTAACAGAAGCCCTATAGGAAACCCTTTAGTAGTCCAACGATAATGACTATCCAACCCTAAATAACCCCAACAAACCTAGATACCCCTAGCTGCTCCTCGCTAATCATTAACCCTGTCTAACCCTAGCAAGATCTGGGGGGAAATGTGAGATTTTCCTTTTCATAAATGTCTTCCATTTCTTTTTTGTCTTTTGGAGAGAATTATATAGTCCTTTGAGCCCAGGACAGACATCACACCACAACAACCAGATTTTACCCAGACCCATAATGAACCAGTAAAAATAACATAACGTCAATAAAAATAAAGCTTCCCACAGATTTCACGCCATGAAAAGCCCTTGGTCTGGGGCTTCCCACTATACAAAATAAGAACATTTCCTGTGAAGTAAGAGGTGAACTTACAAGAAAAAAAATGCCTGTGGAAGGGTTTGATGATCAGCCCGTGGAGCAAAGCCTCACCATCTGCTGTGGCCAAATTAGGTATATCTAAAAACCCTCACCATATCTCAATTCACTCCAAGGCAGAACGGCCATGGCTCCAGGCAACGGCAACAACAGCTCGTGGCGTTTGGGATAATTGGAAGCGCCGCCAAGCAAACTATGGTACCTCCAACACGCAACGCAGAAGAATTTGGCTATGCTGCCGCTGGAAATCCTCAAGCAAGCAAAAAAAGCGCAACTAGAAGATTTGATTTCCTGGAAGCAAACTGCAGACGATCTGCTTCAACCTCAAGGCTGTGATGAGATCAAAGGGGTTGCGCGAGCGCAGCGGAAGCCATAGATGGATCGGATCGTCTTCGTCTGCGTAGGCGGAAATAAGAGAGAGAGAGAGAGAGAGAGAGAGAGAGAGAGAGAGCGAGAGAGGGATAGAAAGAGATAACGTCGTTACCTATGTCACTTCTATGCATCCATGTGAGCTATATATATATTTGAAGGGAGACTGACAGACAGAATATGCTAAAGACGTCAACGAATATTCGTCTTGTGCACCCTAGGTGGAGAGGATTGAAAGCCACTACTATGACGTGTTTTTGGGGGCACACAAAGGGGTCTTGGAGTCACATATGGGCCTCTTCACATGAGCGTAAACCGAGCCCGTTCTTGACATCAAGAATGGGCTCTAGGTCGCTACTGCTCTTCACATGATCTCAAACACGAAACCGTTTTCTCTGGGTGAGTCCTCTTCGGGTTGGCCAGGCTAGTGATATCTCCTCTCCAAGTTTCTGGTCTCCACGGGTCTCAGCCTCTCACCCACGTCATTTACGGGGCCAAGCACCTGATGTGAAGAGGCTCTAAGGCTTTGGGCCTGCGGTGGCAGACGCGCAACATCAAATTGAGGTTACCGAGGTCAGAGAGAGGAAGAAAGGGCTAAGGGGAGAGAGAAGAATGGGTGGATGGGAGGCTCTTGAAAAGGCTTTTGATAAAGATGGAAATAAATGAGTTTAATTATTTGCAACAGAGTTGGCTAGTGTCATAGCGTACCTAAGCCACCCTCTTTCTCCATGAGAGCTTGCGGAGATCACAGGGGGCGAGAAGAATTGATTTCTCAAAATTTGTCTCGACCATGAATGATGTTGATTGAGCTTTCTGAATTTATGGTATTTCGTACAAAATGAAATACAAGCTAGCCCAAAAGTAGTTACAACAAGGGAGGCAAGTTATTGATATTACTAATTGGATGAAACCAAAAACATATAATATTGCCTAGATGTCCACTTAAGAAGAATGTGTTTCAAACACTTGAAAATTTTGAAAGTGCTTGAAACTAACCACACTCGAATTCATAAATTCCATCCCACCAAAATCAAACCTTTGATATAATTTCCTTTCTTAGATTTAGGCAACTACAAGAATTAAGTTTTGAAGATGTTAATAGGCCATCTAAGCCAAAGCCTTTTCATAAGCCAAGTTCTACTAGAGGCATATAGGCATGTGGGATCCTCCCGAAAAGAGTCAAAGTTATATCCTACTTTTGGAAACCTTGGTTTAACATGTACTTCATGCAATATAGCATTTCGATTTCTTTAAAAAAAAAAATGGCATACAACTTCTCTCCTAAATTTACTTGGTCTCAATTTGGATCCATGATTTCACAAGCCTAATCACAGCTCAACCATAAATGAAGCAGCATGATTTACACCACATCACCATGTAGCATGTGTAGACAACTATGTAACACATTTACTATTTGATTGGATCTCTTTTAAGAATTCATCAACATTTTGTGCTAAAAATCAGTTTTGGACAAAGTTCGGACATTATGAATTCTTAGCGCTACCCTTCAGTTTCACGAATGTACCTGCATTTAATAGATGATAAATGATCTTTTTCTTCCATATTTAAAAAAATTTGTAGTTGTATACATAGATGATATACTCATCATATTGAAAAGAGTATGTCTTGGTCATAAGATCATCTCTTTTGGGTTGAAGATTGATGAAGATAAATCAAGGTAGTAGTTGAGTGGTCGATACCAAAAATAATCAGATAAATTAGATCTTTTATTGGATTTACAATATTCTTTCAGAGATTTACTAGGATTACACTAAGATGACAACACCTCTTAATAATTTGATTAAAGGCAAAGTTAATAAAAAGAAGAAGAGAGGTCAACCAAGTCCACCTATTAAATGAAATGAAGAATTGAATCAGTGTGTTGAGAAATTCAAAACTTTGGTTGTCTCTACTCCCGTATTACATATCACAGATCTAAATTTACCTTACATCCTTAGAAATGATGCAAGTGATTCTGCGATTGGAGCGATTTTATTCCAAAATGATAGGCCAATAGCATTTGAGAGCAAAATTTCATTAGACCTCATGTGCATTATGTTAAAAATTGTAAAACATCTCTATCTTATATTTGTTGCTGTTTGGGGGTCCTACCCATGTAAATACTTTGTACATATCCAAGGTATGTGAATTGAGCACATATCCTTGTAGAATAGGGCGAGTTTGGGTTAGATAGATCAAATTCCAATGACATGCATAAAGTCTAGTTGGTCTAGTATGACATGCAATATTGTTGACAATGTCTAGTTTGACATGCATGTAGAATTTCACATGGAATTGATCAAATATGACCTAGTAGAAACTTGAGCTATAATAAATGCATTATTTCCTAGGTTTCCATTGTGACATGCAAGGCATGCAAACACTCTAATGGACACATGCATGTAGTTTTGTTCATGGCTAGTTGAGAAATTGCCATTTGGTGAAAGTAGGTAGAAGTTAGGTGCAATCTGTGCATGCAAGCAGTTAGGTTTCAAGATAACAGTAGTGTGCACTTGAATAGGTGTAGGATATGCATTGAATTCAAGGAGTACCACGAATTTTGGCTCTCCTATATATGTACATATCATTCTCATTCATTTCTAATGAAGAATCAAGCATTTGTAATGTCATAATGTCAATTTTGGATCTCATTCTATGTTGCTTGTAATTGCTCTCTCTCTCTAACTAGGATTTTGTGTCTTCTTCATACATGATCAAGCTTGTGTACTTTCCCTATTTGTGAGGAATTAATGTAGCTTTGATCTGTAGCATTCTATATTGTGCTCTAGCCATAGATCTGTTGGTAGATTGTAGGTTTGCTCTGCAGGTGATCTGTGTGCCACCACAAAGCATGGTAAAGATCATTCACACATTTCTTGTGGTTCCCCATAGGTGTGAATTTGCTGGATTCTCAACATGGTATCAGAGCCATACCATGCTTTGAATGCTACTAACATCAGATGTATGAAGAATTATGTGACAATTCAAGCTAGCAAGTTGTTTAGCACTTTTCTGCTATCTATTCTTGAACAGTTTTTGGATGAATGAGATTAGAACTGATATTTTCAGTCCAGAACAGAGGATGTATGGAATTTTGACATTTCACACGTGTGAAAACCAAAATACTTCATTTGACTCTATTTCCTTGGTGTTAGATCCAAAGATACTGACATTATAGCTTGTTGGAAAGCTAGAAAAACCTTCTTTCCATTGCAATTGGTTTCAATTCATTCTGATGATCCTAGTAGGAGCTATAAGCTCTTAAATAAGGGTAGGGAGAGACCCAAAACCCGAGTGGACACTTTTTGAATTGATTATATTGCATGCATGATTCATCATTCTCATTTATTGTAATCAATCTGAGATAGAATTGGATAAGACAAGATTATGTTGTCACAGTCACATATTTCCACACAAATGGTTGTGTTTGAGTTGAATGTGTGTTTCTAAAGTGCTTTTCATTCATTTGAAACTCGTGGGAGAATTTGACATCAGAATTGTAAATGCTTCATCAGAAGATAGAGGCTAGATCCAAATTCAAAGTGAGTGATTTTCTGTTGTGAGCAAGGTCTCACATAACTGTTGCAAGTTTTTACATAGGATTTGGTAGAATACCCAATCTTTGCCAAGATCAAGTCAAGAGGGAGGAGCAAGAACAAATTTTCTCAAGCCTTCTCCAAGGACAAAGCAAAGGACAAAGACCAATGAGGAGTAGAAGATGATTCAACTCATTCTTCTATCTTCAAGAAGAAGACTCGAGAAGATCAAGCCAATTTTACCATAGAATATTCACATGCAAGTTGTGAAGAGTGCAAAAAGTACAAAAAGGACCAAGAGTGAATCCTAATCTGATCCTCAAGAGGGATTGGTTGTCAAATTACTTGATCTATCAATCTACTTGAGATTAATATCAATCTAGATCAATTCTAGACACAAAATCCTAACAAGAACAATCATTAATTGAAGGTAGTGTACTTTCTAGTTTCACACGTGTGAAACACTGTCTGAGTACGGACTCCAACCTGAAAATCAAGTACCCATTGATAGAACCTCAAAACAATCAAAACAAATGTAGACAAATGGAGAGAATCACTCAAAATTGCTTCCAAAACCAAGATTGGTGTCTCACAATGATTATGGCCAAATGTGGCTCTATATATACAATAAGTGGGAGCTCCTGCAACTGATCATCCCTCTGATCCCACACGTGTGAAGGTGCTTTGTCATATGATGATTCATCATGCAAAATTGACACGTGGACAAAACCTTCTATTTTGAGCACTTTTGGTCCATTTTCCTTCTATATGGAGATCTACTTGGAAATCTTCTAGAAGTCAAAATTCGCCTACTTCAGCTTATTCCACACGTGTGAGCTGTCCTCTACATGGGATATGACACCTAACCAAAGGATGTGGCTCATGCAATCAATAGATTGATGTCATGTGTCATATGTCTAGAAAACTAGTTTTTGGCCTTTTTAGCCACTAGAACTTGAATTAAATCATATGTACAACCTATATGATTATGGTACATGACAAGTACACTATTTTCAAACGTGGGAACAGGCTCCACACATGTGTAATCATCCTATATACATGATTTTTGGCCTCTATCAAGCTTATTTTTGCATTTTTCACACTCCTCAAAAATCTAGCTTGGTAAATCTAGGTTGATGGTCTTGAACTTGACTCCATGGGCTGAATTGGTTTTTGCTAGTTCAATAGGTGTGAAGATCAGCCAATGAGCTTGATGTTGATCTGAAATCACCATATCCATGATAGTGCTTCTTTGATGTTGACATCTTTGATGAACTTGAGAGCTTTGCACCATTCTAGCATCTCCAAAATTGATCCCTTCCAAATTTCATGTAGATGCTTGACCTTAAGGCTTGATCCTTCTTCATGTGCATGATCCTCCATGAGGAAATAAAGATTCCTTCTTGTCTTATTAGGATCACAAAGATCTAACATCATGTTACCACGATCTAGAGAATTAGACTCATCCAAGTTGGCAAGACTATGCATGCTATAATAACAAAGTGTTTGCATCATATCTTCATGCGTGTTTACCATGCTAATCTCAGATCCAATGAGGCTAAATACTTCATTATGGAGCTAAGTGTCTTTAGAAGATGATTCACTTACTCTCATAAAGAGTTTACAATTTGCCTCAATACAAATTTTCAAACTATGAGGTAACAAATCACTTTTGCTCTTGCATGGCTCAAGAGCATACATTTGATGAAATAACCATTTGCTTTCTAATTGATTTAAAATTAATTTCAAACTTTTAAGAACATCATCCATGTTCTCAAGAGAGACTTCATACTCAACTAGTATGGCTTTACTCCAATTTTGAGATGCAATGATCTCACTAAAGCAAATTGATTTATCAAATGACATAAGAGAAGTAAGTATGATGTATACCACATGAGATATGCTTCTTTTTTCCTTGAAATGTGAGCCACATGGACTCAACCATATTTCTTGAGTTTCTTTTTGGAATCACAATTTGAGAATGTCTCTCCTCCTCAATCCTTGGCACACTTGAACCTTGAGAAGGATTCTCCTCCTCAATCCTTGGCACATTTCAACCTTGAGATGACTCCTTAAAATCCTCTTCATGGTGCTCCTTTTTTATGGAAATCCGAGACCTCCATGTCTTATCATGATCACAACAACTATGACCACACAATATGCACTTCCTATGATTATCAAAATTACTTATGCTAAAAACACAAGTCCAAAAATCACCACAACTTGGCATGATTTTTCTAATATTGAAATCAAAAGGCATTTCCATCTCAATAAGGCTAACTACTTGCTTATGGGTATAAGTGTCCACTTTGGATGCTTCACTTATTCTCATAAGAAGTTTACAACTTGCCTTTAAGATTGAAAACTTACTATTTTCATCTTTATGAATGAACACATCATTCATGATCTTATTGAAACCAAAAGATCCTACATTATGAAGATATTTCCATTTCCTTGACTTCATAACTAATGTAAGCTTACAAGGAAAACATATTTTGCTATCTTTTAAGGCATCACACTCAACTAGTATTGCCTTAATCCACCTTTGAGATACAAAAACCTCTTCAAAGCAAAATGGTTCTTCATAAGTTGACATGATAGCATAAATGAAACTATTTTCATTTTGTGATTGCTGCTCCTTATTCTTGATTGATTTCTCTTTGATCATAACAATAAGCTTGAACTTATTTAAAGTTCCAAGCAAAATACTTTCCAAGGACATAAAATAAATCCAAGTTACTTTCATGAAAGTGACATCTATCTTTGCATCTTGAACCAAACAATGCACTTCCAAATGAAAAAATTCAAAATATTTGACATGTGTTGTGATGGACTCTTGAAGACAAATCTTGCAAGTCCTTGTGAGACTCCAAGCCTCATTCACCTTTCCACGAAGGAAACACCTTTCCTTGGACTCGTCCTTCTTGTATTTGCATTTTGAACTTGAAGCTCCATCCTTCACCTCGGCCCCCTTGCTTTGGTTCTCCTTGGATGGATTGGTCTTCTTTTTGTAGCAACTTGAGAAAAAATATCCTCCCTTGCCACAAAGGTTGCACTCAGGATCCTTTCTTTCCTTCAATAGGATGCCACCTATTGATGCCATGTGAATAAAAACTTGTGATATGATTCTACAAATGTAATTTGTGACTTTCAAGAGACTTGATTTCAACAATCTAGAAGGATCTACAAAAGATCTAACTCAAACCTAAGAATCAATCTTCACAGTTATGACTAGTCACTTGGAAACTTTGCTTTGATCATTAAGACAGAAGCACACAATCTTTGAATCAAATCACTAAAGAAATCAGATCCACTCTCCTATTGGACACATCAAATACCAATGACTCTTTATTTTGAAAGTTGAAATGGATATGAAAAGATTTGACACCTAGATTTTCCTTTTCACTTGACTAGTTCTCTCAACACTTGAGATTCTTGAACAAAAGATGGGTTTTGTTTCAAACACCTGAAAATCAAACTTAATCATTTTTTTTGGACTCACTCTTGACCCAAATAATCTCACACTTGAGATTTAGAATGAATTTGATTTGATTTGACAACAAACTATACCACCAATTTTTCACAAAGCTTAAAAAATTAGACAACTAGAGATTCACAAAGATCTCAACCATGCATGAATACTCAAATAAGGACGACTCCTCATTCTAGACATCCAATGGGATCACAAATTGACCCTCACACTCTCACAAAGAAAGTTGAATAGAACTAATTTGAGTTTCATACATACTATGTCAATTTTTGCTCAACAAATTGAATTCAATCACTCCTATTGGATTCCACCAATTACTCTACCTCTTAAGACTTGGAATGAAATTCAAAATCAGAAGTTGTGATTTTTCTCACTAAGATATTGTGTTTCAAAGAGCTAATGCCACTTAGAAAGATTTGATCACCTAGGAAGAGACAAACTTTCCACCAATAACAACACAAAATGAGCTTCTAGATCTTGCCTTCTACAAAGGAAGGAACTCTTAGAAAATTGGATCTCTCTCTACACATTTGCCATAGACACTTTAATGACTCTTTTCAAACCTCACAAACATTCAAACAAATTGAGTAGGATTGAATAATGTGACTTGGATCTCAATCTCTTTTCTAGAACTTTCACTTGAAGCCAATCTATGTCAAATTCTACAAGAGATTTGCATAGATGCTCTATATGCACTAGAAACTCTCAAAGGTTTCACTTGGAGGACAGATCCAAGGATGTTTTCTAGCAAATTGATGCTTCTAAACTTGACCCTATCACTCTTGAACAAATATAGAGTGATGGTACAATGGATTTCAACCTCTCACCTTGCATATCACTCCTTAATCTATGATTTTTAGCAAAATCTCTCTCAACTTCAACATGCACTCAAAAAATCAGAGATAATCAATTAATGCACCTAATTCAAGCTTCAAATTTAATTTCTTGGCTGATCTAATCCAAGAACTAATCAAGGAATTAAATTCTCTATAGAAAATGCTTGATTTTGCAATCTCTCAAATTGGGTGTGTGAGTCAAATTGTACAAATTTTTGAATTTTCTCAGCGAAAACCGGAGCTGTACGGTCTAACTTCTATTTTGAGCATTTTTGGTCCATTTTCCTTCTATATGGAGATCTACTTGGAAATCTTCTAGAAGTCAAAATTTGCCTACTTCAGCTTATTCCACATGTGTGAGCTGTCAACTGAAGGAGTTGGAATTCGTTCCTTGAATCTTGCATCTTCTATGAGTTTATCACTTTCCAATGTACTTTATGTTCCTAATCTCACAAAGAATGTGATTAGTGTTGGAAAGTTATTTGATGATGGTTTTGAAGTGGAATTCAATGTCAATAATTTTTTCATAAAGAAAGGAGATGAGATCCTAGCAAGTGGATCTAGATATGGAGGCATTTCCAAGTTAGATGTGCATGAAAATGCAAGTGCATGTGATGTTGCATTAATGACTTGTGTTTCCAAGAAGGAAGTGTGGCATAGGAAGTTGCATGTTTCCAATTTCAGATCTATGTCTTCAATAGTCAAGGAGATCAAGCCAAGAGTGGCTTATTCTATGGCAAAATCACATATGGATCCATATTTGACGTCTTCTATGGAGTTGGAACACTCGGATGTTGACCTTTCTTCATCAACAAGCAAGGAAGTTGCCTCTTGCTTTTCTACTCTTATTGATGGTTTCACAAGTAACCAATGGTTATGTCTTGTCTCTTCAAGTTTCATGGTGCATGTGTATTTTCCATTATGCAAATTTTTTTGGAGTTATGGAGCTTTTGGAAGGATTGCACTATATGGAGTCTTGTTCAACTATAAGCCTAAGGTTATGTACCTTCGTGTTCTTGAAGGTTATTGCTTTGCATGTGGTTTCTTGGAAGGAAAGAAGGATGGAGATCCAAGTCAATGGATCATGATTGGATGCTTATCCATCAAGGAAGGCTACATAGCCTTTACACTCTCTATCTCAAAGGTGTTTGAGCATGGAGAAGTTATTGATTATGAAGATCCATTTTCTATATTGGAAGAGGCTGAGAGCACAGTGCCTCTAATTGCATCAAAAGTTCATTCTATGGAGAAAAGACAACTTATGATGGGGTCGAAGTTTGAGGAGGAGTATCCTCAACATGCATATCCAAGCCTTGTGATTCTTATTTCCTGGAAAAGAAAGGATAAGTGAAGGTGGTATCCATTCTATTGTACTCACCTATGGTTCTCGTTATTTGGTTGATGTTGTATCTTGCTTAGTTGAGATTGTATCTTGATTATGTTTCCAAAACATCTAGAAAGCAAGATATTGTACCATCATTTGAATGCTCTTAAATTGAGTAAGAGCAAGAATAAGAACAAGCTCAAACATATTGGAGAATATGTTCCTTCATTTGAAGAGGCATGTTGTAAACTTCTTGTGAGGTTAAGTGAAGCATCCACTAAGGACACTTACACCCTCAAGAAAGTATTAAGCCTCAATCTGATCAAGTTAGAGTATGGTTTCAAGATTAGATCCTTTTTGGATAAAGTTCATAGACTTTCGACTAGTATAGCTAGCATGTTAATCTTGAATTTTGCTCATGGTATAATCTTGATCTATATGACCTTTGTGGTCATGATGAGGCATGGAAGCCTCGGATTTTTTAGATTCTTATGCAGCCCTCTTCATGTAAAGGAATTTTGCAAACCCAGGATCAGGATCAAGCATGGAGGAGGCATATCAACATAGTAGCAAATTGGTGGAAAATTTTTCAAAGGCATTTGGAAAATATTTCTATCAAGGAGATCTTATCGTGGATTTGGTAAGCGTGCTGCTATGATGGATTCTTTGATCATCTTTGCTTCAAATGCAAAGCAAAGAATCCACACTCAAAGGATCTTCATCAACATCAGATAGATATATTTTAAGGAGGAGTGTTAAAAATTGTAAAACATCTCTATCTTATGTTTGTTGATGTTTGGGGGTCCTACCCATGTAAATACTTTGTACATATCCAAGGTATGTGATTGAGCACATATCCTTGTAGAATAGGGTGAGTTTGGGTTAGGTAGGTCAAATTCCAATGACATGCATAAAGTCTAGTTGGTCTAGTATGACATGCAATATTGTTGACAATGTCTAGTTTGACATGCATGTAGAATTTCACATGGAATTGATCAAATATGACCTAATAGAAACTCGAGTTATAATAAATGCATTATGTCCTAAGTTTCCATTGTGGCATGCAAGGCATGCAAACACTCTAATGGACACATGCATGTAGTTTTGTACATGGCTAGTTGAGAAATTGCCATTTGGTGAAAGTAGGTAGAAGTTAGGTGCAATCTGTGCATGCAAGCAGTTAGGTGTCAAGATAATAGTAGTTTGCACTTGAATAGGTGTAGGATATGCATTGAATGCAAGGAGTACCACGAATTTTGGCTCTCCTATATATGTACATATCATTCTCATTCATTTCTAATGAAGAATCAAGCATTTGTAATGTCATAATGTCAAATTTGGATCTCATTCTATGTTGCTTGTAATTGCTCTCTCTCTCTCTCTCACTCGGATTTTGTGTCTTCTTCATACATGATCAAGCTTGTGTACTTTCCCTATTTGAAAGGAATTAATGTAGCTTTGATCTGTAGCATTCTAGATTGTGCTCTAGCCATAGATCTGTTGGTAGATTGCAGGATTGCTCTGCAGGTGATCTGTGTGCCACCACAAAGCATGGTGAAGATCATTCACACATTTCTTTTGGTTCCCCACACGTGTGAATTTGTTGGATTCTCAACACATTATACAACTCAAAAAAATAAATTATTTGCTATGATCCATGCACTTAAAACATGGGGACATTACTTATATGGTAATAAGTTTATAGTGTATATGTAGTTGGTTTGCTCACTTACCTTCAAACCCTATTTTCTGTATCCATATAGCATCATTGCAAATAGAATAACAAGGTAGTTTTTCCTTTCTTGTCACTCAGTAGTTCATTCTCAAGGGAAAAATGCCTATTTATAAGATGTTATGCAAGCTTTCGAATGAAACCCTATTTCTAACCAAGCATCTGTCAAGGATCTGACTAGCAATGATCGTCAATTAGCTAGCAAGCTCAACATCAAACAAATTCATTCAATAAAGGAAAGAGCGAGCACTCAGCAACCCAATAGAACATTGTACGAACTATCAATTTTCAGAGAAAATGGACAATTATGACTATACTTATCAATCGTTAAGAGATATTGATTGCTTAATCCAAAGATCTATTAAGTTCTAGGTGTTAGATCTTGATCTAGATGCTTTACACTATGATTTAAGCAAGAGCAATGGATCAAATGATTAAAAACTTTGATGAGCGGCCTCACACATGTGGACGATAGTAACTGTACAGCTTGTTTACAAAAGTAAAGTACTCAAGCTTAGAAATGCATTTCAATCACAAAAACACAAGACAAATGTGGAAAATACAAGCAAGACTAGAAATTGCCAATATCACATCATCTTCTCATTGATTTGGTTGATCCCTTTATGAATCAAGTACATCCACGAGCTGTGTATTGTCCAGCAAGCCTTCACACGTGTGAAGAATGCCTAGTCATCTAGATCCACCAATGGGAGCCATATGTGCTCATTTCCCAAAGTTGACTATTCTCTTTGGCTAGAAAACAAAAAGCTAGTCTTCCACATTTATAGGAATATTTTTTATAAAATGGGATCTAATGGATTCTTCCTATCTTATTATCTAGAAGCTTATCCACACGTGTGAATGGTATCTTGACATGTGTGAGTATACAAGATTTTTAGCTAGCTAAATAGCACTCTGGCTAGCACACCTAATCATTGTAGGCTTACTCTACAAGATGACAATGTCTTCCATCATCCTTCTTAGCCAAACTGCTTGGATCAAGAGAACACACCATTACCAACATAAAAGATATAATTTGTGGTGGTTCTTCTATCATCTATACATCTTGCCCAATTTGAATCTACGAAGCCCTAAATTGATGCGTTGCTTCTCTCTCAACCAGACTCAAAAGACTAAGTACTCACTGTGAGAGATAATGTTCAAAAAAGTTCCTAAGTATTTGCTATGAAGAAAACTCCTTCTTCTCAAGTAGAGAGAGAATGTAAAAGCAATAGCTCTTGAGTAGAGAGAGAGAAACTAAATTTTCATCAAAAATTACAATATGGAAAACTAGCCAAGCTCTCACATGATGAGGCTCCAGTCCTAAGGTGGATTTGCATGTGATCAATGGTTGATCCACAACTCTTAGTTAACTCTTCTTTCATAGATCCACATGCCAAACTACATGCATGATGTGACATGGATTGCATGTCACTTTCCTAGATGAACTAGATCACGTGTAGATCATGTATGCTAAATTGCATGTTGCATTCTACCTAATTTTGCATGTCACTTAACATTTTGCATGCTAACAAAACTAAATCTATCTAACACAAACTCGACCTATTCTATAAGGTCATGTGCTCAATTCACATACCTTAATTATGTACAATGGAATAAAGTGAGCATAGCCCCCAAAGTCAACATAGAAAGATTTGTTTTACCATTTTTCACAACACTTATACCATAGCTTATGTCAGGATGAGTAGTTGTAAGATATGTTGGATTTATCGAAATAATTGATCATTAATCTACAACCATTCATCTATCCAGTTTTGTAGTTTTACTCATGTTTTTACACAGTTTGCAGAAACACACAGGAATAGCTAATAACCAGGTTCAACAAAGAGTATCAAAGGTGTTCAAACTATTGTATGTTAACATAACTCGTTTCCACTTGTTTTGAAGCTAACGATTTGTCCTAATGGTTTTTGCAAGTAGTTTTCGGGAAGCCCAACTGGATAAGTGATAGCGCATTGTGGCTAAGTGCCAATCACAATCTTCAACCATACAATTGTCTTCAACTGTCATTTGGATAAGCCTAATTGGCATTTATAAACTAGTATAAATAGTTGATCACTTTATAGGTTAACTCTCTAATGAGATCTTGTAAAAAACCTCAACAGACAAATCTCGGATCTACCAACAAAGTGCACAATCTAATTGACAAAGGCTGAGAAACTCAAAATATTTGTATTCTTGTTCAAACTTGAAACTGTCGCAAACAATAAATTGTCTCGACAGATGAATTGTCGCGAACAATAATCTTTTGAGTCTGGAAACAAAATATTGTTGAAAATCAACCGTCTTAATGGTTAGATCGATTGTTACATAAGGAAGAAGGCCAAAAGACCAATCCTGTGACAATATAAATACATGTGCACTTATTGTAAAAACAACAACAAGGGCAGAAAGAGGCAATAGAAAGACAAAGAAAGATAGAACATAGATAAAATTTTTAGTTCATTGATGTTTCATACTTATTTCAATTCGAATATAAGATCAAACATCATATCTGTTTTTTATTATCTTAAATTGTCTATCATACTCAATCATGTTAAATTTGCACGCATAATTCGATCATAATAGAACCTGCTCTATTAGTATGTAGGCCAGATTCAGACATGATTGAAGACACTGATATTAGTTTGATTTATGCAAACTTTAATCGCGTTCTCTGAAGGAAAATTCTTAGTATTTTTTCCTACAATGGCATCAGAGAGTCACATTTGCCTCACATCCATCAACAGCAGTATCTGGAGTTTGTTCAAAAGATTAGAATATGTCTTCGATTAGCAACATTTAGTCTAAGATCAGTACGATCTTGGATACAAAAGGTTCAAATTATTTAGTCTGGAAGTTAAAGACTTCACTCATACTGAAGGGCAAAGGTCTTTGGCAATGGGTAGAATTAACAAAAGAGAAGCCAATTACTCCTGGCAAAGAACTTTGTGAATGGAAGGAGAAAAATGACAAATGTATAGCAATTATTGCATCTTTAATGAATGACAACATAATGCTAGATCTTTCATTGACTTTGAACGCGAAAGAATTGTGAGAAGAATTGCGAACCAAGAATGAGACTCGATCTTGTAATCAAATCATGTTATTGGAAGACCAATTGAATTACCTACAATGGGATGGCAAAGATCTTGACCACTTTCATACGAAAGATAAAGGATCTGTTTATTTCTTTGTAGAATTCCGGCACTGAAAATGCAATCTCAAAGGAAAAATAGCTTAGCTATATTTTCTTCGAGCCCTACCCTGGTCATTTCACACAACTCAAACTTTACTGTCAAAAGATTCGTCTATGACACTTCAAAAGGCGATAGATGGAGTCAAAGAGGAAGTAGAAGCTTGTGAATGCTATGACGATAATGATGATTAAAAAAAAGCTCTATTTACTCAGAAGAATAGATCTTTGAAGAGGTTTAAGTCAAAGCGAGAGTCGTCTAACAAGAATAGAAATCGTTTAGACGAATCCAAGACAAATGAACCGACAATAAAAAAACAATAGAAAGATTCTGGTGATAGGAAGATTTGCAACAGATGCAAAAGATCAGGTCATATAGAAGACAAGTGTTGGTTGAATCCAAAGATTGATTGTATTCATTGTCATATACGAGGTCATGCAACAGTAGACTGTTATGAAAATCCCAAGAACAAGAAAGAGCATAATTGAAGCAAACCTTCAGATTCAAATTTTGTCGAAGACAAAGTAGAATGCTCCAGAGCAGCAGAAGAGAGGACGACAAGAAACTCAGTTTGTGCTGATCTATGTTGTTCATCAAATTCGAAAATTCAAGAAGTAGTACTTAATTCGGGAGCCACCTCACATTTTGTTTCCTCAAAACAAATCTTGTCTGACTACAAGAAGACGAATTATTCGAGATTCATTATACTTGGAGATGGTTCTAAACATGCAGTTGATGGAACTGGTGTACTGTGGTTAGACACGAATCAGGGTGAAAAGAAACTGGAGGAAGTTCTCTATGTTCCTACTCTTGATAAAGATCTTATATCCATAGCAAAGATAGTCGACACATGGATGTCAGTAACCTTCACAAGGGACTCTTGTAAATTGTTTGATGAAGATTTTGATAACCTAGTTGCTAAAGGTAACAGAGATGGTAATTTGTATCACTTGAGCATTCGAGTCGAGCAAGTAAATCAAACTCAAGAATTGACAGATATTCTGTGGCACAAGAGGTTATGTCACATGAACATGGAAGCCTTGTACCAAGCCAACAGAAGTCAGAGAATTGAAACGAGTCGAGATATTCGAACTACCTGTGAATCTTGTCTTAAAGGCAAAATGACTTAAACACCTTTCAGTAAAGATGTTTATAAAGCAACCAAGGTACTGGAAATTGTACATTCGGATATTTGTGGACCATTCGAAGTATTGTCTTTAGGTGATGCAAAATACTTCATAACATTTATTGATGACTTCAGCAAATTTGCTGTAGTATACTTTATTCGTACAAAATCAGAAGCTTTCGAGAAATTCGTTGAGTATACGAATTGGGCTGAGAAGCATACATGCAACAAGTTAAAGGAAATTCGCACAGATCGTGGAGGTGAGTACATTTCCAATGAATTCAAAACTTTTTGTATTGATCGAGGTATTATGCATACGAAAACTGCATCATACACACCTCAACACAATGGAATTGCTGAACGAAGAAATCGTACACTAATGGAAGCTGCCAGGTGTATGATGGCTCATGCAAAAGCACCAAAGCAGTTGTGGGTGGAAGCAGTGGCTATGTCGAACTATCTTTAGAATCGAATTCTGAAATATAGAATATCGGATAAAACTCCTCACAAATCTGGCTCATGTTCGGACATTTGGATGTGCAGTTTATATGCACATACCAGACAAATTGAGAAAGAAACTCGATGAAAAAACTAAACAAGATTTTTTGGTAGGATTCGAGTTACATTCTTCATACTATCAAGTCTACATACTCGAAACTGGAAGAATAAAAGTTGTTCGAGATGTCAAATTTGATGAGTCAAAGTACATAACAGACTCAGGTATGAAATTCTCAAGACTTATTATAAAAACAACAACAAGGCAAAAAGAGACAATAGAAAGACAAAGAAAGATAGGAGATAGATTAAATTCTTACTTCATGAATGTTTCATACTTATTTCAATTCGAATATAAGATCAAACATCATATATATTTTTGATTATCTTAGATTGTCTATCATACTCATTCATGTTAAATCCGCAAACATATCATAATAGAACCTGCTCTATTAGTATATAGGCCAGATTCAGACACGATTGAAGACGCTGATATTAGTTTGATTTATTCGAACTTTAATCGTGTTATCTGAAGGAGAATTCTTAGTATTTTTTTCCTACAAATCTTTCTTTTGCATATTGATCATGGAGATTAATTTAGCACATTGTTATGCATTGGAGGGGTCCATGGGCCATCTATATGAGGGTAGTAGGGCGCCCATTGGGAAGGGGAGATCTCTCTTGTTTGCTTTGTTTATGCTATAGTGTTGCTACTAGTGTGTAGAGTGCTTTTTTGTGGTAGTATGCTTGAGGTTTGGATCTTGCTTATGGTATGGGACATAAGTAGGGTTTGGATCTTGAGTATGCTATGGAGTGTTGTGGTATGCTTGTGATTTGTTTATGGTTAGCAAGGGGGTGCTAGATAGGTCTTGCTTGGAGCTTGGATCTAGCTATGGTTGGGTGGTGAATACTTGAGGCCAGCTTGTTATCTATCTTTGTGTTTAAAGAGTAGGGACACAGGTGGAGGAGAGATCCTTGGAGGCTTGCAGATCCTTACTTGCAGGTGGAGGCATCCTAGCTTGGAGTTGGGGAGCATCTTGAAGTTTGTAGGTTGCTTGGAGGACATTTGGAGGCTCTACCTTGGATTTGGAGGACTTCCTCACCTCTACTTGTAAAAGTGGTATCAGAGCTAGACAAAGGATGGTAACCTTTCTAACCTTCTTCAAGTTCTATTAAAGTGGGCTTTGGGTTTTTAAAAGTTCTGAAAAAAGATTTGTGGGGTGGTTAGAGGAAGTCTTCCTCTACATACACAAACTTTTTTTTGCGAAAAGATTGATTGTAGCTATGTGTTTTGATCAAAACTAGTGTGTTTTTTGCATAAATGAAGTGTTTGAAGTTCCGATTTTCATTTTGAAGTTCTATTTTTCAGACCTGTAAATCTAAAAATCAGATCTGAAAAGTGAAATTTTCATTCAAACTTCATTAGTTACACCTTTCTATCTCCTAGTTTCATGAAGATGGCAATGTAGGAAGGGAATGGTAGTGTAACTTTGTGCATAAAACAAGTTTTGAAATTCTGTTTTTTGTCATTTTGAAGTTCTAATTGTCAGACCTGTGAATCTGAAAATCAGATTTGAAAATTGAAGTTTTCATAAAGCTTCATTAGTTATCCATTTCTAGACACTAGTTTCTTGGTTTTGGAAATCTAGAATAGTGAGAAATGTGAAAACTTTGGTTGCTTTTGAAATGACATATGGAATTGGAATGGGAATGGGAACTTTATGTAAACATTAGCTTGGACTAGTTAATTGAAGTTTACATAAAGATTTGGTTTTCATTTTTGCTTTTGATTAAGGCAATTGTAGCTTGTTGTTGTTTTTCTCTTAAGCTTGGATTAAGCTTGCAAATAGTAGGCTTGGATTGAGCTTACAAACAATAAGATTGAATGAATAGAAGTAAATGCTTTTTATTTGCATTGGATGTAACAATTGAAGCATTTCTATCATTCTAATTTGAGCACTTGTTGTTGTATATGCATAATAGGAAAACACACAAGCAATCCCAATGGAGCAAACCAATGAAAACCCAACATTTGATCTATCAAACCCATCCAATGTGGCACAAGCTCTTGAACTTTTAAACCAACAAATTCAAGCCACTAATTAAGCAGCTTCTTGAAACTAATCAAAGAGACCAAGACTTAGAGTCTAGGTTAGCCAATCAGAAGAAGCATGTAGTTCCACCTCCTGTAAAAGTGTTTAAGGGGGAGAAGAAAGATATGAACTTACAAGTGGTAAGTTCTTGGCCAAATACTTTGCCATGAACCAATTCCCTGAATCTGAGAAGTTATCCACTGTCACCATGTTCCTTTAAGGAAGAGCTTTAGTTTGGTGGGATGACTTAGTTGCAAAGGGCAATCAACCTTGTACATGGGATGATTTTTGCAAGCTTTTTAGGGATTATTTTCTACCACTTTTAAATGAATATGAACACTTTCAAAAGTTGAGTCATTTATCAATGAATAAAGGTTTGGAACAATTTATTCAAGATTTTCATGAGTACCTGAATCCACTTTATAGTGACATTCCACCTAAGGTACAAATGTTAATGTTTATTGATCGGTTACCAAAAGATTATCAAGTGGATGTTCGTAGGAACCATCCAAAAACCCTAGAAGATGCTATTAGGGCTGCAAAATACTTTGATGACACACCTAAGCCACCTAGGGGTCAACAACCTAATGAGCAGAAAAAAAGGTTTTCAATTTAAGAGGGGGGATAGGGAAGCTATTATTGAAACACATCCCAATTCCAACAATCTTAAGAAAACCAAAAAAAACTTCAAAAACGATCAAGGTGGCATTGATAAAGCTGAAGCTCATAAGAAGAACCCGTGCTTCAAGTGCAATGGCGAGGGCCACCTTGCACGAGATTGCGTCAAATAACCAGCTTCTACCTCATGTAATCTATCTCGAAGTAATGAGATGGCTATATTTTGTCCTTAGTTCTTTAGTCTTTGGACCTAATGACCTTAAGTGCATTAAAAGTAAAGGAATTGAACAAGGTAACCATTAAGAATAGATATCCACTACCGCAGATGGATGACCTAATAGATTATCTTGGTGGTGCTGGGTACTTTACCAAGATAGATATAAGGTCGAAATTCCATCAAATACGCATTAAGGCAGAAGATATACCAAAAACTGGGTTTTGAACTCGCTTTGGTCACTACGAATTTTTGGTATTGCCTTTTGGTTTGACCAATGCACCGGCAACTTTCCAATAGATGATGAACAATTCGTTCAGGCCATATTTGGAAAGATTCGTAGTGATATTCTTAGATGATATCCTAGTGTTCAGTAAGACTTTGGCGGAACATAAAGAGCATCTTAGGATTGTTTGGGACATTCTTAGAAGGGAAAAGCTCTTTGCCAAAGAGTCTATGTATGACTTTTTTTGCAAAGGAATTGTCCTACTTGGGACATAAGATTTTCGAACGGGGAGTGGAGATTGAGGCCGATCGTATCCAGAGGGTTATTGATTGGCCTATTCTCACCATAGTTCGGGAAATCAAGTCTTTCTTGGGGTTTGTGGGATTTTTCCGTCGGCATATCCCCAATTTGCTCGATTGGCATTTCCCCTTACCCAGGCCTTGAAAGGCTATAAGAAGCTAAGCCGGAGGGCTAAGAGTCCACTAGTGGTGTGGACGGAGGATATGAATAATTGTTTTGAGTTGCTTAAGAAAAGTGTCACTTCGGCACCAATGCTAATCATTGGCAATCCTAATAAGACTTTTGTGGTTAGGATCGATGCTAGTGATTATGCTATTGGAGCTGTTTTGATGTAGGATGGACATCATGTGGCTTATGCAAGCAAAAAACTCAATCCTGCTCAGTTTAGGTATTGTACCTATGAGAAGGAACTGTTTGCAATTGTCCATTCCTTGAAAATTTGGCGACATTATTTGTATGGAGCCAGATTTGAAGTTTTGACGGATCATCAGGCTCTTTGGTATTTCTGTGATGCCACAGGTTTAGAGAAGAGACAAGCTAGATGGGCTGAGCTGATGCAAATATTTGACTTTTCTATACGTTATTGTAAAGGAAGTCAAAATACTCTAGCAGATGCTTTAAGTCGGTTACCGGTTATTAATCAGTTGTGCTTTACTGTTATAGAACCGGAGTTGTTTCAGTCTCTTCAAGGACTATATGAGTCCGATCCTTTTTTGGGAAAGTATTGGCAACAAGTTCTTTCGGGGGTCGATTCAGGTTTGCAAGATTCCTCAAATCAGGGAGAGACTGAAACGGATTTCCTAATTCGAAATAGGATTTTGTTTTGTAAAGGAAAGGTGTGTGTATCGGAGAATGACACTGTAAGGGCCCAAATCTTGCATGAGTGTCATGATACTCCATGCGCAGGACATCCGAATATACAAAGAACACTTGACTTAGTTTGAAGGCAATTTTGGTGGCCTAAGATGAAAAGTCAGGTAGAGGCCTATATACTTAAATGTACTAAGTGCCAGTTAAATAAAACAGAGAGGCTAAAAGCTAGTGGCCTATTACATCCTTTTGATATTCCTATCAGAAAGTGGAAAAGTATAGCTATGGAATTTGTCGTCGGGCTTCCACATATAGGGAAGGGCCATGATTCGGTTTGGGTCATTGTTGACAGACTTACGAAGTTTGCTCAATTTGTCCCAACGAAAACTACTATTAAAGCTTCAGAACTAGCTCAACTGTTTGTTGAGAAGTTTTTTCGACTATATGGGTTGCCTTGCGATATTGTCAGTGACCATGACCCAAAAATCACTCGAAATTTTTGGCAAGCAATATTTGAAAAGTTGGAAACAACTTTAAGTTTGAGTTCTACATATCATCGAAATCAGACGGTCAAACGGAAAAGACCAATCAGATGATGGAGGATATGCTTCAAGCATATGTGGGCCATCGGCAGTCTGATTGGGAATAGTACCTTCCACTAGTGGAATTTGCATATAACAGTGCAAAACATTCAGTGACCGGATTCAGCCCTTTCATGCTTATGTATGGTTTTCAACCTCGATCACCAATTAGTGTTGGCATGAAAAACCTACGGGTGCAAGCCGCAGCTGATTTCCTTGCAGATATGCAAGAAATGTTCCAGCTGGCTAAAGATAGCATAAGTAGTGCCTAAGACAGGACAAGGCACTATGCTGATCTATTTTGGAAGCACAAGGTATTCATGTCAACGACTGGGTGTTTTTGAGGGTCCCTAGTGACTCTAGGGGCTGGAAAACTGGTAAGTGTGCAAACTTGGCACCTAGGTATTGCGGTCCTTTTAAAGGTTATCCAAGTGATAAACAAGGTCGCATACAAACTAGACCTTCCAGATAACGTTGGAATTCATCATGTTTTCCACGTTAGTAAGTTGAAACCCTCGTTGGGGGTTGGGGAGACCCTGGTCTCTGTGGAAGATCTAGTGGAACTTCTTCGTGATGAGTCCGTGAGTGGACCACCTGAACCCGAGGCGATTGTTAATAGCCGGCAGAGGACTCTACGGACTAGAGTGCTTCGAGAATTTTCAGTCAGGTGGAGAAGCAATTCAGAAGAGGAGGATACCTGGGAAAAGGAGTCTGATCTCCAGAAGAATTTTCCAAATTTTTTCCTACAAGGAAAAACTTAAGTTTAGGGGGAAGGAATGTTACATACCTATGTAACTAGCACTACTTCAGACCCCTATTAGTCCATTTGGTGTGGGGGCTAAATGGCAAGGTACCCTTAGGATTAAGGGTATGTGCCCTTAGATAAGGACAGACAAGTGACTATACCTTAGTTGGAGGTATGGAGTCATGTGACCCTTGGATAAGAGGTACCCTTAGTATTAAGGGTAGGTGCCTTAGATTAAGGTACTAGTGTCCTTGGTTAAGAGTAGGTAGGTGTCTATGCCTTGGATGGAGGTATGGAACCTAGAGAGGTATTAGAAAGTCATTGAATGACTATTTTTCTAAAACCTTGGGTCTCAACCTTGAACCATATCACTTTATTGGTCTAGGACCAAAGTATACATGCACAACTTGGGCAATGGGACCTAGTAGGAGGGCGCCCTTCTAAAGTGTCCATTGAGTTCCCAACTCCCACAAGAAAGGCATTAAAAGAGTCATAGTTATGGAAGGAGTCTCTTGACCTTCCATAAGCCTATGGAGGCTCTTGGAGATTCTTTAACTCCCCTAGGCTTCTCTCTCTCTCATTGGATGAGCATGGAACTCCATAGTACATTGGAGGGGTCCATGGGCCATCTATATGAGGGTAGTAGGGCGCCCATTGGGAAGGGGAGATCTCTCTTGTTTGGTTTGCTTATGCTCTAGTGTTGCTACCAGTGTGTAGAGTGCTTTCTTGTGGTAGTATGCTTGAGGTTTGGATCTTGCTTATGGTATGGGACATAAGTAGGGTTTGGATCTTGAGTATGCTATTGTGTGTTGTGGTATGCTTGTGATTTGTTTATGGTTAGCAAGGGGGTGCTAGATAGGTCTTGCTTGGAGCTTGGATCTAGCTATGGTTGGGTGGTGAATACTTGAGGCCAGCTTGTTATCTATCTTTGTGTTTAAAGAGTAGGGACACAGGTGGAGGAGAGATCCTTGGAGGCTTGCAGATCCTTAATTGCAGGTGGAGGCATCCTAGCTTGGAGTTGGGGAGCATCTTGAAGCTTGTAGGTTGCTTGGAGGACATTTGGAGGCTCTACCTTGGATTTGGAGGACTTCCTCACCTCTACTTGTAAAAAACACGTGGCATACAATGAAGTGCGTCGAGCGTTATCACATCCGTTCCTACAAGAGACGAGGGCTTCATAAGGAGGAGATGAATGGATAAGAGGAGAGCAAGAGGTTTAAACTTAGGAGTGCTTTAGGCCTCAGCTTCTTGTGAATATTTTTTAAAGTTAGGAGAGTTATTAGATTTATAAAAGTTTTATTATAAAGATTTAGTTAGATCTCATTTAGTTAGATTCCAAGTTTTCTTTGAAATTTAGAGCTATGGAAGGAGTTTTTATAGTATAATTTTTTTTTACGTCGGCCGATGGATACAAAGATTTATACGGCAAGGCATTTTTGTCTGCCGGCGGATACAGAGACTTTTGAGAAAGCTTCAATTTTTTTTGAAAATTACCTAGAGCACGCCTTGAGTGATTGACGGAGCGTCTGATGGAGCGATCGATGGTGTTAGTGGAGCGGATCAATGGAGCGTTTGATGAAGTATATGAAGCGAGCAACAATTGCAGCATTAGGCATCCAACATATCTCAGCATAGTGTGATGGCGTGTAGAGAGAGAGAGAGAGAGAGAGAGAGAGAGAGAGAGAGAGAGAGAGAGAGAGAGAGAGAGAGAGAGAGAGAGAGAGAGAGAGAGAGAGAGAGGAAAAAAGCGGGGAATAAAGGAGGTTTAAAATTTTCATGAGGTATCTCCCAAAAAAAATAACCATTGGCCCACCAAAGAAAGTGGCTATGGGCCGAGTGACCCCCAAAAAAATGGCCCATTGGTCTACAAGAAAGATGTGGCTATGGGCCGTGTGCCCTTAAGCAAGCTTCAAATGGCTAGAAATGGGTTTTGCACCTGCAACCCTGAGAAGTGGCTATTCTGACAATGAGACCTAGGAGAGTCCAGCATTAAGGGATAGTCCTAGAGAAGCCTTGGGCATGCAAAGTGCAATGTGTGACTTGTGTTGAGAAGTTATTTACAAGTATTATCAAGTCATCAATGTTAACTCATTAACCATGACATGGAGAAAATCAATGTTCAGATCTTACTTGTTGCCCATCTGCATTAAAAAACAAACGAGTAATATGAGAGAGTCTTACATGAGTTATATGACAATGACTATCAAGGCATTTTTTGTATTGTTGTGTATATTTTTGTATTATTGCTTTTACTTTTAGAAACAAGGTGTTTCTGTTTTTATTTAAAGTCTATAACTTGTAAAAATGAAACTACAGTAATTGAACATCTTACATTTTTGTTATCAGGCGTTCATATTTGAATCTTGCTGCACGCTTTGTCATTTAAGTGCTTTGTCATGCGAAAGCCCATAAATGTGTATTTTGGACCTCATACCATCATTTTGGACCTCATACCTCATAAAGTGTATTTTGGACCTCATATCATCACAGAAGATTAGATTTATATATTGTGCTTGTGTTATTGCTAACCAAGTTGGATGTGTTGCAAGAGAGCAAATACCTATTCAAGAGGTTTGGCATAAAAGGATGGGACACCTCAACTTCAAGTCATTGGAGGTAATGTCTAGAAAGAAGTTTGTGATAGGTCTTCCAAGTTCCTTAAGTGGCATCAATCATGTTTGTGAGTCTACATCTACAAAGCTTTTTCAACTTGTACATTCAGATATTCATGGAATTACTACAATTAGCAATAGTGGAACTAAGATGTATGTAGCTTTCATTGATGATTTTAGTAGATTTTGTTAAATCTATCTACTAAAGAGCAAAAATGAAATGGGAATGCAAAAAAGTAGTCCCATTCAATGTGCCCTAATGGTGTTCCTTCTGACACAAAGGGCGTTTTTAGACAAATGACATCAGAATTGAGCTGCAACTAGTCTAATGGATTCGTGTCGAGCACACGAACTTGTAGCCACCTTTCGTCCGAAGTTATGGGGGGTTTCGACCGGATCCATAGTTTCTGGTTTGACAGGCCTAACTTCTCTATACTACTTTCAGGATTTCTGGATTGGACGCACTTTTCTTAGTGAAAACTGACGATTTGGAGCTTGGTTTGGTGTTGTGGAGTCAGCTTGATGTGCAGCACAGTACGAAACAGGTGGACGACCAAATAGAATCCGTTTCGACGATATTGGACCACTTATCGAAAATGCCAAAAAGTAGTGCATTCATTGTGCCCTAATGGCATTCCTTCTGATATGTAGGGCATTTTCAAGCAAACGACATCAGAATTGAACTGCAACTGATCCAGTCGATTCGTGTCAAGCACACAAACTTGCAACCACCTTTTGTTTGAAGTTTTGAGAGGTTTTCGACCTAAAGTTCTTGTCCAACAGGCCTAACTTCCCTATACATTCATGTTTTCTAGCTGGGACGCATGTTTCTCAGTGAATACTGGACGGTTTGGAATCTGCTTTGTTGTTGTGGTTTAGTTTTGACATGCAGCACAATACGGAACAAACGACCGACCAAACGGACTCCGTTCGGTGATACTGGACCACTTCTCTGGAATGCAAAAAAGTAGTTGATTCACTGTGCCCTAATGGCATTCCTTCCGACACGAAGGGCGTTCTTAGGGAAACGACATCAGAATCGAACTGCAACTTGTCCAGTGGATTCATGTCGAGCACACAAACTTGTAGCCACCTTCCGTCCGAAGTTTTGGGGGGTTCGACCGGATCCGTTAAGTTTCTGGTCCGATAGGCCTAATTTTCCTATACTACTTTCAGGGTTTATGGCTTGGATGCACGTTTCTCAGTGAATACTAGACGGTTTCGAACCTGGCTTGGTGCTGCAGGTTTGTCTCAATGTGCAGCACAGTACGGAACAAACGGACGGCCAAACATATTCTGTTCGTCAATATTGGATCATTTATCGAGAATGCTAAGAAGTAGTCCATTCATTGTGTCCTAATGGTGTTCCTTCCAACATGTAGGCGTTTTCAAGCAAACGACATCAGAATCAAGCTGCAACTAATCCAGTGGATTTGTGTCGAGCACACAAACTTGCAGCCACCTTTCGTTTGAAGTTTTGAGAGGTTTCGGCCTAAAGTTCTTGTCCGACAGGCCTAACTTTCCTATATTTTCAAGGTTTCTAGCTGGGACCCACGTTTCTCAATGATCACTAGATAGTTTGGAATCAGCTTTATCATTGCGGGTTAGTCTCGATGTGCAGCACAATAGGAAACAGATGGCTGGCCAAACGGACTTCGTTCGGCGATATTGGACCACTTCTCTGGAATGCAAAAAAATAGTCAATTCACTGTGCCCTAATGGCATTCCTTCTGACACGAAGGGCATTTTTAGGCAAACGACATCGGAATCAAGATGCAACTGGTCCAATGGATTCATGTTGAGCACACAAACTTGTAGTCACCTTCCGTTTGTATCGTACAGACAAACGGCCAAACAAACTTCGTTCGGTGATATTGGACCACTTATCGGGAATGCCAAAAAGTAGTCCATTCATTGTGCCCTAATGGCGTTCCTTCCGACACATAGGGTGTTTTCAGACAAGCGACATTAGAATCGAACTGCAACTGGTCCAGTAGATTCCTGTCAAGCACATGAACTTGCAGCCACCTTCCGTTCGAAGTTTTGAGAGGTTTCGATCTAAATTTCTTGTCCGACAGGCCTAACTTTCTGATACTTTCAGGGTTTCTAGCTGGGACACACGTTTCATAGTGAATACTGGACGGTTTTGAAATCTGATTTGCGGGTTCATCTAGGTGTGCAGCACAATACGGAACAGATGGCCGGCCAAACGACCTTTGTTCGGCGATATTGGACCACCTCTCAGGAATCCCAAAAAGTAGTCCATTCATTGTGCCCTAATGGTGTTCCTTGCAACACGAAGGGCGTTTTCAGGCAAACGACATCAAAATTGAATTGCAATTGGTCCAGTGAATTTGTGTCGAGCACACAAACTTGTAGCCACCTTCGGTTTGAAGTTCTGAGGGTTTCGACCAAATCTGTTAAATTTTTGGTCCGACAGTTCTAACTTCTCTATACTACTTTCAAGGTTTTTGGCCTGGATGCATGTTTTTCAGTGAATACTAGACGGTTTGGAACCTGGTTTGGCGCTGTAGATTCATCTTGACGTGTAGCACAAAACTGAATATACGGACAACCAAACAAACTCCGTTCGACAATATTGGACCACTTCTCGGAAATGCCAAAAAATAGTCCATTCATTGTGCCCTAATGGTGTTTCATCCGACACGTAGATCGTTTTCAGACAAACGACATCAAAATTGAGCTGCAAGTAGTGTAGTCAATTTGTGTCGAGCACACAAACTTGCAACCACCTTCCGTTCGAACTTTTGAGAGGTTTTGACCGGATCCGTTAAGTTTCTGGTCCAACAGGCCTAACTTCCCTATACTACTTTTAGGGTTTATGGCTTGGATGCACGTTTCTCAGTGAATACTCGACGGTTTGAAACCTGGTTTAGTGCTGCAGGTTCGTCTCCACATGCAGCATAGTACGGAGTAGACAAACAGCCAAACAGACTTCGTTCGGCAATATTGGACCATTTATCAGAAATGCCAAGAAGTAGTCCATTCATTGTGTCCTAATGGCGTTCCTTCCGACAGGTAGGGGTTCTCAAGCAAACGACATCATAATCGAATTGCAACTAATCCAGTGGATTTTTCTCGAGCACACAAACTTGTAGCCACCTCCTGTTCGAAGTTTTGAGAGGTTTTGACCTAAAGTTCCTGTTTGATAGTCCTGATTTTCCTATACTTTCAGGGTTTCTATTTGGGATGCACGTTTCTTAGTGAATACTAGATGGTTTGGAATCTGCTTCAGTGCTGCGGGTTAGTCTAGGTGTGCAGCACAATACGGAATAGACGGTCGACAAAACGGACTCCGTTTGGCGATACTGGATCACTTCTCTAGAATGCAAAAAAGTAGTCCATTCATTGTGCCTTAATGGCGTTCCTTCTGACATGAAGGGTGGTTTCAGGCAAACGACATCGGAATCGAACTGCAACTAGTCCAGTGGATTCGTGTCAAGCACACTAACTTGTAGTCACCTTCTGTTTGTACGGAACAGACGAATGACCAAACAGATTTCGTTCGGTGATATTGGACCACTTATTGGGAATGCTAAAAAGTAGTCCATTCATTGCGTCCTAATGGCATTCCGTCCAACACGTAGGATGTTTTCAGACAAGCGACATCAGATCGAACTGCAACTGATCCAGTAGATTTGTGTTGAGCACACAAACTTGCATCCACCTTTCGTTCGAAGTTTTGAGAGGTTTTGGCCTAAAGTTCTTGTCCGACAGGCCTAATTGCCCTATACTTTTTAGGTTTCTAGCTTGGATGCACGTTTCTCAATGAATATTGGACAGTTTGGAATCTGTTTTGGTCCTGCGGGTTTGTGTAGGTTTGCAGCACAATACAAAACAGATGGCCGATCGAACGAACTCCGTTCAGCAATACTAGACCACTTTTCGAGAATCCCAAAAAGTAGTCCATTCACTGTGCCCTAATGGTGTTCCTCCCGACACGAAGAGTTTTTTTAGACAAACGACATCATAATCGAACTGCAATTGGTCCAATGGATTTGTGTCGAGCACACAAACTTGCAGCCACCTTCCGGCCGAAGTTCTAGAGGTTTTCGACTAGATCTGTTAAGTTTTTGGTTCGACAGGCCTAATTTCTCTATACTACTTTCAGGGTTTCTAGCTTGGACGCATGTTTCTCAGTGAATACTGGACGGTTTGAAACTTGGTTTGGTGTTGCGGGTTCATCTCGACGTACAGCACAATACGAAATATACGAATGACTAAACAGACTATGTTTGATGATATTGGACCACTTCTCGGAAATGCCAAAAGTAGTCCATTCATTGAGCCCTAATGGCATTCCTTCCGACACGTAGGGCATTTTCAGACAAATGACATCAAAATCGAACTGCAACTGGTCCAATGGATTTGTGTTGAGCACACAAACTTGCAGCCACCTTTTGTTCAAAGTTTTGAGAGATTTCAACCTAATCCGACCAAGTTCTTATCCAACAGACCTAACTTCTCTATACTTTCAGGGTTTCTCAATGAATACTGGACGGTTTGGAAATTGCTTTGGTGTTGTTGATTTGTCTAGGTGTGAGCACATTATGAAACAGATGGCCGACCAAAGGGACTCCGTTCGACGATATTGGACCACTTCTCGGGGATGCCAAAAAGTAGTTTATTCATTGTGCCGTAATAGCATTCCTTTCGACACAAAGGGCATTTCCAGGCAAACGACATCGGAATCGAGCTACAACTGGTCCAGTGAATTTGTGTTGAGCACACGAACTTGTAGCCAGCTTTCGTGCAAAGTTTTGGGGGGTTTTGACTGGGGATCCGACCAGTTTATGGTGCGACAGTCCTTACTCTCCTATACTACTTTCAATGTTTCTGGCTTGGACGCACGTTTCTCAATGAATACTAGACGATTTGGAACCTGGTTTGATGTTGCGGGTTCGTCTCGACATGCAACACAATACAGAGCAAACGATCGACCAAACAGACTTCGTTCGACGATATTGGACGACTTCTCGGGAATGCCAAAAAGTAGTCCATTCATTGTGCCCTAAAGGCGTTCCTTCCGACACATAGGGCATTTTTAGGCAAACGACATCGGAATCGAGCTGCAACTGGTCCAGTGGATTTGTGTCGAGCACACAAACTTGTAGCCACCTTTCGTTTGAAGTTCTAGAGGGTTTCGACCGATGAATCTGACCAAGTTCTGGTCAGACAAGCCTATCTTCCCTATACTACTTTCAAGGTTTCTGGCTGGGACGCACGTTTCTTGGTGAATACTGGACGATTTGGAATCTGCTTTGGTGTTGTGGGTTCGTCTAGGTGTACAATACAGTACAGAATAATTTATGGTTCACTAGTTTGATATGAATATTTTTTTTGGAATAAGATAGTGACATTTTTCAGTACTAGAACCCAGCTTGATGAACTCAGTTCATCAAAATATCTCATTGTTTAGGAAAATTGGAGACATTGTTAAGGAGTGCTTAAGGAGTGACAATGGTTCAAGGCCTTTTGTGATGAGCATGGGATCAAGAGAGAGTATACAACATCAAGGACCCCACAACAAAATGGAGTGGCTGAAAGGAAGAATATGACTTTATGTGAAAGTGCGAAATCCATGACGTTAAGTGCTAATCTTGACAAACCATTTTGGGATCAAGCTTTGTTGTGTGCCAATTTCTTGTGCAATAGGTGGCTGAGTGCTATTTTGGATGGAAGGACACCTTTTGAGATGCTATTCAAGAGGAGGCCTAGTGTCGACTTTCTAAGAACCTTTGGATGCACATGCTATGTCAACATTACTCTTGATGATAGGACCAAGGAGGATCCATCTTCAAGAAGAGGTATTTTTGTTGGATATAGTGAGGTGAAAAAGCCTACAAGGTTTACAATCCTTCTACTAACAAAGTGAATTGATGGGTTTATATCTTGCTCCATTGGTGTGTCAACACTTTTGCATACTTCCATCTTAAACTTCTTCAAAAGACTTTGAGCATAGTTTACTTGACTTATAAAGATAAAATCAGACCCTCTAAGTACTTCTATGCCTAAGATGAAGTGAAGACACCCTAGATCTACCATCTTGAACTCTAAGGATAGATCTATCTTGATTTTTTCAATACCATCAACACTATTTCCACTAATGATGATGTCATCTACATAAATGAGTAAAAGTACAATACCAACATCATCAATCTTAATGTAAAGAGTGGGATCATATTCACTTTGAACAAAAGAAAGTGAAATAAGATAGCAATGTAATCTTGAATTCCAAGATCTCGAGGCTTGCTTCAAGCCATAGATGCTTCTTTGGAGATGGCATACTTTGTTCTCCATTCCAAGCTTGATGAACCCTTGTGGCTGCTCCATATAGATATCCTCTTCCAAAAAACCATTCAAGAAAGCATTAGAGACATCCATTTGACATAGAATCCATCCAAAATGTGATGCAAGTGCAATGATTAGTCTTATTGTGACCATCTTGGCCACGGGTGCAAAAGTTTCCTCATAGTCTATCCCTCTCTCTTGAGCATAACCTTTTGCAACTAATCTTGCTTTATGTTTGTTAACACTCCCATTTGCATTCAACTTAAGCTTGAAGACCCACTTGCATCCTATTACATTCCTTTGAGGTCTCTCAACAAGCAACCAAGTTTCATTCTCAATCAAGGCATCATACTCATCCAACATAGCTTTATACCATTCTTTGGAGTTCAATGCATCTTCAACATTAGACGGTTCTTCAAAACTAGATAAAGCATAAGAAGTGGATGAGATACCCTCAACTTGCTGTCCTTTGCCTTGATATGTGAGCCTTGATGGCTCCACTTTTGCCCTTGAAGATCTCCTTGGTGTGATAGGTGGGTTTGGTGCTTGCTCCTCCATGAGCTCCTCCTCAAAACCAAGATCTTGCTCCTCGGCCATCTTCTTCTTGATTGTTGGAGCACTTGAGCCTTCTTCAAGCATATGCATATGATGTTCATCAAAGATGACATCCCTTGAAACAACAAATTTGTTCAAGGATGGGAGATAGAGTTTGTAGCCCTTGCTTGAGCTTGCATATCCAAGCATGATCCCTCTTGTGGAAGATGGATCCTCCTTGGTTCTTGTTTCCAATGGCACATGCACATAACATATACACCCAAAAACTTTCAAGTGATTAATATTGGGTTTCTTTCCATACAACATCTCATAAGGAGTCTTGCCTTCAATTGCTTTGCAAGACACCCTATTCATCAAGTAGTTTGCACATACAAGAGACTCACCCCAAAAGGATTTGGGCAAACAAGCATCTAATCTTAAAGCCTTAGAACATTCACATAATGTTCTATTCCTTCTTTCAGCAACTCCATTTTGTTGAGGAGTGTAAGGACAAGAAGTCTCTTGATTTCATAAGATTAGCACAAGTTGAACTATCAAAATCCATCAAAAATCTATGCTTGAACCTCACTAAATGGCCCAAATCCTTGAAGAAGGCTTCACACGTGTGAAAGTACGGCCTCCCACAGTCTGAGTACTGTACACCAGACCTACATTCAATCCTATAATCATTAGTAATCACAAGCACTCAAACAATTATGAACATAGAGAGCAATTGCACCATTATGAGAGAAAAAACATGAAATTGCTTGATTGATTTTGGTGAGATATCATCACCTATATATACATGATCCATCACGGTTTTGGGCAGGTATGAGTAGCCCTAAACCTATCCCTAATGCTAATTTTGGTGGATCTTTCATCCCTACCAAGTTAGGGTTGGAATCTTGGAGATCCCTCAACAATGCAAAAATTACCAAAAATAGCTCCTATTTTTTCTCCCTTGTATCTAAGCATAATTTGGACTCATTCCAAAGGTTCTAACACTTAGGTCTACTTGAGAACATCCTTATGAATGGAATCCTATGCTATTTGGCACGTGTGACAAGCCACATCATGACCATCTAACTATTTACAAGTCATATGACCAAAACTAGTCAAGCTAGAATTGTGAATTTTTAACAGGTTTGGCACTGAACCCGCAAAACTCTTCTAATGTGGAAGCTGAGCTGCCTGGCACATATCTTGTTGGCGCTCTTTGTGGTCTTGTCAACCTTCTGGGAGATCCTCCTAAAACATCTATGCCTTTGTCCTTGTCTGTTCTTCTTGGTCTGGAACCATTTTGGTTTATAGGAATAGCAGCAGCAGGTTGCATCTCAAATATTTCTTCATCATATTCGTCGCTCGAATGGGAGACGCCTCAAAAATTTTCATTTTCGTGCTCGTCCTCTGCTCCCTCTGTCGTTGGTGGCAGGTCATAGTACTGTCTCTCCAAAACTTCATAGCTGACAGGATTGTCATTGGCCATTGTCCTACTCTCATCGAATCTGACATCTCTCACTGTTTTCACAGTGTTCATGTCTGGTATGTAGACTCTGTAGTATGACAAGTTGTTGTCATAACCTACCAGGAATCCCTGCTCGGCTTTCTCATCAAGCTTCTTTCGAAGCTTATCGGAAATATGTGCATAAGCTGCATAGCCAAAGATTCTGACGTGAGACAGGTTGGGCTTTCTACCCCACCATAGCTCATGTGGTGTCGTGTGAGAAACACCAGACTTGCCTGTTCTGTTCTGGATGTATGCGGCTGTAGCTACTGCTTCAGCCCACAGTGCCCTTAGAGCTTTCGAGTAGGCCATCATGCATCTGGCTTCTTCCATTAGGGTCATGTTCTTTCTTTCAACAACACCATTGTGCTGTGGTGTGTAGGCTGTAGTTCCTCTATGAATGATGCCACGATCATTGCAGAAGTCAGTGAAGCGATTCGAGATGTATTCTCCACCTCAATCTGTTCTGATCTGCTTCACTTTGCTTCCTGTGCATTTTTCTGTCCAACTCACATATTCTGTGAATTTATCAAGTGCTTCAGATTTATTTTGAATGAGATACATTCTGGCAAATTTGCTATAATCATCAATGAAGGTTATGAAATACTTTGAACCTCCTACTGAGATCACGTTGAATTGGTAAGGTGATATTTCGTTGTTCACTTTCCCAGATGGCCCCTACACGGAGTATTTCATTTGATTCTTCAAATCCCCTACAATATAGTGGTTCCTATTGGATCTTGTTCTCAACTTTGGTCAATCGATTAGTTAATACTTCCTTAGCATGAGGTACCAATTGTGAGAATTCTCCCAGTGTAATGTCCATTTTGCTAGAAAGAATATCCACAATCAGCTCAGTTTGTAGAACTTCTGGTTCTGTCACCTGCATAGTACAAGAGAGAGATAAACATATCAAAGCTCCTCTTGACAAGTCAAGATCAAAATCTCTTAAAATCCTTTACTCATAAACCAACAAAGAAAAACATAGCTGAAAAGTACACAACAGTACTAGAAAGCACCGTAAAGCAAAACATATTTCAAGTCATCTAGCAGGTTACCTGTCACCATCCCACCACACAAAACCGTGCAAGTTAGCACAGTGAGGAAAGCAGGTGTCAACGCTGAATGTCAGTTGTTATCCATATACAAAATATACGTTCAAGCATGCCATAGATGAGGGTAATTGTTAAGCATTTTTTTGTGAATATTATAGCAGTCATTCTCTATAGTATTCTATATACCCAATTTTGAAGTTTTTAACTTAGAGCAACGCCAAAATAAATGAGAAACACCAATTTGAATGGTCGACGCAAGTGATTCCTGTGAACTGGCCATATAAGCTTTCGAGTGCCCTTGAGAACCATCAAAGTCCGTATGCAAGTCTATGTATAGCATTGCATATTGATGCACACGATAGATATATTATGGTTGTGATCCATAGTATCTTGTATTACCCATTATCGAAGCATTCTTAACATTGTAACTCTTACATGGTAAATGTTCAGGTAGTAGGGATCATATCTTATCTTTTCGTATGCTGGAAATCGATGATATACAGCTTAAAGCTTGTGCAATCTTGCTGCTATACTGTTGAAAGCCAAATATGATAGCAAATCTAGTTATAACATAAACGTATCTCAAGTGCTCATTGTGATAATACAAATCATAATTTCAAAAACCATCAAAAGAGCCCATTGCTGGAAAGTGGAGTGAGAAAGTTTTGCTAGCTCATTGCGATATACTTCTCCATATCAAATTCTCTAAAGATCTACCCTACTATACGTAGGATAGTATGCTGGAAAGACAGCGTTGAGCCGTATTGAGAGCTATTTAAACGTGAATACCTCATGTATCTTATGTGTAAGCATATATAAAGAGAACAAATACTTCTCTGGTCAGCGATAGCCTGTAATATCGTGATTGAGCAGCATATATATACCTTCCAGAGCAGCGATTGGCAATGTATATTGTCTACGTAGTGTGTTTCTAGTCAGTGACTACTGGGATTCATTCACAAACACGATTTCTAGCCAGCTTATTACTTTATCCAGCGGTGCATAACCACATATGAACGGATGCAAGAAAACCATATCTAGCAGCGATTGCCATATAATAAACGTGGTATCTCATACAAACTGTATTATTATAGGCAATAACCTATACTGGGATGCAGTAGGCAGCGAAAGGGAGCCTTCCAAAACTTATGTAATATGTTTGTTTAATGCACATTCAGATACCAAGAATACTAAAGAGTTGGATACACATATTGTGTGCTCAGTAGAACTGTCTCCAAACGTAGGAAGGGAGGGCGCAAAGAGCTCCAAAACTGTCTTGCCAGAAGAATAAAATGAGGAGAGAGTAAGCAAGCATGGGAAGAGAGTGTAAGAAAGTGTGGGAGGGGGAGCTGAAGTGCCTCACCACTAATATAGCTGCAGCCCATTGAAAATATAGTGGCCATTTGTAACCTTAGGATGAGAGGCAAGTGATCTTGGCCCTTGAAAATGCCATAAATGTGGTTGCAGATTTAAATTTTCCCACCAGAAATCTTTTTTTTAAGGGTCATATGCTTTACAAGGTTTACCATATCAAGCAAAAAAGGAAAGTAGAGTACCATGAGAGAGAGAGAGAGAGAGAGAGAGAGAGAGAGAGAGAGAGAGAGAGAGAGAGAGAGAGAGAGAGAGAGAACCCACCAACCGTACCCGCAGTAAGTGAATCCCTCAGGGGGACAGTTAGCTCCCCCCTAAGGGAAAGCTAACTGCCCACCAAAATAGTATTGATGTTTTCAGAAAAAGTTTCACGATATTATTCTCAAACATCCTATTGCGGTAAAGTAAATGAAGGAAAAGAGTTCCCTTCTTATTATGTGTAAAGAGCTGTAGACGATCCATAGTGTTCATGATCACTTCTCTCCTGTCGGGAACCTCATCATCTTGTAAAAATGTCAATCCCTATAAAAATTCAACTTCTTAAGATCGGTAGATCTTCCTTAGTGCCACTCCCTTGTCCATCTTTCTTTTCGTACCCTCTAAATTTTTTTCTTTTACTCCCACCTTGGCCAAATATGACAGAGTTTGGGTTGTTGAGGTTAAAAGTGCCTATTCTTTTATTGGAGTTTTGAAAGAATTTGTCTTGCAAAGTGGAAAAGCTGGGTCTTTTAAACAAACGTTCAATTTTTTTGATATTTTCAGCATCGCCTAGGCTCGCAAGGAGTTTGGCAGAAGGATTAGCAGCAAGCTCAATGGATGCATCTATCATGTGCTAGCAAAGAAAGAGAAAAGTCAGGTGTGCTTTGACAACCTCCCTATCAGGTTTGTGAAGCCACAGAAAGAAAGCATTGAGTTGATTATGTGTAGAAGCACTAGGAAAGAAAATGCTTAGGTGGTTTATCATATACCAGATGGCATGGTCAAACCAGATAATGGAGGACTGATTTTTGCACTTGTCACCAAATCTACATTTGAAGAATGGTCTTTTCCGGTTACAAATTCTAGCTTGATAGAGATTTATTCTACTGAAACCGGACAAACAACACTCCTTGTCAAAATTTGCGAGTCTTATAGTTCAATTTATCTGCTTCTCCATGATTTCTCAGCTTGTCCGCGAATTCTAATACATCCAGAAAGACCAGTTTTTTGTCCTACACTCTTCATCCTGCAAGCAAACTACTTTTTTCTACCAAGTACAATTCTGACCTGATCCTCTGTATAGGTACTCTCCTCCCCACTCTACATCATGTCTCATGACTATGCTAAATCTTCTAATTCGGGTCCTCCACGACTAGAACGCCGAATTCCACATATTGATGCACCAAAGTACAATCGAGAATCTGACCCGATATGATTTTTCCAAGACTTTGATAATGCATGCCGTTTTTATGGAGATACCTCCAAAACTAAAAAGTTTCATCTATTTTTCATGGTACTCTATGGAACATCCAAGGAGTGGTATCTGAATACCAAAACTCTCAATCTTGCTTCTTGGACCACCCTCAAGGAGACTCTCCTCAAGCGTTTCAAACCATCTAAACTAGAGAGCCCATTCATCCAAATTATCCATATCAAGATGCGTCACGATGAGTCTGTTCGAAACTACATTGAGCATTTTAAACGTCTCAAAGTAGAATGTGTTGATGAAAATATCACCAAACGTATGGCCATAGAACTATTCTTGGTTGGATTGCCAAAAAACATCCGTCGTGGACTCAAACCAATTGACCTTTATGATCAACTTAAAGATGTGATGATTGATGCTATCCGTGAGAAAGATGAAGGTTCCGACGATGACTTTGACCATCATGAAAAGAAATCTAACAATTCGGACCGTCCTACTCACCCTAAGTCTGACAATATTGCCCAATCGTTTGAGCTTCTACATCAAATAAAAACCTGGCAAAATGCTCAACAATCTCATATGGATAAGCTCACTGCCGATTTTCAAACTACCATGAAACAGATTGTTGAAAAATCCTTTCCAGCAAGAGAAAATGTCTGGTGTCCAATCTGCTCACAGCATCACACTGCTAATGAATCCCTTCAACTACGAAACCAGTTTCCAGCAGCAACCAGACCCACCATCTATCGAGCATACCGCCCCTACCCTCCACAATAGCTTGTGCCACGACTAGGGGTCTACTAACCATGACCAACTACACCAAATCAATACCAATCACCACATCAACAGTTTGTCGTTAATCAACCTGCCCCACAACAAGCTGTCCATTATCTTGATCCGAATACCATTGATTTGGCAACCTACTATGTGGAAGACAATACTCAACCGCAATACTCTACTGAAACGATTGTTTATTATACCTATGATTCTAATGCTCAAACAATGGATTCCAATGCCCAAGCTTACAATCCAAACCAAGTTGTCTTTGCCGCACATCAACTGTTCGCAATACGAGGATGTTTTATCTGTGCAAGTAAGCATCCTAGTATTTGCTGCCCAGATAAACTCTGTTTTCCTCCAGCTTGTGAAAACTATGGTATTGAACATCACGTGAAGGATTGTCCATCCCGATCCAAACCTGCTGCTCCTATCTATTCAGTGCAAGTAGAAACTTTACCAGTTGAAACTCATCCTACTTGGGTCTTGACTCGGGCACATATCCAATGCCAAGCCCCTACACTTGCATCCAGCGAAACTCAGTAGCAGGCTGTTCCTCCAAGTGAAGATTCAACCTCGATAATTTACCCTCACCCATCTGGAGAAATTTGGCTACATCATTAGTATCACCAGCATATCCGCAATGCCAACGAACAATCTTCCACTTCCCATAAAGTACCTCACAAGTCTTTTGAAAGCAAAACCCTTGAAGGTACCGAAATCTGGAGAGATTTACTACAAGCCAACGTCACTCTTCCTTTTCATGTTTTCTGGAAGCATGCTAGCAAATGGAAACACTAGATCTAATCCAATAACACCACCAGCCCTGATGAGTTGCCTGAAATGCCCTTACATCTAATCAATCCACTCAGCGAATGAGGCAACATCAAAATCCCAGCTACCCATCACCAATCACGTGAAGTTTTAGTGGTACTCTATCGAAGATAGCCTCACACTTGACCTGGCTACACTCTCCAAAGCTAAGGAGATGTGGGATGCATTACTCACCAGATTTTAGATGAAATCAAGAAGTCAAATTATGATGCTGGAAGATCAGCTAACGAATTTGCAGTGGAATGGAAAAGAACTCACTTCTTTCGTAAGAAAGATGAAGGATCTATTTCTGTCACTACATAACTCTGGAGCAGAGAACGCTGTGTCAACTGAGAAGTAGCTCACGTACCTGTTGAGAGCCTTACCCAGATCATTCTAGACGACAAAAATCCTATTCGCGAAAGATCCCGCCATGAACTTCGAAAAAGTGATTGTCGAGATTCGAGAGGAAGTCGAGGCTAGAGAACATCTTGATCACAAAGATGGTTCTGACTAGGCCCTCTACGACAACAAAGAAAAATCAAAGAAGCAATTCAAGCCAAAGAGGGAGTCCAATCAGAGACAGAATCGTGACTAGCAAGCAGAGGGAATAAGCAAAGGCAACTGGAAGACCAAAGAGAGGTCGAAACAACAAGGTGCAGACAAGAAGACTTGTGTGAGATGCATAAGAGACGGGCATACAGTAGATACCTACTGGCTCAATCCTAAGATTGAGTGTATCCATTGCCAAAAGAAGGTCACGCAACCATGGATTGCCACCAAAACCTGAGAAACAAGTCAGCACAAAACAGACAACAGAACAACAATAGTTCATCCTATGTCGAGGAGCCCGAGAGCTAAAAAATGAGCGAAGAAAGAACGAACAAAAATTGTTCGGCAGCCTATATCTGTGAAGACATGTGTGCAGCATCAACATCTGACACACATGTGGTGATCCTAGATTCAAGAGCCACCTCACACTTTGTGACATCAAGACGAATCATGTCTGATTTCAGAAGTGCAGGTCCCTCAAGATTCATAGTTCTTGGAGATGGATCTAGACATCAAGTGAACGGTATTGGCTCACTATGGCTCAACACCAATGGCAGGGATAGACGACTCGAAGATGTTTTGTTCGTGCCTACTCTGCAACAAGACTTGATCTCTGTAGCAAGAATAGCAGATGCAAGGATGCGTGTGACGTCTTCTGACGAAGCATGCAATGTGATTGATGCCAGTACCAGTACTTTGATCGCTCAAGGTAGAAGAAAAGAGAACCTATATCATCTAAAGGTACGCCTACTTGCAGATCAGGTGCATCAGACTCATGACGACTTGCCAGACACACTATGGCATAGAAGACTCTGCCACATGAACTCAATGGCACTTTACCAAGCAAGCATGATAACAGGGGTCAACATCTCGAATGCAACTAGTTTGACCACATATAATGCATATTTGAAGGGCAAGATGTCATGCACACCATTCATCAAAGACTCCTACAGAACGATAAAGATTCTAGAGCTAGTGCACTCTGACATATGCGGACCATTCCATTTTGATCGAGAGATAGCTATGATAGATGGAGGGTCCAAAGTCAATATGATTTCTACCAAATTATGTGCCAAGTGGGGTCTTACGAATATAAACTTGCAACTTTTGAAATTAAAGTGATAGATCAGTCTAATGTTTGATCTAAAGGCATGCTGGTGTCCAGTTTTTCATTACTTTTGTAGTAATGGACTTGCCAGAAGCACCATCAATCTAAGGCGTGTTACTGGAACGTCCAGTTGTGCAAGTAATTCATAACTGGGATACGACAAAATCACATTTGAAAATCGAGAGCAAGTAGTCAAAGTTGATCCACTCACGTGGATGATCAAGCCAACTATTTAAAAAGGAGATGATGAATTTTCCACAATGGATCATACTTGTGAGTGAACAGACTTCAAGCATTTAATGATCTGTTTGTGTCTCAAAGATATGATGCTCATTTGTCTTCACCACTTTTGTTGATATGATCCTTGCATTTAGATTGGCAGTTGATTCAACTCTCTTTAATGAAGCTTATTTGACTAATTGTGAGCATTTTGCAAAACATATGTACTAAATTTTGTAACTACTACATGAATGATTAGAGCAACATATAAAACATCAAATTAACTCTTGGACTAATTTGCTCCACCAAAAGCACTTGTGAAAATGTTGTAATATTTCTAAACTATTACACTTAATCAAGCATGTGCAAAATCAGGTATGTTTTAACGTGCAAAATGAAGACTTCAAATACTTTTGCACTTAAGAAAATATTCCAAGTAAATGGTGGAACATATTTCGGGTGAGAAGCCCAAGTTGTTAGAGTTAACAGCTTATAATTGCTTAAAAGAATAATACTAGAATAATACTGTGATCAAGTCTATTTAATAATATTCTCAATTGGCAGCAACAAAATGCTGATTTGTGCAGTTGTTATAGTCACCAAATAGTATTAAAGCAAGTGCACATTGCATTTTATGTAAGAACAATAATTCTATTGGTCAATTCAAACACAAGTTTATGAGCTATTCATAATATAGTCGTTAACAAGATAGTACTATGAAAATCTCTATGAATGAAAGTGTAGGTTGGTGTATATACATGCAATGGATCAGATCTAACCCAAACACATGCACGTATACAAAATAGATCTGATTACTGCCTCTAGAGGTCCAAAAAATCCGACCTTCTATCTTTAGAGATTTGGGCTTTGCCCTTAGACACCTTGCAAACTACCCTAAAAAAATGCGAAATATATGTGGCACTTGGAAAGTCTAACCAGACCATTCCTCCGAACCCCTTTAGAAGTCTGGAATACCCAACTATAGTCCTTAAAAGATATGGACTTTTTCCTTACTAGGGCGAAAAACTTGACCACAATTCTTAAAACATCTAGACTTTTTCTTTAGTAGGTCAAAAAACTCGACCACTGTCCTTAAAACGTTTTCCATGTCTATCCATCCTATGGCCTTAAGAACCCCGGACAATGCAACCCCAGCCCTTGGAAAGTTTGATCAGGTCCTCTACGGTCCCCCGAACTCCTCTAAAAGTCTAACTTGTCAGAAAAATATGTGGGTTATCAGGAATATCGAATGATATTGGATCAGAGGAGCTCTGGTTAAAACAGATGCTCTGATATCATATTGATAATGGTAGGATAGCAGTGGAAGTAGAACAACGAAAGGTTATAGATTGGAAGTGCAACAATTACCAACAATAATCAAGATGAATAAATAGTAGTGATGCTCAATAGAACAAATCAGTAGTGTGGACAAAAATGTACTCTTGGAAAAAATCAAAAAGTGAGTACATGTGCGCAATTCAGTGAGGCGCAGATATTTTAGAGCTTCCGTCATTTCTTCTTTAATCAACTATCTCTTTTATGAATAACTAACTGAAAGATATTATTTACAAGTCTTTTAGGTCAGTACTTCCTACCTACTTAATTAATTACAACCACCTTGTAGTTGGTGACCGCCTTGGTAGTTGTCCTTTTAAGTAGTAGAGACTATGTACAAGTAGGTGAACTACCATAAAGTCTTCTGACAGTACTTGGATCGACTTTTACCTAATGATGGAGTTCAGTGAGTCAAGGGTTGATGGAGTTGGTGTTGAAGTCGGGTACTTTGATGTCGGGTACTTTGATATTGAGTACTTCGATGTCGGGCTCTTCGATGTCGGAAGAAGTGGTCCAGTATCGCCGAACGAAGTCCGTTTGGCTGGCCGTATGCTCCGTACTGTGCTGCACATCAAGCCGAACCCACTTATTTTGATATTAATATTCTCATTGGAATAAGGTAGTGACAGTCTTCAATACTGATCCCAATTTATCTCATTGTTTAGGAAAATTGAAGATATTGTTAATTATTTCATATTTTGGTAAGATATTTTTTAAAAGCGAGATTAACAATTGGTTCAAGCCATAGGCTCCTTTGAGTAGTTATTCAAAATTTATAGCTATTTTTACTAGGAAATCTCAAATATATGTTATGAGCATCTTACACACTCTTGTAAACTAATTTGTGCACATGTGTGCCATTGATTAGCCATGCGGGTTCATTCATAATCATGACTTCGGAAGCTTGACGACTGGCCTTGAATAAGTCAAATTGATATCTTGTTAGGCTATAAAATTACAAGGCATATGCATGCGTCCTATGTCGGAAAGTATCGAGCTGCAAAATTTATATGACTTAACACAATGAATATAAACAAAAGATTTCTAGCATTATGTTTTTAGACTTCATGGATGTTGATAGTGAGGGCAGAGGTATTGCTTGTCCATCCTTTGAACTTCATTTACCTCAAGATGATAATGAGTCCGAACATGTTGCTCCTAAGATGCAGCTTCTTTGTGAGGCCTCTCTGGCCATTGAAGCAGATAACGTGGATTCTTCTACTCTGTTTTGTTCTGGTCCTATTTCTGAAAATGTTTGTTTTAATGATTGTGGAACTGATAATGTGGATGAAGATTGTGTTATTGAAAGATGTAGAATCTCTCGTTTCAGAGATATAGATCTAGTTGAGCATAATAACGTGAAAAGTGGTGGTCGTCGTCGTAGTAACAACTGATCAAATAGATCTTGATTCTACTAACAAAGCGCATAGTTTACTTGACAAAGGATGATAAAGACACGAACGCGAACTCAAAATAAACTCTATTCGTGACCAACTCGAAAGATTCACGAAATTTGTCTTGCAACCAACTCGAAAGATTCGGGAAACAGTTTTTTGTAGAAGCTCGTAGTTTTCTTGTTGAAGCTCGAAAGATTCGCAAACATAATCTTATCGCGAAATATTTTGTTTCTTGTTCAAACCTCAGATGTCGTGAAATTGTCGCGAACAATTCGCAAAATCTTTTGGACTATTCTTCAAGCTCACCTGTCGTGAAACTATCTCAAATAGTTCGCGAAATATTCTAGATTTCTTCTTCAAACTCAAGAATTGTCATCTGTCGCGAACAATTCGCGAAAGACAAAAATGTTGCGAAGAGACAAGTGTCACGAACAATTTGTGAAACATAAAGCTGAGATGAAGAGATGGACTGTCGCAAATAATTCGCGAACATAATTTATTCAACCCTAGAAACAGAACGTCTATTTGAATATCAACCGTCGTAAACGGTTAGATATCTACTGTTACAGCATTGAAAGGCCAAAAGACCTATAAATAGAAGGCCAAAAGACTGTCCTATAGCAATATAAATACACGTATGAATTTTTATAACTCTAAATCCGATTCATCAATATACATCTCTTGTTGTCTTATCTCGATGTTGACTCAGATTCCAATATTTGGTATCTCGACTCAGGTGCAACACAACATATGACATCTCGACGATAATGGTTCAAATTGGCTGAGAGGAGTCCACAAGTCCCTTCACACGCCCAAGGACTTGAAGAAACTGGACCGCCCCAACTTTATGGAGGACGTCATGACCTACCTGATCCAACAAAGGTGGGCGAAAAAAACGCTATACTAAACCAGTAGAGTGCCGAGGGACCGACACTACTTCAGGTCGTGGGTCCTGTTGGGGGTATTCCCAACAAAGTGTAAATAAATAAATTCGACTAATAAAATGTGTTGCGAGGGCATGGCATCCTGCGTGTATAATTCCATGGCCCAATGAGCACGCAAGTTAAGTTGTAAATAAAATAATAGACTTGGGCCCTTTGTAAATAAAATAAAACTTGAGGCCCAAAATCTATTTTAAACTTAGAGTTTACTCTTTGGACTTGGGTCCAATTTTGGACTCACATGAATCTTGTGATTTCCAATGTACTTTTTGTGGACCCTTGGATCAAGTTGGGTCCAAGATGAATGGATAGGATCAATGTGAATATTAGCCAATAGGATTGAGGGGCAAGGGCCTTCCCCATTCTATGAAAAGGCACCATTTGTACACTATTTTCATGCTTAATAGAGAGGAGGAGACTCTATCAATTTGAGAGCTCAAGCATCCTCATTTGCTAATCACTCTTGCTTATGCTATTGTTGTGATTGCTTGTTATTTCCATTTCTTCCATGCTTTTTGTTTGTGATTAGTTAAGGTTTCTCCATAAGCAATGACAAATTTGAGCTAACCTCCATCTCATCTCTCTCTCTCTCTCTTTCTCTCTTCTCTTCTCTCTCCCTCTTCTTTTCTATCCTTTTCCTTCACCCAAAATCATGATGAATGTTAATGTAGAGGAGAAGAGTTAAAGGAGGGTAGTGTTAGTGGAGGTAGAGTTAGATGCAAAGTAGAAAACTAACTAAAATTAGCATCTATACATAGTTAGGTACCTATTCAGTGATCTAACCCTTGTTGACAGGCGAGAGGGCTATACTACGCAAGATCTTTGACCCTACACATACCTAGTTCTTTCTCATGGACTCCATCTCTTCGTTCATGGCTTGGATCCATCTGTCCTTTTTTGGACTTTCAATCGCCTCCTCAAATGTCTGTGGTTTGCCACTGAACCCGCAAAATTCTTCTGATGTGGAAGTTGAGCTGCCTGGCACATATCTTGCTGGCGCTCTTTGTGGCCTTGGCGACATTCTGGGAGATCCTCCTGGAACAGCTATGCCTTTGCCTTGTCTGCTCTGCTTGGTCTGGAACCATCTTGCAGGAACTACGGCGGCAGGTTGCCTCTCGAATTTTTCTTCGTCAGATTCATCGCTCGAATGGGAGGCGACTCAAAAATCTTCGTTTTCATGTTCGTCTGCTGCTCCCTCTGTCACTGGTGGTAGGTCATAGTACTGCCTCTCCAGAACTTCGTAGCTGATAGGATCGTCGTTGGCCATTGTCCTGCTCTCGTCGAATTTGACATCCCTCACTATTTTTACAATGTTCGTGTCTGGCATGTAGATTCTACAGTATGATGAACTATTGTCATAACCTACTAGAAATCCCTGTTCGGCTTTCTCATCAAGCTTCTTTCGAAGCTTATCAGGACTATGTGCATATGCTGCACAGCCAAAGATTTCGACGTGAGACATGTTGGGCTTTCTACCCCACCATAGCTCATGTGGTGTCGTGTGAGAAACACCAGACTTGCCTGTTCTGTTCTGGATGTATGCGGCTGTAGCTACTGCTTCAGCCCACAGTGCCCTTAGAGCTTTCGAGTAGGCCATCATGCATCTGGCTGCTTCCATTAGGGTCCTGTTCTTTCATTCAGCAACACCATTTTACTGCGGTGTGAAGCTACAGTTCTATTGTCAATGATACCACAATCATTGCAAAAGTCAGTGAAGCGATTCAAGATATATTCGCCACCTCGATCTGTTCTGATCTACTTCACCTTGCTGCATGTACATCTCTCTGCCCAATTCACATATTTTGTGAATTTATCGAGTGCTTCAGACTTATTCTGAATAAAATACACTCTGACAAACTCATCTTGTCTTTCAAACATGCATCACAGGAGGTCGAACTGGTTGCATTCGAGATGCTGACCCCTGTTATCGCTCCATGATGACTTGCTTGGTAAAGTGCCATTGAGTTCATGTGGCAGAGTCTTCTATGCCACAGAGTGGCTGGCGGTCGTCATGGGTCTGATGCATCTGATCTTTTACCTTTCCTTCTGCCTTTAGCTATGAGAGTGCTAGTACTGGTGTCAATCACGTTGCATGCTTCGTTGAAAAACGTCACACGCATCCCTGCATCTGCTATTCCTGCTACAAAGAGCAAGTCTTGCTGCAGAGTTGGCACAAATTAGACATCTTCGAGTCGTCCATCTATGTCATTGGTGTTGAGCCACAGTGAACCAATGCCATTCACTTGGTGTCTAGATCCATCGCCAAGAACTATGAACCTTGAGGGATCCGCACTTGAAAATTCAGACATTAGTCGTCTTGATTTCACGAAGTGTGAAGTGATTCATGAATCTAGGATCACCTCATGTGTGTCAGACGTTGATGCTGCACACACACATCTTCATAGATGTAGGTGGTCGAACAATTTCTTTTCGTTCTTTCTTCGCCCATCTTTGAGCTCTCGGGCTCCTCGACATAGGAAGAACTATTGTTGTTCTCCTGTTTGTTATGTGCTGATCTGTTTCTTGGGTTCTGGCGGCAATCCATGGCTGCATGACCCTTCTTGTGGCAATGGACACACTCAATCTTGGGATCGAGCCAACAAGTATCTACTGTATGCCCGTCTCTTTTGCATCTCACGTAGGTCTTCTTGTCTGCACCTTGTTGTTTTGACCTCCCTTTGGTCTTCCAGTTGCCCTTGCTTGTTCCCTCTGCTTGCTGGTCACGATTCTGCCTCTGATTGGACTCCCTCTTAGGCTTAAATTGCTTCTTTGATTTTTCTTTGTTGTCGTAGAGGGCCTAGTCAAAACCATCTTTGTGATCAAGATGTTCTCTGGCCTCGACTTTCTCTCGAATCTCGACAATCGCCTTTTCAAAATTCATGGCGGGATCTTTCGCGATCAGGGTTCTTGTCATCTGGAAAGATCTGGGTAAGGCTCTCAACAGGTACATGAGCTGCTTCTCAGCTGACACAACATTCTCTGCTCCAGAATTATGTAGTGATAGAAACAGATCCTTCATCTTTCTCACGAAAGAGGTGAGGTCTTTTCCATCCCACTGTAGGTTCGTCAGCTGATCTTCCAGCATCATGATCTGACTTCTTGATTTTTTCTGAAATCTGGTGAGTAATGCATCCCACATCTCGTTGGCTTTGGAGAGTGTAGCCAGGTCAAGTGTGAGACTATCTTCGATGGAAGATGATAGCAAGGCTATTGCCTTGTCATTTTTCTCCCTCTATTCACGTAGTTCCTTGCTTGTTGTCGTAGGCATTTCTTCTCTGCCATCCACCCAGGGGAAGACTTCTTCACCCTTGAGTATCAAAGATGTCTTAACTTTCCAGGCTAGAAAGTTAGATCTTGAAGAATCAAGTATCGTGCAGATCCTGCTTTGCATGCTGCTGATTGAAGCCATTGCTTCTTGAGGTCTGTTTCCTTGTTGATGGTTGATTGTCTGAATGCTTGGCCTCCTAGATCTGCTAGCTTCTTGGCTATGTCAAAATATGACAGGGTGCGCTCTGATACCACTGATGAGAATCAGTCACGATTCGCGAAGGCGAATCCGGCACGACTCCCTCCCTCTCTCTCTCTCTCTCTCTCTCTCTCTCTCTCTCTCTCTCTCTCTCTCTCTCTCTCTCTCTCTCTCTCTCTCTCTCTCTCTCTCTCTCTCTCTCTCTCTCTCTCTCTCTCTCTCTCTATAGCTCGGATGGAGTTCAGATGTGATCGTTGGGCACTGCCAGTTGAATCGCTCCTACAGTCCTCTAGAGTGTAGTCAGATATTCCTGATCTACATTCATACAATTAATACAACATTCGACATAATTTCAACCAAAGTGCGGAACTCAAAAGAACAAGAAAACTCAAACATATGAAATAAGCAACAAATGCATTCACATTCAAGATCAGAAACAACAAGTAAATAAAGAAGTCCAAAGGTACAAGAAAAGAGCTAGGATGGCTCTTCACTATATAAAGATGAATGTCTCAAATGAAGTGTTGAGATAAATTGGTGCTTGCACCTCAGCCAAGGAGTCTTGGGACACACTCAAGGCCATTTATGAGGCCAAGAATACCGCTAGACTCCTCACTCTAAGGAACCAAATCTTCCAAAGTTTTCAAAGAAGTGATGAGAGTGCTTCCAACTATGTTTTGAGAGCCAAAGGCATCCATAGAGAGCTTGCATGCATTGAAGATCACATCAATCAAAGTGAGCTTGTGCAAGTCATCCTCAATGGCTTGAGAGATAATTTTGATAATCTTGTCCAATCTTATGCAATCAAGGAGGAGCTTCCAAGTCAAAGGAGGAGAGTGATGAGGATTCATCACAAACTTCAACAAGTTGCAAATCCAACAAGAAGTGTTTTTTTTGTGGTAAGAAGGAAAGAGTTCCTCAAGCAAGCTAATTTTACTAAAGAGAGTGAAGGTGAGATAGAAGGGAGTTATGGAGAAGGATATCTCATGATGTAAATGTACCCTTCTTCTAGTTTTGAAGATGAAAATGCATGGTGGATAGATAGTGGATCTAGTTCTCACATGACTAGTTCAAGAAATTTTTTCACTCATCTTGCACCTTACAATGGATCTAGGAAGTTTATTTTCATTCCTATTGGTGGTAAATGCAAGATAGAAGGAATTGCTAGCATATCAATTGGTGTTGAATCCACTATGAATCTTATTGATGTACTTTTTGTTTCTAATCTCACTATGAATCTCATCAGTGTTGGCAAAATGCTAGATGTTGGTTTCCAAGTTGACTTTGGAAAAGATGCTTGCTTGGTTAAGAGGGATGGTGAAGTGGTAGCAAGAGGGACTAAATGTGGAAATATTTTCAAGTTGGAATCTAATCCTTGTGGAAGTTGGATCATCTCAAGGAGGAGAAGGCAATTGGAGTACCTCAATCTATGTTCCATGATGGTAAGGCTCATGAAGTGGTGCTTTGGAAAAACCACTTATTGCCAAGATGCTGTACTTCTCATCAATTTCTTCATCTTTTTCATGTGGATGATCTTGTTTCATAAAGTAGAAGCAAAGATGGTGCTTTTTTATGTGACTTCTTCTTTGAAGACTTCAACTCGATGTATCTCTTATCAATGGTGCTTGATAGGAAGATTGCAATAGTTGATACTTTGGGGATCTTTAGATCCATATGCTTTGTCAATATTCCTTTGCATGTAAGGAGTAAGGAAAATCTTATCTCAATCAAGAGGATGATGGTAGAATCCACATATCTACCAAAAATCCAAGTGCATGATGGAGAGTTTCCAAGGCTTGAGGAGGAGTTTTCTCACTACCCGGATTGAGTTATCGGTTCGTCGTTCCATTCTTCAGCATGGTATCAGAGAACATCTAATTCCTTAAGCGATTTTATCTCAGAGCTATTTCATAGCGTGATAAGCTTCCCACATACATAATCTAATTCTATTAGTCGATGGAATAAAAATTCCTTTCTTGTTTTGTAAGTAGCATTAGATTTTCATTCTGAAGTCACTGATAGTTGTTACTATCACCTAGACCAAATATCCACATGGATTTCCAAGGGAAAGCCAGTCCTACTATGGACAAGTTTGATGGATCCAATTACCATCTGTGAAAATTTAAGATGAGAACAGTGCTAATGGCTAAGGAGTTGTATGACATTGTTACAGGTGTAGAGGCAAGACCTGATTCTGTAGAAGATAGAGCTATCGAAAATTGGTTGCGACTGTTCCAAGAAATTGGACCATTGTTGAGGAAGAATGTAAATCCAGAAGTGGATTTACGAGTGTCTAAATCGTATGGAAAAATCTAACATGTCTTTAGACCAAGCAGGAAGAGGAGCAGATGAGTAAGTATCCTCATCAATCGATACTTGGATCTCTCATGTATGCAATGGTCTGCAGTCAGCTCACTCGGCCAATTCATGGCTAATCATGACATCACCCACTGGAAGGCTCTTATAAGAGTCATGAGATACATTCGAGCTACTACAGACCAAGTCGAGAATGACAATCTTCATCGGCTCAGTGGATATTCCGATGCTAGCTTGGGTAGAGAAGTAGATATTCATAAATCCACATTTGGAAATCTCATGTTAATCTAGTTCCATTCATCGCTACAACATTACATGCATTGTCCCATAGTCCTCTACAACTGAAGACAAGCAAGAGAGTGGCACCCGACTTATCGAGCTAAGCCGACTTATCAGGGAAGCCCGACTTGGCTGACATATCGGGAAGTTTGACATATCAACTTATCAACTATCCTGACTTGATTGGCCACATCAGCAACTTGCTTGACATTCAAATAGTCGAAGCCTCCTCATGCTCACATCTGTACTATGCAACTAACTTGAAAATGATAGCAGCCGCCACGATCTCCCATAGATGGCACAACGGCTCCATGCCATCTCTTTTGTATGCACATCTGCACAAATGAAAATAGTATATAGTTGATCATTGTAAATCAATTAACGTTGTTGTTAATGAGACAGATACTGTTGATGCTTTCATGCATCGATTCTTTCTTCCTACTGATTGTCAGTAATAAGCTCATAGCTTTTATAGAGCGAAGTTAGCTTCTTGAGCACTCGGTTTTGTCTGCTATTATCTTGTGCTCATAGCATCAATCTGACCTGTATTTTTGTACATAAATATGAATCAATCACTGTCTTTATTGTGTTCAGAGTTCTTGTCAATATTGTATGTTTTGCTAGAACGTCTTCCTGTCTAACATTCTCTCTATTGAGTGTGGTGTCCTACTATAGGCAGCCTCATCTCTAACTAACATAATGGGATTAGAGGCACAGCCTACGTTGTAAGACTAGGTGCTATTCCCACAATTTGAAAGACTCCAACTTAGTTCACTCTTAGAATCTTGCTCAATTTTTTGCAGAAGCTTGCTACCTCACTCCAACTTTATATTCAAATTGTTGTAGAGCAATTGATAAGAGTGTTGGTAGCAACTCTAGTTTTATTGGGGACTTATGTCCCGATTTGCTTAAAATGATACCTCAATCTGGTGGATGTGCATGTCAATCATTTTTCTTGCTTTGTAAAAGTTGAAATGGTATGGATTAAAAATGAACAACATAATATTGTGGGCGTAGCATAGGAGGTATTGGATGGAACATATAGCTAAGTGGTAATGATTAATTGTGCATATATTTTTCTCTTTCTAGACTTCTAGGCTTGAAAGACTAGTACATATCAAAGCCCTAACCTTGATAAAGGCAATAAGTATTTCCTTGTGAAGGTGTTGCTCTTTCATTCATGTTAATCGTCAATTCTTAATAGGGCTAAGTCTAAAATCATCTTTCTTTCTTAAAATCTTGGCCTCCTCATTGGGAGAATTGATTAAGAATTCTACATGGAACTTTTACAAGACTTATATGAGCCCCTTTAGTTGTCTTCCAACTAAGAAGTAAAAAGCTTCTTTGGTCGATATGCTCCTCTGACTATAAGGTGACTAAGTTGTCTCTCTCATTTACTGCCAACGTTTTGATTGTTAAGCAAATTTTATCAAATTGCCTAGTTTTGTCCTTCTCCTTTTTGAGCACTAAATCGTTTCTCAACATTTTGGTGAAGGAAATTGTAATCTTTTTTTGAAGTTCAACGAGTTTCTTGTCTTGGTCTATAGGTATTGCCATAACTAGTCCCTCGGCCTGGAAATTATTATCCTATTATTAGAGACAAACTTTTCATTCACATGAAGTTAGCCATGTACACTTGTGAGCATCATTAGTGGCATATGATTGGATATCCAACTATTTCTTAAGATGGCTTATTTCATTAAACCGTACGGTTCACTACATTCTTTATTGGCCTATAAAGGATTGCAAAAACTTAAAAATGACAATTAAATTTGTTTTGGGACTGTGACCTAAAAAAGAGTAATCGTTTTTTGTATATTTTTTATTACCTATTTTTAGATTAAAATGATGTTTTTTATGAGTCAATCTCTAAACCATGCTTAAAAAATGTACAAAAATATATACTTTGACTATAGATCATAAAAAGTTTCTTTTACAAACTCATTAAAACCATCATAATAAAAAATTAAACAACATCTGAAGACAATACATAATGTTTCAAGATCCAAACCCCATAAAGATACAAAAGGGCTCATTACATTTTCCAAAAAAAAAAATTCGTTTATGTCTCTCAATTTCGAACTTGACATTATCTCAACACCCTCTTTTCAATTGATGAAGTTGAAGACTCATCTTTCTCATCAAAGAATTTCAAAAGTTCCCAAGTAGAACATATTGTCATTCATATTTTAAACCCAAAATCTCTTTTCCAAATTCTAAAAAAAAACGCACAACTTAAAAGTGCCACATTTTGTTAAATTGTCTAGTAGGTGAAAATATAAAGAATTTGGCAATTGTTTTTCATGTATGTCTATAAAATGCTTTAATCATTGAGCAATTGCATTCAAAGCATTTGGAGAGATAATTCGTCCATGCAAAGAGCCTTGTAATGTCAAAAAAAATTGTAGTCGTACATGCATTTTTTAAATTCTAGATTTTTCAAATATATAAATGACTTTGTAAAGCTTGTGACAAGCTTTTGTTGTATTTAAATAATATGAATAGAAATTTTTGTCATGCCTCACAGTTGCACATAAATAATAATTTTACTCATCCTTGCTCCATAGGAAAAAGATTGGATCGCAAATCTCCTTGAAACTCAATTCTTGTAAGCAAGAGGATGAGCAACAAATTATATTTCGTACCTTCCAAATTTCAAGCCTTGCAATTACCTTTGAGGATCGATTAATATTCGTTAGGACTAAAAGTCCCTCCTATAGTTTTCTTTTAATATTTTGGCTCTGACGTATACATTGATCCTATGGCACCTAATTGAAAACCACCTACTTCATGTGAAGGTTGAATTTATATATCAATTTCTCATTGTTATTTATTTGAGATTTATGTATATTACAAATTTTTTTAATGATGTATGCTTTGAGAAAGTGATGAATGTAGTTGGAAAACAACAAATTCTTATTTTTGTTCACTTTTGTCAAGAGACTACAAAAATAGCACACAATATTAAATATAAAAAAATGGATATCTAAGTTAAGTCATTCTTTTGTTTTTTGGTTACCATGTCAAAAGGCTTCCGGGCCTGCAGAAAACTAGCCACTGTGCTTTTCAACACTAAAAACCTCGTTTCTTGGTTTTGGGAGAATAAATTCCCTGATAGTATTAACTCTTGGAGTTCGTCTTTAACTTAGCTTGATGGTAGAACATTGTTAGACTCCTTGGAAAATTGTCATTTTATTTGTCAAGAATAAAAATGACAGTACTTTTGCTAAGACTCAAAATTATTGTAATTAGTTAATGAAAACCCTTGCTAACATCTCTAAGGCAAGGATGATAGCTTCATTGCTAATATTGGCCCTATAAAGTAACTTACTAGCACGTGGATGGTCATATTTTGTTAGTTAAGGATGTGAATTAACGTGTTGTTGCTAAAGATCTAAGGAATGATAAAAACTATGTGAAGTCCTTCCATCTATCTCAATCATCATTGCGTTTACGATGTAAGTGGCCTTTCGACAATAGAACGGATTTTTCATTTTGCAATTCACAACTTTTACTCGTATTTTTCTTATTTGTCCTCCATCTTTGTGGGGTCATCTTTGGTACGACGCCCCCTTTGGTAAGACGCCCCTTTGTACTTGTTGAGACTCTTGAACTAACATCTTTGAAGAGAATCATGTTGCTTGCAATGTCACAACTCTACCCTTATAAACTGTTTTTGCTATTTGAGAATCATTTTGATACACAAGTTTTGATTAGGTTGGATCAATACTCTACTTTTGCATGATGAGCCCCCTTGATTTTTAGCTTTATATTTTTTTAAGAGAATTTTTGGAGTCTCACTCGTTCTCACTCGCGACTAGTTCTCGAGAAACCTCTTTTGAGTCATCCTCAAAACACCTACATTTTTCAAATGGTTAAATATTTTATGATACAAATTTTTTAAAAAACATGCCGATTTTATTCCTATACCTTGCCGATTTGGAGTGGTGCTCACTAAGAACTCACAAAGTCCAACAACGCGCCAAATATGTAAGCAATGGGAAATTAACCGGCAAAACTAATTCGACGGCTGGCAAAAATAATAAATGGGCTATAGAAGAAGGAGAAAAGAACAACCAGGTACTAAAAAGCCTCACTCAACTATGAATTTCACGGGTTGTAAAAATTCTGCGGTAGCCAAAGTTTTGTAAATTTTGTATATAGTTAAAAAAAAGGTTTCTAGCGAGCACTCCTGGTGGATTGCCACGTGTGGGATGGTACAGCCGCCAGCGCAACAGGGAAATAGTGCACCAGGACACGTGGCGTTGAACAAGGAATCCTGAATCTGACAGGCCATGCAGTAACGTGGACCAATCAGGTTTGTGGTCCCACGCCACGTGGCACGCGCGCATCCCACACCCCTTTCAGATATTTTGTCGCATCATTAATTTCAAAAGGTCACCTGCCACCCAAATAGCTCCGGACAAACGACAAATTTGCCCGCCATGGTACCCACCCGCGGGCCTCTCCGCCACGTGTACTCACTGCATTCAAGTAATGCCACCTGTCGGTCATTGTCGTTGGCAGGGTCCAATCCTTGCCCCGTAGCACAGGCAGCTGCCGGGATCGCTACTGGCAGGTGCCAGTGCTTCAAACCTGGTGACCGTAACTAAGAGTAAGCTTTGTTGGGCTCACTAATATGGAGGTCCTGGTGACCAGTGTGACTTTGGTGGGGTCACTTGGTCACTCCTGGTCCCCAGATGACCTTGTGGTCATATATTCAACTAGCATGGGGCTAGTCATAACAACACTTGGAACTGGGGAGGGTATCCTATCACCTATTTATTGTACCACCCATGTTGCCTATGTTTTAACTTTCGAATAATTAATAGTATTAATTATTGGTACCGTGAACATATCAAATGTCGATGTCCTTGTATGCATCCAATTATTGATTTCGTGGCACGAAGTGACGAGTATTACATTGGGCATTGAGTCTTGACCAAATTTTCATATCACTAGATCCTAATTCACTATAAAGCTTGAGTATTTCATGATTTGGGTCTCATCAAGCTAATTCTTTGACACCCAAGTTGATACCATGGTTAGTATCCCAACCTAGTTTGGAATTTGCAACATGCAACCTCTTTCAAGAATTACCTTTGTTTTTCCAAGGAAGAAAGTTGTTTTTATTGAATCCCGCGTGAAGGTAGTTTTTTTCTTGTATATGTATAAATATGTCATACTATTCATTCGGAATGCAAAGATGAATTATCGTAGCATTTGTGAGCAGTGATATCGGACACATGGCATCATCTGATTGCTTAAGAACATGCAAATTCAAAGCCATAGTACAGGCTTGCAACCAGATTTCATCTAGACCATCCATCTCCAAATGCTACGTCATGTATTGTTCATCCGACGGTGCACTACATCCTTTTAGCTAGATTCGCCGCCCCACGACTAATGTTGCTACAGGCTGTAGCGCACCTCCTCATGAACGATACATAGTCCATATAATTTTTGTATGTTGATGGGTTTTTCCATGATTTATTAATAAAAGATGTGATTTATCAAATGAATGTGAATTGAAATGAAACCCTTTTATCTTGAATGAAATGTATGCCCTTCAAATCCCAAGCTCTCTCCCAGTCACCAAGTTTGTAAGTTACTCTTCAACTCGAAACCCAATAAATAAGTTAAATTGTGGTAGATCATACTCAAGTTGGATAAGAGTTGGTATTGTGCCCACATGAGTATGGGCAAATCCCAAAAGTTAATGTGCACATGGACATTTGAAGCCTAGTGGTCCTCGGCTTGGAATTTGGACATACGTCACTATCTGAAGTGTACATATTGTACATAATGAAGCCACTTGACTTGGATATCATTTTTTAAAAAAAGTAGTTAATTTGTGTATTTCAGCATTTAAAATTGCCCATAATTGGAAAATGGATTTTGTTGCATTCTCAAAGGTGATACTCGACCCCATTGTTGCTGAATAGGATTATCTTGAAGCTTTGTGCAAGCTTGGAATTAAAATGACATATCTTTTTCTTGGGTACAAAGTGTATCATTTATTAACAACATTCATCTTAATATGCTAGTTCTTGCTTTGAGAATGTGTGCATTTTTAAACTCTTCCAAACATGTTTTCTGACATATCTACAATGGGGCTTTCAATGAAGTTTGACCTATTAGTTCAACTTGCAAACCTCTAAGGCTCGATTATAAACACATTATCTTCGAGTGAGTAAAAAATGTGCCCCTAGAAGTTATTCAGAACACCTAAGTTGAAGGATCTAAATCTACAGTCAGTAGGCCATATCTGGATAATCCCCACTATCCTCAACTAGTACAACAAGAATTGTTGATATTATGTGGATGCAAATGCAACTATTGTACATAATGAAAACTAGTGTTATCAAAACCAGTGTCATCACAAAAAAAAAATTAAGCCTTCAAAGGGTTATAGGATTAGTTCAAAATAGCTCAAACCTCTTTGCATTATAAGCTTGATGGATAGATCTTAAATGTAAGCGTCATCTTGATAGATAAAATCTAGAAAGCACACATGAAATCCCAAGCTTTGTCATTACCATGATTTATCGTACTTAGACCACAAGGCAATGCTTGCAAAAAATCTAAAATGCCTTAACAAAAGGACAAAGCTTCCCTTACCCTTCGTCACACAACCCACCCACCCCCCCGCCCGCCGCCCTTCAACCATCCCCCTGCTTCCCCAAAAAAAAAGGTGAATAAAATGTACAATACATACATACATACTATAATATAGTCCAACTTATGTCACAATGTAGGGAGACGAGTGTTGCTTGGTGAATCCTACCCATCTCTATAATAAGGTGGCTATTAAGCAAGGAGAGAACTTGGATGCTTCCACCACCTTAAAAAAACACACGAGTTAAATCCTTTATAGTTGCCAAGTAACACCTCAGATAAACGTTCATGTATAAATAGCAATCAACTTTTACATTGTATATGAATTGGACTTGAACCTCTGATTGTGGTTTTTATGGTTTTTAATGTAGAAAGTTTTGCTTGAACTTGGGTAAGAATTTCAACACTTTTCATTCATAATCATAAAAATCTAAGTGTAAGTGTATCATGCAATTAAAACTAGTGTGAGTTAGATATTGTGAAGTTAATTTTCCCTTGCATACAATATGAAGCATAGCCCAGATCAATTTCACTCATGACAAACAAAATTTTCCCATCATGTAAATCAATGCAAAAAAAATCCCATGAGCCTCATACCTTTTTGAATGACTCGTTCAAATTTGTATGACTTTAAGTTAAAAATCCAATGTTAGGAAATTCTTTGTCATCCTACGGAATTAATTGGACTATGTTTTTCAATTACAAATTTCCATCTAAGTTGTCAATTTAGTGTCAAGAATCTTGTCATTGGGGTGTCGCGACTTCCAAGAGTAATTGTCTTGACTATTGAGAGTACTAGTGATATATATATGCAATTATAAGGACACGAGGGTTCCATTGCTTTGATTTTCACTTAGACATTCAATTGAGATTAAATAGTCGAACCATTTTCTCCTAGAGATACTTCTTTAAATAATTTGATCATGAGAGTCAACATGTATGTCTGAGTACTACAATCATCACGATTATTTCATATTGTCATTATCTGATGTTTTACTCTACAAATTAAGCTTTCCCTAATATAGAAAGTTCTTCATACATATGCTTTTGTGTGTAGATTTTTTTGAATGGTATTTAAGATGATGTGAATAGCTAGGAACTACATTTGATGGGTGATATCACTTGGCACATACCAAGTGCTCATGCTTTTACTTTGAAATAGTTCATTCTAAATTTTTGATGTAAATGTGTCAATCCAATGATTTTAAAAATGCTTAAATACAATGACATATTGAAGGCATTATAGATAATCCATCTCGATATACATGTGTGTGTGTGTGTGTGTGTGTGTGTGTGTGTGTAGAAATCATGTAAATGATATACATAATTGTTTGTTATTTAATGCAAGGATGCCCACTTGTGATTGAGGCAATTATTACTCCATAGCTCCCAAAACATATGGGAATGCATAGATTGTAATTCTAAATATACGACATGGTATAAAGTAATTGTTGATACTATTAGATAAAAGTAATGCTTCATAGTCTTACTTTTGGTTGAATTATTGTGAAATTCATTACATCTCCATTGTGGGTGATCAAGCTATTTAAGGAGTAGCATATATTAGTGAAACTAATACCATATAACACAAGATATACTTTTACCATATAGCTAAATAAATAACAAAAAGTTCCATATCGGGTGTCAACAGAAGAGGGAATCTATAATTGAAAATTATAGTGAATATAGATTTTATAATCACCATACTAAAGTTATACATCACACATGCTAATATATCATTGAGAAAATAAGAAGTGTCAAGAATCTGATAAGCACTCACAATCATTTATCATAAGCAATCACCATAAGGAGGAGGAAGAGCGCACAATCACTATATATCACTAACTAAATGAGAGTACAAAGATAACCCTGAGAGAGAGAGAGAGAGAGAGAGAGAGAGAGAGAGAGAGAGAGAGAGAGAGAGAGAGAGAGAGAGAGAGAGAGAGAGAGAGAGAGAGAGAGAGAGAGAGAGAGAGAGAGAGAGAGAGAGAGAGAGAGAGAGAGAGAGAGAGAGAGAGAGAGAGAGAGAGAGAGAGAACTAGGAGTTGACTACTAAACTAGCCTACAACTAATTACAGTTGGCAACAGTAAAGTAAACAGTAAACCGTAAGTTTATCATTGCTTTCTAACACTCTCCCTCAATGATAAAATTACATTCTTCTATTCCTAAGAGACTACAAAGGTTCTTAAATTTACATTTACTCAAAGACTTAGTAAAAATATCAGCCACTTGATCTTCAGATTTACAAAAAACTAGATCAATGGCGCCATCAATTATTTTCTCTCAAACAAAGTGATGATGTATCTTGATGTGTTTTGTTCGAGCATGTAGAATTGGATTTTTGGCAAGATGGATACAACTTTTGTTGTCGCTGTATACAGTTGTAGCATCCACCTGTGATTGACCCAAATTAGTAAGCAGTCTTTGCAACCATATTATTTTACAAGTAGAGGTGAGGAAGTCCTCCAAATCCAAGGTAGAGCCTCCAAATGTCCTCCAAGCAACCTGCAAGCTTCAAGATGCTCCCCAACTCCAAGCTAGGATGCCTCCATCTGCAAGTAAGGATCTGCAAGCCTCCAAGGATCTCTCCTCCACTTGTGTCCCTACTCTTTAAACACAAGGATAGATAACAAGCTAGCCTCAAATATTCACCACCCAACCATAGCTAGATCCAAGCTCCAATCAAGTCCTATCTAGCACCCCCTTGCTAACCATAAACAAATCACAAGCATACCACAACACACAATAGCATACTCAAGATCCAAACCCTACTTATGTCCCATACCATAAGCAAGATCCAAACCTCAAGCATACTGTTAAAAATTCACAATTCTAGCTTGACTAGTTTTGGTCATATGACTTGTAAATAGTTAGATGGTCATGATGTGGCTTGTCACACGTGCCAAATAGCATAGGATTCCATTCATAAGGATGTTCTCAAGTAGACCTAAGTGTTAGAACCTTTGGAATGAGTCCAAATTATGCTTAGATACAAGGGAGAAAAAATAGGAGCTATTTTTGGTAATTTTTGCATTGTTGAGGGATCTCCAAGATTCCAACCCTAACTTGGTAGGGATGAAAGATCCACCAAAATTAGCATTAGGGATAGGTTTAGGGCTACTCATACCTTCCCAAAACCGTGATGGATCATGTATATATAGGTGATGATATCTCACCAAAATCAATCAAGCAATTTCATGATTTTTCTCTCATAATGGTGCAATTGCTCTCTATGTTCATAATTGTTTGAGTACTTGTGATTATTAATGATTATAGGATTGAATGTAGGTCTGGTGTACAGTACTCAGACTGTGGGAGGCCGTACTTTCACACGTGTGAAGCCTTCTTCAAGGATTTGGGCCATTTAGTGAGGTTCAAGCATAGATTTTTGATGGATTTTGATGGTTCAACTTGCGCTAATCTTATGAAATCATAATCTATTGTTTCCCTCATCATTTCAAGTGTTTTAGGATCCTTATTTGCTGTAATTTTTACATGGTATCAGAGCCTAAAGGCTGAAATGAGCTAAATCCTTGGTTTTCATTCAATTTGATCACAATTTTTGATCTAAATCTTGTGTAGATTGGATCTTAGCATCTAGTATTGATTCTAGAACTCAAAGTGAGTCAAATACATTGGAGATTGGTGTTGTGTGACTTAATTTTCAGGTGTTTAGGTGTCTAAAACCAGAGGCAAAGTTGAATTCAATTCACATTACCAAGATAGCAAGTTTTGCTTGCTCCAAGCATTGATTTCTAAGCAAGTTTTGGAGGTGATTTCATAGAGGAGGCTTTCTAGCATTCAAGGAGAGGGAAGATCAGAGTTTTGGGGACTCTTCAAGGCTTTTCTAAGGTGTAGTAGACACCCCCTAAAGTGATTTAGGTTCAGTCCAGCCATTGCTCGACTTATGCACCAAATTAGATCAATTTTTCATCAATTTTGATCATTTTTTGCTTGTGATTGGATAGTAGATTGTGTTGCATCCTCATTAAGTTCCATTTAGATATTTTACAAGTGATTTTGGAAGTATATTAGGTTGCTGAAATTCACTCTTGATCAGATCATTTGGAAGCTTTAATGTTCTTTATAGAAAGAGGGGCAATTTTACTAGTATTGTCTACTTCAATCAAGCAAGTGCATTGTTTCTAGTATTCTATGATTTGATTTTGTTAGAGATCATTCTTAGATCTTTATAGGAAGTCTATTACTGATCTTTTCAGGTCCCTAAGAAGTGGGATAAGGTAGACCTTCAATCAAATCAATAGAAGTAACCTTCATTTGTGTCAAGTCCTTGATTAGGAGACTAGATGGCATCTATAAATGCATATCTTTTGGATACTAATGAAAGGCTCAACAAAACTAACTATTCCATATGGAAAGTTAGAATGGAATCTATCATGATCATGCAAGATCTGATGAAAATTGTAAATGGTAAGGAGGGTGAACCTATTCATCCTCAAGAAAAAGCCAAATACATCAAGAGGTGCAATGTTGCACTACATTGCATAAAAATGAATGTTGCAAATGAACTCTTAAGAGAGGTAGGAGATTGCACTTCAGCTCAAGATGCTTGGGAGACTTTGCAAAAGGTCTATGAATCCAAGAACCAAACTAGAATGTTAGCTTTGAAGAATCAAATCTATAGAAGCTATCAAAAGAAAGGAGAGAGTGCACATACTTTTGTCCTAAGAGTAAAGGAATTGAACAAAGAGCTAGCCTTTATAGGTGACCCTATCAAGGATGAAGAGCTTGTTCAACTCATATTGAATGGACTAAGCTTTGAATTTGACAATTTGGTTCAGGGATATGCAATTATGGGTAAGCTACCCATACTTGAAGAACTCCAAGGCACACTCATGGCCGAGGAATCAAGAAGGAGCCAAATGCAAGAGAGGATGGATAGGCTTTCCATCCAAGGTGGAGACGACCAAGCTCTCTTCACCAAAGGCAAAGGCAAGTCCAAAGGCAAAGGATCAACATTCAAGAAGTCTACAAAGCTTGAGGATCAAGAAGGACCCCCAAAGGCATCTCCATCAACCACCAAAGTCAAGAAGGACAAATCAAAGGTGAAGTGCTACTATTGTAGCAAGATGGGGCATTATGCCTCGGAATGCTTCAAGAGGAAGCAAGATCAAAGCCAAGCCAACATGAGCAAAGAGGAGGAGGAGGAGAGTTCACATGAGGACTCTCTCATGATGTCCATATTTTCTTCAACAAGCTTCAAAGGAGAAGATCCTTGGTGGATTGACTCGGGTGCTAGTTCACACATGACTAGTAAAAGGGAGTTTTTCTCTTCTCTCTTATCTTATGATGGACCTATAAAGTCTATCTATACAGCAAATGATGAAGCTTGTAAGATTGAAGGAGCTGGTAGCATTCCCCTTTGCTTAGGATCTTCCAAAAAGATCAACATAGAAGGTGTTTTGTACATTCCTACAATAACAAAGAATCTACTAAGTGTTGGCCAAATGGTAGACAATGGTTTCAATGTTGACTTTGCTTCAAATGAATGTTTCATCAAGAAAAAGGGTAAGATAGTGGATAAGGGCACTAGACTTGGCAAACTTTATAAGCTGGATGCATTTGTGGATACTAATGTTGTCATGTTGGCCGAGAAGAGCAAGATATCTACCTTTACTTTATGGCACAAAAGACTTGGACATGTCAACTCGGGTTCCATGGAGGCTATGATCAAGGAGGAGTATGCTTTAGGCCTACCAAGGTCTATTGGGAAGGAAGACAAGGTTTGTGAAGCTTGTGCCTTATCCAAGGCACATAAGAAGGTGTTTCCTAACTCCATCACAAAGTCATCTCATCCTCTTGAACTCATACACTCGGATGTGCACATTGCTAGCACCAAATCTAATGGAGGTTCATCCATGTTGTTAACCTTCATTGATGACTACTCAAGATATTGTTGGGTGTTCTTACTTTCCTTCAAGTCTTAAGTATTTGATACTTTTGTAAAGTTCAAGTTGTTTGTGGAAAAGCATCATAATCATAGCATCAAGATTCTTAGAAGTGACAATGGAGAATTCATCTCCAATGAGTTCAAGGCCTTTTGTGAGGAGGAAGGGATCAAGAAAGAGACTTCTTGTCCTTACACTCCTCAACAAAATGGAGTTGCTGAAAGAAGGAATAGAACATTATGTGAATGTTCTAAGGCTTTAAGATTAGATGCTTGTTTGCCCAAATCCTTTTGGGGTGAGTCTCTTGTATGTGCAAACTACTTGATGAATAGGGTGTCTTGCAAAGCAATTGAAGGCAAGACTCCTTATGAGATGTTGTATGGAAAGAAACCCAATCTTAATCACTCGAAAGTTTTTGGGTGTATATGTTATGTGCATGTGCCATTGGAAACAAGAACCAAGGAGGATCCATCTTCCACAAGAGGGATCATGCTTGGATATGCAAGCTCAAGCAAGGGCTACAAACTCTATCTCCCATCCTTGAACAAATTTGTTGTTTCAAGGGATGTCATCTTTGATGAACATCATATGCATATGCTTGAAGAAGGCTCAAGTGCTCCAACAATCAAGAAGAAGATGGCCGAGGAGCAAGATCTTGGTTTTGAGGAGGAGCTCATGGAGGAGCAAGCACCAAACCCACCTATCACACCAAGGAGATCTTCAAGGGCAAAAGTGGAGCCATCAAGGCTCACATATCAAGGCAAAGGACAGCAAGTTGAGGGTATCTCATCCACTTCTTATGCTTTATCTATTTTTGAAGAACCGTCTAATGTTGAAGATGCATTGAACTCCAAAGAATGGTATAAAGCTATGTTGGATGAGTATGATGCCTTGATTGAGAATGAAACTTGGTTGCTTGTTGAGAGACCTCAAAGGAATGTAATAGGATGCAAGTGGGTCTTCAAGCTTAAGTTGAATGCAAATGGGAGTGTTAACAAACATAAAGCAAGATTAGTTGCAAAAGGTTATGCTCAAGAGAGAGGGATAGACTATGAGGAAACTTTTGCACCCGTGGCCAAGATGGTCACAATAAGACTAATCATTGCACTTGCATCACATTTTGGATGGATTCTATGTCAAATGGATGTCTCTAATGCTTTCTTGAATGGTTTTTTGGAAGAGGATATCTATATGGAGCAGCCACAAGGGTTCATCAAGCTTGGAATGGAGAACAAAGTATGCCATCTCCAAAGAAGCATCTATGGCTTGAAGCAAGCCTCGAGATCTTGGAATTCAAGACTACATTGCTATCTTATTTCACTTTCTTTTGTTCAAAGTGAATATGATCCCACTCTTTACATTAAGTTTGATGATGTTGGTATTGTACTTTTACTCATTTATGTAGATGACATCATCATTAGTGGAAATAGTGTTGATGGTATTGAAAAAATCAAGATAGATCTATCCTTAGAGTTCAAGATGGTAGATCTAGGGTGTCTTCACTTCATCTTAGGCATAGAAGTACTTAGAGGGTCTGATTTTATCTTTATAAGTCAAGTAAACTATGCTCAAAGTCTTTTGAAGAAGTTTAAGATGGAAGTATGCAAAAGTGTTGACACACCAAGGGAGCAAGATGTAAAAGTGCCAAATGAAGTTGATGAAAGATCCTTCATGGACATCACTTTGTTTAGGCAACTTATAGGTTCCTTAATGTGGATCACTATAACTAGACCAGATCTTAGCTTTAGTGTATGTAGGTTGAGCCAATCCATGCAAAAGCCATTGAATATCCATTGGAAAAAGGCTAAGAGGATTCTAAGATACATCTCGGGTACATTGGATTTTGGGATTCTATATAGAGGAGATGTGATTAACCTTCATGCATTTAGTGATTCAGATTTTGCAGGGGACAAGAGGGATAGGAAATCAACAAGTGCCTATTCAACTTTCATAGGAGAAGGTGTGGTTTCATGGCTTTCAAAAAAGCAAGAAACTATATCTCTATCTTCAACCGAGGCCGAGTACAAAGCTTTGACAACCACTACAAAGGAGGTACTTTGGATCAAGAGATTATTGGTGGAACTAAAGATCATGATTCAGAGGAGGCACCAATCATCTACAATGACAATATATCAGCCCAACACCTTGCATCTAACCCAATCTTCCATGCAAAATCTAAGCACATTGAGATATGCCATCACTTTGTGAGAGAAATGGTGCAAGCCAAGGAGATTGCTTTGGAGCATGTTCCAAGCAATGAATGTGTAGCTGATCTACTTACTAAACCACTTCAAAAGACACCTTTTATGAAGTTCAGATCATCACTTGGAGTGATTAGTAAAGCAATGATTGAACCAAGCTAGATAGTGAGGAGGAGTGTTAAAAATTCACAATTCTAGCTTGACTAGTTTTGGTCATATGACTTGTAAATAGTTAGATGGTCATGATGTGGCTTGTCACACGTGCCAAATAGCATAGGATTCCATTCATAAGGATGTTCTCAAGTAGACCTAAGTGTTAGAACCTTTGGAATGAGTCCAAATTATGCTTAGATACAAGGGAGAAAAAATAGGAGCTATTTTTGGTAATTTTTGCATTGTTGAGGGATCTCCAAGATTCCAACCCTAACTTGGTAGGGATGAAAGATCCACCAAAATTAGCATTAGGGATAGGTTTAGGGCTACTCATACCTTCCCAAAACCGTGATGGATCATGTATATATAGGTGATGATATCTCACCAAAATCAATCAAGCAATTTCATGATTTTTCTCTCATAATGGTGCAATTGCTCTCTATGTTCATAATTGTTTGAGTACTTGTGATTACTAATGATTATAGGATTGAATGTAGGTCTGGTGTACAGTACTCAGACTGTGGGAGGCCGTACTTTCACACGTGTGAAGCCTTCTTCAAGGATTTGGGCCATTTAGTGAGGTTCAAGCATAGATTTTTGATGGATTTTGATGGTTCAACTTGTGCTAATCTTATGAAATCATAATCTATTGTTTCCCTCATCATTTCAAGTGTTTTAGGATCCTTATTTGCTGTAATTTTTACACATACTACCACAAGAAAGCACTCTACACACTAGTAGCAACACTAGAGCATAAGCAAACCAAACAGAGAGATCCCCCCCTACCAATGGGCGCCCTACTACCCTCATATAGATGGCCCATGGATCCCTCCAATGCACTATGGAGTTCCATGCTCATCCAATGAGAGAGAGAGAAGCCTAGGGGAGTTAAAGAATCTCCAAGAGCCTCCATAGGCTTATGGAATGTCAAGAGACTCCTTCCATAACCTATGACTCTTTGAATGCCTTTCTTGTGGGAGAGGGAACTCAATGGACACTTTAGAAGGGCGCCCTCCTACTAGGTCCCATTGCCCAAGTTGTGCAAGTATACTTTGGTCCTAGACCAATAAAGTGATATGGTTCAAGGTTGAGGCCCAAGGTGTTAGAAAAATAGTCATCCAATGACTTTCTAACACCTCTCTAGGTTCCATACCTCCATCCAAGGCATAGACACCTACCTGCCCTTAACAAAGGACACTAGTACCTTAATCTAAGACACCTACCCTTAATACTAAGGGTACCCCTTATCCAAGGGTCACGTGACTCCATACCTCCAACTAAGGTATAGTCACTTGCCTGCCCTTATCCAAGGGCACATACCCTTAATCCTAAGGGTACCTTGCCATTTAGCCCCCAACACTAAATGGACTATTAGGGTTCTGAAGTACTGCTAGTTACATAGGTATGTAACATATTACCTCTTGTGTAGCATTGCTAAGTGCACGATACTCAACTTCCGTAGAAGATAAGGCTACTGTAGGTTGCTTCTTGCTGCTCCAAGAAATAGAAGATGTACCATAGCTAAATGTATGACCACTGGTAGATTGTCTATCATCAATATTTCTTGCCCAATCAGCATCTGTATAACCTACCAACATTAGGGTTTCAGATTGATTATACTTCAAGCCAAAGTTTAACGTGCCTCGAACATATCTCAAAATATGTTTAGCAGCTTTCCAGTGAGTCTGACTAGGTTCTTGCATAAATTGACTTACCACACCAATAGCATACAATAGCATAAGCAATATCAGGACGTGTGTGTGTGTCAAAACTGCCCATTGATTACCTATATAACTATGCATCAACTTTCTTGGCTTTATCAAATGTAGAAAGTTTGGTATTGGCCTCCATTGGAGTACTTGGTGACTTGCAATCCTGCATATTGAACTTATACAATAGATCTCGTGCATACTTGCTTTGCGTAAGAATAACATTGTCTTTTTTTTTTTTTGCCAAAATTCAATATCAAGACAATAATGCATCAACCCTAAATCGCTCATTGCAAAGGTATTGGAAAGGTATGATTTGATTCCATCAATTAAGCCCATATTACTTCCTGTAATAATCAAATCATCAACATAGAGGACAACAAACACTATATCTGATTTTTGCCTAAGAATGTAAAGATAAGGATCAGCATCACTCTTTACCATTCCCCTTCGCTTAAAGTGTTCATCGATGAAAGAGTACCACGCTCGTGGCGCTTGCTTCAATCCATATATGGCTTTGTTGAGTTTACAAACCAAATGATCTCTCCCTAGCTCAACAAACCCTTGAGGTTGCTCTGAATGTACCTCTTCATACAACACTCCATAAAGAAAAGTAGATTTGACATCCATTTGCTGGATTTTCTAGCCATAGAAAGCAGAAATTGCAATGATAGAACAAATAGTTACCATTTTGGCTATGGGTGCGAAGGTCTCCTCAAAGTCTATACCTTCCTGCTGCTCAAAACCTCTTGCAACTAGTTGTGCCTTGTACTTGTTGAGTTGCCCATCCGCTCCATACTTCATCTTGTAGATCCACTTACATGTGATAGGTGTCTTACCATCAGGTAGCTCAACCAAGTCCCAAATTTTGTTCTTCGATATAGCCTCCATTTCTGTTTCCATAGCTGCACACCGCTCCTTGTGTTCTTTTGCTTCGTTAAAAGTGCTTATACACTCTCCTAGGAGTCTCATTATTAACCCTGTCTTTTTCTATTGGCTCTTCCATATCGACATCAACTTTTTTCTTCACCTATACTAGTTGAATTTCTCACACTCCCTCTTCAACTAGTTTAAGCATAGACTTTGATAACACTCGAAGTGAATTCCTATGCTTCATGAACAAGTCCTTTCCCAATGCTTTGGTGAAGATATCAGCTACACATTCTCTTGAGGACACATGTTGAAGCTCCACCTCCTTTGCTATGACTTACTCCCTCACAAAGTGTTATGCCACCTCAATGTGCTTGCTCCTAGCATGAAAGATAGGATTGGTTACCAACCTTTGGGCTAATATATTGTCACAAAAGATGATTGGGCTCTCTGAAAAATCCAGCAACTGAAGATCCTTGATCATCCTCTTGATCCCATCTCCTTTGTGCAATGTGTAAGAGCTTTGTACTTGGCCTCACTAGATGACAATGAGATAGTGGCTTGTTTCTTCAACATCCATGATATAGCTCCATCACCTATGAAAATACAATGAACGCTAATGGATTTCCTATCCATTATATCTCCAACATAGTCCGAATCTGAAAATCCAAAAAAGTTAGGTGATGATCCCTCATACAATATGCCAAAATCTTGAGTTCTGATTATGTACCTCAAAACTCATTTTCCTAGCTTCCAATGCTCCTCACTAGGATCTTGCATGAATTGACTCAATCATCCAACACAATAGCTTAGATATGGTCTAGTAATGGTTAGATACATGAGTGAACCAACTAGCTTCCTATAGAGAGTAATGTCCCACATAAAATAGCAAGATAGTAACATCATTTCTAGCAAACCTATAATAAAGTGAATGATCATACTCACTCATAACAAAGCCTTGAGAGAGTAAAAAAGCGTTAAGCTTAGCATACCAACTCCTTGGTGCTTGCTTAAGGCCATACAAACCCTTTTGTAGTAGACACACATGATTTGGCTTTGTAGATGAAATGTAGCTCTCGGGTTGCTCCATGAACACTTCCTCCTCAAGATCACCATTCAAGAATGCATTTGTGATGTCCAATTGCCATAGATACCATTCATAAAGAGTAGCAAGTGAGATAGTGACTCGAATGCCTACCATCTTTGCCACAGGTGCAAAGGTCACATCATAGTCAATCTCTTGTTCTTGAGCATATCAAGTTTGCCACTAAATGTGCCTTGTACTTGTCGATAGATCCATATTGGTTTGTCTTCACCTTGAAGATCCATTTTCATCCAATAGCTTTCTTGTCCTTAGGTAACTCCACCAACCATTCTTCATAAGAGCTTGATACTCAAGATCCATTGCCTGGATCCACTCCTCTTCTGTCCTTGCTTCATCTACACTTGTAGGTTCATCAAAAGAGGTTAGGAAAGCAACATAATCATCATCACCATCTAAAGTCGGGTCCTTTACAACAACATCAAGAATGTTAGATCCATCCACATCACCATCAATAGTACTTGAAGACACTTTTGGAATGTTGCACTCATAAAAAATGACATCTCTACCAACAATCACTTTGTTAGTAGAACGAATGTAAACCTTGTAGGCTTTACTCACCTCACTATATCCAACAAAAATACCTTTTCTTGAAGACGGATCCTCCTTGGTCCTATCATCAAGTGTAATGTTGACATAGCATGTGCATCCAAAAGTTCTAAAAAAGTTGACACTCGGCCTCCTCTTGAATAGCATCTCAAAAGGTGTCCTTCCATCCAAAATAGCACTCGGTCACCTATTGCACAAGAAATTGGCACACAACATTGCTTGATCCAAAATGGTTTATCAAGATTAGCACTTAACCTCATGGCTTTAGCACTTTCACATAAAGTCCTATTCTTCCTTTCAGCCACTTCATTTTGTTTTGGGTCCCGCATGTGTGAATCCATTTGTCACATGTGTAGGCTACCCTAGATAGGTTAGATCTCATTCATAGGGTTAGTTAGGTTATTTGGTCATAATTCCTAAATTATAGGGCCAAATTCCTTGAAGGTTCCACAAGCGGCAATAGTTTTTTGGCATGTAAACATCTATATTTTGTATACATGCATGTGTTTGGGTTAGATCTGAACCATTGCATATATATACACCAGCCTACTCTTTCATCCATAGAAATTTTCAAAGTACTATCTTGTTCATGACTATTATAAATAGCTCCTAAAGTCATGCTTAAGTTGACCAGTCGAGTTATTGTCCTTACACAAAATGCAATTTGTGCTTGCTTCAATGTTTAGTATTTGGTGGATATGACAAGTGCACAAATCACCCTTTTGTTGCTGCCAATTGAGACTATTATCACCTAGATTCGATCATAGTTTTATTTTACTATTATTGATTTTTTCTTGACTTGGAAGATTTTCTTTCAAGTGCAAAAGTATTTGAAGTGTTCGTTTCTGCACATTAAAACATACTTGATTTTGCACATGCTTGGTTAAATGTAATAGTTTAGAAATATTACAATATTGGCACAAGTGCATTTGGTGGAGCAAATTAGTCCAAGAGTTAATTTGATGTTTTTATATGTTGCTCTGATCATTTATGTAGTAGTTACAAAATGTAGTACATATGTTTTGCAAAATGCTCACAATTAGTCAAGTCAACTACATTGAAGAGAGCCGAATCAGCTGCCAATCTAAATGCGAGGATCATATCAATAGAAGCACTGAAGACAAATGAGCATGAAATCTTTGGGACACAATTTGTGTCTTAGAATGTAGACAATATTGTCTATCCACATAGAAATCTTGACTTACAAAATGTAGATGACTATTCAAGCTTAAAAAGATACGAGTACTTTGAAAATACTCAATATTATTGACATATTGGAGAGTGTGAATTATTTGCACACTACTTGGCCTCTAAGGCAATCTAGATGTAGCACCAAAATCACAACTTCACATTAACTTGTCAAATAGGTTATAGGGATCTACATACAACTCATGTCTTGATATGAGGTTTAGGATTCCCAACATCTCTTTTTAGTCCTAACTCTAATTTATGAATCCTATGATTTAAGGTCTTCTTAGATGTTTTTCCATGTTAGGGTTTACATGGAACAAAGGCCATATTCTACTTTCTAGGCACATTGCCTAAATCGAAGTTTGTGCTTTTCCTAAACTTGAATCTTGGAGGTGCCACTTTTACACATAAGTTCATACATTGTATTTGAAAATATTACAAATTGCATTGAAATGCCAAGTGACCATCTTCAAGATAGTACAAATTCTAACAAGCTAACTTTTGAAAAAATAAAGACTTTCTAGTGAGTTTGACTTCTATTATTCAAGAAGATGAACCTCTCTTTTTCAAGGATGCAATTCAAAAAGTAAAATGGTATGATGCAATGGACAAGAAACATGAAACTTTAATGAAGATCAACACCTGGAATTTTGTGCCTCTTCCTCAAGACAAAAGGAGATTGGATGCAAGCGGATTTCCAAGCTCATGTATAGTGAAGATGGGAACACCAACAAGTACAAGACAAGGTTTGTGGCCAAAGGCCATGCTTAAATGTATGGCATTGATTATGAAAAGATTTTTACACTTGTGGCAAAAAGGGTAACTATTTGGGTCATTATCTCTCTTGGAACCATTTTTGGCTAGAATTATTTCAAATGGGAGTTATCAATGCTTTTTTTTGAATTGTTATTTGGACAAAGAAATTTACATGAAGCACACCGAGGGCTATGTGATCCATGGTAAAGAAGATCAAGTGTGTCATCTAAAGAACCAAAAAGTTGGTATGCTAGG
>CM055106.1:32510909-32878409 GCA_029204225.1 Diphasiastrum complanatum
AACCACTTACATCGCATCAGCATAGTTTAGACACAAGTGTACAATGTTTGGTTGTGTCAACAATAGCATAGGCGCAAGCCTACGCTAACATGGCATGATTTCTCACTTACCCAACTAGTCCCATTGTCCTTGACTCTTTCAAGGAGTTCAAGATGGTAAAAGCTTAAATTTTTAGTTTAGTTTTTAGTTTTAATAAGCATATTGGATATAGAGCATTTTCATAATATTTTTCTATAGTGCTTTGGTGTGTATGTTTGTGCAATGCTTTGTTTTTGTGCTGGTGATTCCAATTCTCAAACAATAATAGCTTCATAATCCATGTATTGAACACTTCAAATAAGCTATACATGGATGACTGAAGTGGGCTAACAAGTATGTTATTGAAAGTTTAGTTAAATTATGAATTTGTATAAAATTATATAATTGTAGACATTTTTGTATCTTTTTGTCACGTGCTATGAGAGGTTAAAACTTCTCCATATTTATCTTTTTGAAGGTGTGAAATTTTTTTTTATTTGATTGAGAATCAATCAAGTTATGATTTGAAAATGCAGATGATATTCATTCTTGTTCGTTGTCTTTTTAACAATGGAGTATTTTGAAGTTCCAGTCTAAACAGTTGAAGCTCTAAGCACTTCAAAAAAAAGCTTTTGTTATTGCTGAGGGAAGGTCATATTCCATAAAGGAAGGGCCGTAAACCAAGTGCCAAAAGGCCCTTTTGCAGATTGAAGGACCAAAACAAGGAATTAGGGCCACCCACGTGAATCACAACCCAATTTTTTTAACTTGTCACTTACAATACCATCTGCACAAAAAATTATGTAATTTGGTTGTGCAACGAGTGATTGGTCGTAATTTTGCTGAGATAGAATACCGTAGAAAAAAAGATTAATTTCACAAAGAATTGGGGTAGAGGTCCTACTACAACTTCCATTTTGCGAATGGGGGCTTCCTCGATGTGAAATTAGAGTCAAGGTTACCAATTTCATTCACATTATATTTCATTGTGTTGCAAACAAGTCATTTGATGCCAAAGGTTGTGTAAAAGAGAAGATCATTATATTAAAGAACGGTAGAGGACTTACTAAATTCTTTGTGAAATCTGAGACTTTGATTTTGTGTGTATAAAGTGAATATAAAGAAGCTCACACCCCGCTTGATCAACATCTAGCATAGCTTTATAAGTAGTTCTAGAGAGAGACTAAGATATCTTCCCTTGAGTTGGACTCAAGCATTTCTCACTTAGAAAGAGGAAAGCAACTTCTTGGCTAGAGAGAGAGTATCGTATCTTGCCAATGAGAGAGAGGGAGGGAGAGTTCTAGCCAAGAGAGTATTGTATCTTGCCAATGAGAGAGAGTGCGAGAGAGAGAGAGAGAGAGAGAGAGAGAGAGAGAGAGAGAGAGAGAGAGAGAGAGAGAGAGAGAGAGAGAGAGAGAGAGAGAGAGAGAGAGAGAGAGAGAGAGAGAGAGAGAGAGAGAGAGAGAGAGATACACAATTTCACATAGTTCCTCTTGACAAAGCAAGACCAAACCCTTTGAAGCCTTTATTCATAAACCAACAAGGTACAGTAAAGCTAAAAAGTAAAATACAGTACAGTAAATCACCATATAGCATAACCACTCTCAAAACGTCCAGCTAATACCTACCACCATCCCACAACACAAAACCGCACGAGTTAGTACAGTGGGGAAGGCAGGTGTCATAGCTGAGCGTTAGTTGTTATCCATGTCCAAAAGAAGTTATACTACTTATCAACATAAATAGCATTTTAAAACATAGTCTAGTCTTCCCAAACACAAAGACGATTTTCTAGTGATAGGCCAACCCCCTCCGTTACCGTATCAGGGCGAGTGCCATGCTGATCAGTTTTTGGGCATTGGTCCGTATCCGTTCATTTCGTTTATAGCAAAAGTATGAAAAATTTTCACCGTATATATTGCTTATCGCTAAAAGAAATGGTGTGGACACATGTGCCGGTGTCAGAGCAAATCCATGCTATTCTAACCCTGGTGACTTAAGAAATGTCACACACTACTGTCCATACTTCTGAGCATATCCATGCTTTCCTATCGTATCTCACCATAATCTGATATGAAAGTTGAATGGGTAATAAATTTGCACAAGCCATGGTTGAATAGTGTAGTTATGAGTGAACTTACGTTTATCGAAACTCCATAACCAGCCCGTGGTTTTTTAAGACCTTGTATTGGATAGGCTTCATTTTATTGATGAGGTTCTCATGGTTTTTACAAGGTATTAGGGCAGATCCGTGCCATTCTAATCCTTTTGTAAGAACCATTTATCTTACGCAAATCCATGCTGTCCAAGATAATTTGAAGAGAAACCTTGCTTCGGGACAACGTGGGGGTGTCATTATATGCAGAAAATTTTCATTATTTATGAAGTGATATAGTCGAACTGAGTAGAAACCAACTAATTTCTGTATTTAGGATCATTATTAGTCACCTAGAATGGAATATATTTGTGAAGAGACACCTTACCTTTCAAGCCTAGGTGATGCTTGCAAAGTCTGAAAACTGTTCGAAAAACTCATACCTGGATGATTGTAGCAGTGGTTTCTTGTGAGGATGCCATGTTTAGTCCCTCGATTGCTCTTGCCTTCCTTAGACTTAAACCATTCATAACGTTATTGTCAGCTATTGTGAAAGCGATAATAAGCACGTTAAGGAGAGGCTATCACACATTGCTTATATAAGTCTGAAGTGAGTGGTTTAATGTGCATACCTGTGCAAATGCTTATAGCTTCAAAACCAAACCTAATAAAAAACGAAGATAGTAGTAATATTCGATGCTACAAAGAGCGCAAGTTTTATTTGTTAGTGCTTAGACACAATAGTATTCCCTTTGAAATAACAGTCATTCAAAAGTATAATAGCAAAACAGGTTAAAGCATGAGGTATACTAATCATAATCAGAACGTGCCAGTGTCTGAGTTGTATCTTTTGTACAATAGCATGATATTACAATGGCTTCGCCTCTGGAGTATGTATGTAACCTTTTGTTACTTATGGAACAACCAAACATTCATACTGTCCTTTGAAGGATTGTAAAGCCTATTGTATACTGTAGTTATCAAACCACACTTTCATCCTTTCATATCTATGATAAGGAGTTTGAATCCACACAACCATTCATAAGGTAAGAAGTGCTTCATCGCTAGTCATTAAGAAGCTTTTGTCTCAATCTACCATAAGTGATGCATACCTATCATTATCATGCATTACAAAGTATGTGGAAGGAAGCACTTGTTCATCGCTAGACAGCTTACCATATATGTCCATTTTTTGAGTATCTAACTCAAGACAAATTGTTGCAGGTCCATCGCTGGACAACAACTCATATATCTTCAAAAAGCTTCTTCACAGTTGAGCATGCTTCATCGCTGGTCAGCGGATAGTACTTAAAGAAAATGCCATACAAAAAATGTGTATGAACCCTCGCTGATCCATCGCTGGACAGCGGATTCATACCATCACGTTTATCACCCAGAAAGCATGATACCATTCATATGTAGCAAAGAGATGAAAGCAATGATATGAAACGAGCAGAACCACATACCGTAGGGTAGAAGCAGGTGACTTCAAGCCAGGGAGGGTGCAATCTCTATCGTGAGCATATCTTCCAACGTTCTTCTCACCGTATAGTAGAAAATGTGAAGAATAAAAAGCTATCCAACTTGTCTATAGGGGTTGATGTGGAAAATCATCTTGCTTGTGCATTTACAAGTTGTAAATACTATTCTCTAGCATGTACAAACTCAAGCTACATGACATGCACAATGTCTAGATGGTCATATTCACTTTGTTCCATTGTATATATCAAAGGTATGTGAATTTGAGCACATGACCTTGTAGATCTAGGCGAGTTTGAGGTAGGTAGATCTAGATTTGATGACATGCATAAAACTAGATGACATGCAAAATCAGTTAGTGTGCATGCATGGTCATCTACGGAAGTTACATGCAAGACATGCAAGTACTATCTGACGCATGCAAGTACTATCTGACACATGCATGTAGTTTTGTAGGTTCATAGTTGAGAAATTGACATTTGGCAAAGTAGGTAGGAGTTAGGTGCAAATTCAGCATGCAAGTTGTTAGGTGTCAATATGGTAATAGTTTATACTTGATTAGATGTATGGAATGCATTGAATGCAAGGAGTACCACGAATTTTGGCTCTCCTATGTATGTACATATCATTCTCATTCATATCTAATGATAAATTAAGCTTTGGTAATGTCATAATGTCAAAATTGGATCTCATGCTATTTTGCTTGTTTTGATATTCTCTCTCTAACTCGAGTAGAAAGTCTTCTTCATATATTCTTTTGCTTATGTATTCTCTCTATTTGTGAGGAATTAGTATTGCTTTGATCTGTAGCATTCTAGATTGTGCTCTAGCCTCAGATCTTGTGGTAGATTGCAGGATTGCTCTACAAGTGTTTTGTGTGCCATCACAAAGCATGGCCAAGATCATTCACACATTTGTTTTGGTTCTCCACACGTGTGAAGTTGTTGGTTTTTTTCACATGGTATCAGAGCCATACCATGCTTTGAATGCTACTAACATCAAGTGTATGAAGATTTTTTTGTCAATTCAAGCTAGGAAGCTGTTTAGCAGTGTTTTGCTATCTTTTCTTGAACATTTTTTTGGTGAATGGAGTTAAAACTGATATTTTCAGTCCAGAACAGAGGATGTACGGAATTTTGACTTTTCACACGTGTGAAAACTAGAATACATCATTTGACTCTATCTCCTCTATGTTAGATCCAAAGATACTGACATTGTAGCTTGTTGGAAAGCTAGAAGAGTCCTCTTTCCATTGCAATAGGTTTCATTTCATTCTGATGTTCCTAGTAAGAGTTATAAGCTCTTAAAGAGGGTAGGGAGAGACTCAAAACCCAAGTGGACACTTTTTGATTTGAATATATTGCATGCATGATTCATCATTCACAGTTTTGGTACTCAATCTGAGATAGAATTGGATAAGACAAATTTCTGTTGTCAAAGACACATCATTTCACACAAAGTCTTGTGTTTTGAGTTGTATGTGTGTTTCTTGAGTGTGTTTCATTCATTTGAAACTCGTGGAAAATTTGACATCAGAATTGTAAGTGCTTCATCTGTAGATAGAGGCTAGATCCAGATTCAAGTTGATTGATTCTTTGTAGTGAGATAGGTCTCACATATTCTGTTGCAAGATTTTGCATAGGATTTGGTAATACACCCAATTATTTTGGTTCCCATAGTGAAAGAGAAGCAACACATTCAATTCCATTTTGTAGTCCATAACAAGAGTCTTCACATTCATGGCATCTATGGGAGATTTTCTCTTTGAAGCTAGTGAAAGACTAGATACCTTCAACTATTCAGTTTGGAAGGATAGGATAGAATATTTGTTGATTCTCTATGGTGTAATGGACATTGTAATAGGAATTGAAGTTGAACCTGAAGCTTATGATGAGGCTCAGAGATACAAGATGAGGCTTCATATCATCAAATTGAACATCTCTGATGAGATGTTGAGAGAAATAGGTTCATGCACCTCAGCCAAGGAGACTTGGGAGTCTATAGGGGTTGATGTGGAAAATCATCTTGCTTGTGCATTTACAAGTTGTAAATACTATTTTCTAGCATGTACAAACTCGAACTACATGACATGCACAGTGTCTAGATGGTCATATTCACTTTGTTCCATTGTATATATCAAAGGTATGTGAATTGAGCACATGACCTTGTAGATCTAGGCAAGTTTGAGGTAGGTAGATCTAGATTTGATGACATGCATAAAACTAGATGACATGCAAAATCAGTTAGTGTGCATGCATGCAACATGCAAGTCAGTACACATGTTCTACACATGTCCAAGTCATCTAGGGAAGTTACATGCAAGACATGCAAGTACTATTTGACACATGCATGTAGTTTTGTAGGTTCATAGTTGAGAAATTGACATTTGGCAAAGTAGGTAGGAGTTAGGTGCAAATTCAGCATGCAAGCTATTAGGTGTCAATATGGTAATAATTTATACTTGATTAGATGTATGGAATGCATTGAATGCAAGGAGTACCACAAATTTTGGCTCTCCTATATATGTACATATCATTCTCATTCATATCTAATGATAAATCAAGCTTTGGTAATGTCATAATGTCAAAATTGGATCTCATGCTATTTTGCTTGTTTTGATATTCTCTCTCTAACTCGAGTAGAAGGTCTTCTTCATACATTATGTTTCTTATGTATTCTCTCTATTTGTGAGGAATTAGTATTGCTTTGATCTGTAGCATTCTAGATTGTGCTCTAGCCTCAGATCTTGTGGTAGATTGCAGGATTGCTCTACAGGTGTTTTGTGTGCCATCACAAAGCATGGTCAAGATCATTCACACATTTGTTGTGGTTCCCCACACGTGTGAAGTTGCTGGTTGTTTCACAAAAAAAACTCATTCGAGAACATGCTACATATAGTGGTTCCGTAGGAAGTATCGTGGAAGCTCCCTTTCAGCCAAAATTGGTGGGAAAATAATTTTTGAAAAGTATCATATATGGTTGGGTTGGCAACAAAGGTTAGGACCATCAAATCATATATGTTTATTTGTAGCATGGTCAAGGGTGGTAACTTTTGATAAAGAAGAGTCCATGAGAGAGAGAGAGAGAGAGAGAGAGAGAGAGAGAGAGAGAGAGAGAGAGAGAGAGAGAGAGAGAGAGAGAGAGAGAGAGAGAGAGAGAGAGAGAGAGAGAGAGAGAGAGAGAGAGAGAGAGAGAGAGAGAGAGAGAGAGAGAGAGAGAGAGAGAGAGAGAGAGATTTTGAAAAATAAATAAATAAAAAGTAAGAGACAAGCATCTTCCATGTGCCTCATCCACCATTCCACTACAGGCCTACATCATGACTATAAACTTTAAGTTGTAGCATATTCCAACCTCATCTTATGACAAATTGTGACTTCAATTTCTCTAAACCCTCTGTTTAAACTTCAAGGTGCATTTATCCATACTTAGTTATTCAACTTTGGTTGTTTACTTATTTAATTCTTGATTATGAACTTAAACATTAGCTTTTTGAAATTGAGCTTGAACATAAACTTTGTTAACTTTCAACTTTTAAGCTTACACTTGAATTTTAGTTTCTAAAATGAACCTTGAGTTTAAGACTAATATAAAGTTAATGTACGTTTATATAAAGTTGGGTGTTACATACTCGAATTGAACTTGAACATAAACTTGGTTAACTTTGAAGTTCTAAGCCTAAACTTGAATCTTAGTTTTTAAAACTAAACTCTGAGTTCTAAGACTGAGACTTTTAATCTTGATCTTGGTGTATACATCATGTTTATGAGCTTTCTAGAATTCAAATTTAACCTTTTAATTTTTTTTTTTCAAACTTCTCCCTTAGATCTAACTTTTTGAATGATTTAGACTTCTTACATTTTATAACTTTGCACAATCTACCTCTTGCATGCTATGATCTTTTCTCAAGGTCAAAGTATTCACGCACCAAAAACTTCTTGCATAGTCGGCCTTCTTGCATGCTACAAACTTCTCTCATGATCGAACTTCTCACATACCAAAACTTTCTTGCATATTTGAACTTTTCACATATGATACAAACTTCTATGATGATCAGAATTCCTGTATGCTACAAAATTTAGATTTATCAAATGCCTTGGACTTCTTGAATCCTTGCACTTTCATGTCCATACTCCTGAAACAACTTATACTTCATGCAAAATGTTTCATTTCAATTTATTACTAGTAAATTTTGATTGTTAAAGTGAACAAATCTAGCTTGCCATGTAAGAATGCGGTCTTCTCATCAACAATGTGAATCTTGAGGTCGTATGCAGCTGCATATGCAAATAGTAGGTGTAAGGACGCATGTTTCACCACTAGAGAGAAGGTCTCAATGTAGTCGATGCCGTACTTTTGAGAGAATTTCTTCGTTACCCTTGTATCTCGAAACGTCTCCATTTGGCCCATACTTGAGCTTGTAAACCCATTTGCATTGCACTGTCTTTCACTTGTTTGGCACTGGTTGCAGTGTCCACACCCCTTGATCATTGTAGAAGTCAGTGAAGCAGTTCGAGATGTATTTGTGGTAGCCTAGTCGTTATATATTTTCAGAAAATCAGTGAATTAAGTAGTATAAAAGGTTTGATCGTTCCCCAAGAGAGAGAAAAATCTCTTCTTCTGTATGATAACTGTATGTAAGAAAGTGAATGAAATGTGATGTGTAATATTCACAATGAATACTACAGCGACAAATCTGGTTATCCAAAGATATTGTGTAAATTGGCGTCTAGTAACATCAATGATGAAACGATTTGGTCAAGGTCTACGATTTAAAAGGATACTTTATTTTTCAGGCTCTTAGAATAATAGTAACAATCAGGTCAGACAACAACTAGCAAATAGATTCATCAAACAGAATCAGGTTGGCTAAATATTCCTCTTAATCGAACACAAAGAATTAGTTCTTATCACAAGAAGCAAACAGAACAGAGCATCAATCAAGTTCATTATCTGAACACATAGCTCATTCAAAATTGAAAGAAGTTCTGCTTATGGTTATGCTTAACAGCTCTCTGGTGACGTCTGAAAATCCAAGTTAGAGTAACTGAAATTTAGTAAAAGATGAAAGGTGTTTGGCACAGATAGACAAGTATCACAATCAGTTATAGATCATCTCAGAGTGTATTTGCTCAATTGATAAGAAGTAATGTTGTAAGAGATGACAAAGAAAAGGAATGCTCAAGCTTCTAGAAACTAGCCCTCTTCTCTCTATTGATACGAAAATCTGTGCGTGTGTACATTGGCACAGAGTGTCGCCCTTATAGGAATGAATACCGTCCTGAGCTTTGCTCTCCAATCTTTGGGATATTGATTGGGAACGGCTACATAACTCTTCAGAGTGTCGCTCTATAACGTTGTGCACTCTTAATTACAATGTATTTACAAGATGCAAATAGGCCTTTTCATGAATTTAGGCTCTACAACATTTTTACATGTACAAAAACTCAAAATTTTACATCATATAACAAATTCATAAGATAATGTGGAATCATCGGCCTCCACATATCCCCTTCCTCAATTGCGAAGCGGCTCAAAATATTGTTTTCAAATTCTTGTCTTTTTCGGCCGGCTGATTTCTTGATGAAAATAACTTTCGCTCTGGCCTCTGCTTCTTCATTGACCTATTCCACTGTTTTTCCTTGTGTGGCAAGAAAGTAATTATTCATTTGCATGTAATCTTCTTGCAGCGACAGGTTGGGGTATCCACCCATTCCTCGATTTTCAAGTGGAGTAAGTGGTGTGGCAATCAGAGTGTTTTTTACAAGATGGTCATACCAACTATTCTCAATCAAAATTTCTGACATTTTAGCATAAGTGATGGTTAGGGATAGGGCTGCAAATGTATAATTTGGAAATTCTTCTTTTATATACAATTTTTGAGTGGATAGCAGGGCATAAGAGATAAGAGAAGTGATATTTACATAACTGTATGTATGATATGATCGAGCGATAGGATTTATGGATCTAAGCAGATTATGCTCCTTTATTTCTTTCAGATATTGAGAGTAATTTACTTTCCAATATGTATAAATAGTCCATAAGTCATGATGGCTGGCGTATCTGTGGGAAATGGATAAAGAACTAGGAATCAATGTTTTCAAATATTCAAGGATACATATTTATATATACAAACATCTTGTAACAACATGGATGTAGTTTACTGACACATTGAACTTATTCTGAACAATGGCCAAGGCCAAGACACTTTTTTGGTGCGTTGTTAGTTTCTCTTGATTGTGGACAATACTACAAACATGTCCATCATCATTTTCATCAATGTTTCAGATGAATTCATGACAAAGATCCGTTAGAATGACTGAAGGATCAAATTTGTTAGAATTTAGCAATTTTCACATGGTTTTTCTAATGTATTTGACATCTATGTGGATCCACACGTGTGAGGACCTGTCCACACGTGTGAAATGGCACTTGTGATATTCAGATCCATTTTGATTAGCTTTCATTTGAGTCAAATATGACATCTCCTAAATTATAACAGTTAGGTCCTAGATTGTAGGAATCTAGAAGGTCAACACAAACCACCAATGGATGATGTGGCAAACTCGATAGATCTTATCCAAAGTGGATATGGATGAGTACAATGAGCTGTCCCACACATGCTGGATGCAGCTTAGAGAGAGATTATGGTGATTGTGTACTTGATCCATGATGGATCCATTGTGAACCTAATGATGAGTAACATTGGTTTGTGTAGCAATCTTGGCGTTTTCACTCTCTTTAGCACTTTCTTTGTGGATGAATGCTTAGTAAATCATAAGTAAACTATTTCTTTGTTATCAGGCCATACAGTAGCTGTACTTCACACGTGTGAAGCCGTGGATCATCATTTCTTGATTGTTCTTGCTTGGAATCACAAAGATTGTCAAGTAGAAGCTAGATTTGGAAGCTAGTCTTGATATAGATCAAGATCCCAAGCTACCAATCACTCTTTGTGATCATTTGTAGATCAAATTCAGTCTTGAAACTTTGAAAATTGACATGGTATCAGAGCCAACTCAAAGAGCTTAGTTGATGATCCAAATATCTTCATTTTGGTGAAAGCATTGGTGCTAGATTCATTTTGGAGGGCGACCTTTACTAATAGTTTACTTGTGATGTTGAGGTTCAGAATAGTGTCTAAAGTTCGAATGTACTTCTCACATGTGTGAGAGGCTGCTGGAGTTGTACTTTCACCAAAACTTTGTGTTTTTTCAATATTTGAGAAAACAAGTTGTGAAGAGTGAAACTAGTGATGTGCTTGTAAAAATCCATTGTTTCCATTATAGATTTGATGTTGAATGGAGTTAGAAGTTTATTAAACCTCCAAATCATTGAGAGTGAGTTTGAGGCTTATGTTTTTAGTTCAAGAGTGAGGCTAAAATCCATTCTAAACACCATAGGAAGGCATTGGCACTTCCAAGAGTCAAATCCAAGCTTCTAAATTGAATAGATTGTGTAGAATTCAATTTTCCAAGTCTTTTTGAGTTTAAGATCATTTAAGATCTTGCTTCTTGAGTCTTGTGAGATTCAAGAGAGTAGCATGGTAGCTAAATTTTGAGAAAGAGAGAAGGGAGGGCCTTTGAATAGTACATTTGTTGTACTTGTTACTAGTTTGGGTTCAATTGGAGCCTATCTTCTTGAGGCTAGTGAAACGGTAAATTCTAATAATTATTCAACTTGGAAAGTAAGAATGGAGTCACTACTAGTGCTCCAAGATATGTATGATCTTGTCATAGGAGAGGAAGAAGAACCTTAAGGAGGGCCAAGATCTAAAAAAACTCCATCTAGAATACCTATACTAGATATGTCCATATCTATTCCACCAAACAGTGTTCATATGGTCTACCACGGATGTAAACTATTCCCTGTGTAAGAAAACTATGTTGATGGTAGTCTTGCTTCTTGTTGGAAATTAGGGTGGTAAACATAGTAATTGAAACATGTCGCCTGAAATCTCTTCCCGAATCCTTCCTAGCGAGTAGAGCAGAAAAATACTAGAAACCATGGCTGTGCATGAAAGTTTGGCAATGAGCAGAACACAGCGAAAGAGTAGAGTGTCACTCTGCCAACAAGCGAGACATTGACTATCTCGCTCTGAAATTATACTGATAATATAGTCGCTCTATTCTCATGTCTCTCCTTGTCTTGTGTTGTGTGTCTTGATTGCTAGAATAAAATATGTTCTATGATGTGTAGTCGAGTGTCTAGGATCCTGTAAACAACTTCCGTGCAAAAAGAAAATTCAAAGACACAAAATGGTTTGCGAATAAGAAGAAGAAGATGAAAAGGGAACCGCCTCGCTTCCGCGACATGGTATCAGAGCTCATAGGTTATCACTACTGATATCCCAGCAGTGATTCTTCCAGACAACACAATATGGCTACAACAATCCAGACCAGAGTAGCAATCAGTCTCGATGGCGCAAATTACAGAATCTGGAAATCCAAAATCAAAACGCTTCTGAAGGACAAAGGGATCTGGTAGGTGACCGAGCTCTTAGAGGTGCAGCCTCCAGAGGGAGACCCGAGGAGAGCTGAATGGATCAAAAAAGATGAGCGCGCAATGGCGATCATCACTTCATCCATAAATGAAGATCTACTCAGGCAGATTGAAGACTGCGAAAGCATCCATGCAGCATGGGAAAGATTGAAGTAGAAGTATGAAGTGAGGATTGCAGCTTCAGTCATGCACCTTCACAATCAACTGCAATCCATACCGTGGGATGGCAACCAGTTGGATCAGCACGTTGAGAAGATCAGAACGATCTTCGTTCAACTCGCTGCACCAGGACAGGAGCACCAGGTCCCAGCACCACAGCAGCTGATGTACTTCATGAAATCTCTACCGATGTCCTATCAGCCATTGAGAATGCTCATACTGAGTCTACCAGATATGACATTCGACAAGCAGTCAGTCTTGTTGCTGATGAGAGACTGATGAGAGATGAAGGAGAGGGAAGCAGTGATCAAGAGAAAGCTCTCTTCACGAAAGGGAAGAAGAAAAACAAAAGCAGGCCAAGATTCGAGAAGACGAAGTCCTCGAATCAGCAATCTTCTTCCTGCGATCACTGCCACAAACCAAGCCATACGACCAACAAATGTTGGTTCAATCCAGCAATATGTTGCATGCACTACAAGAAGAAAGGACATTCTGCATACGATTGCAGATTCAACCCAAAATGAAAGAGCAAAGCTGAAAAGGCAAACATTGTAGTGTCATCTAAGGATGTTGAAAGAGGTGATGAAGCTTTCACAATACTCAATGAAGCTTCAACAAGCTACTCTAAACACGACTACGATGTAGTCATTGATTCAAGAGCAACATCACACATAACCTGCAACAAGAAGGTCTTGATCGACTTTCACGAATTCGAAAACAACAGAGTAGTGATTCTAGGTGATGGGAGCAAACATGATGTCAAAGGCATCAGCATTCTACAGCTGTGAACATTGTCAGGCCAAGCGGAGCTACCAGGAGTACTTTATGTGCCCTCACTCAGAAAAGATCTGCTATATGTCTCCAAGATGGCAGATCTAGGCATTCGAGGTTTGTTCAACGACAACACTTGCCATATGATCGAGAAGACGACAAACAAGTTGCTGACGGTCATATGCAGAGAAGGGAATCTCTACCAGGCCAAAATAATCAGCAACTCTGATAGCATATTAAATGCTTCAAAAAATGAAGATCAGCTTTGGCATAGGAGAATGTATCATCTGAACATGTGAAGCCTGTACAACATGAGCAGAAAAGACATAGTCACAGGTCTCAAGGTTTCAAAGCCCGAAACTGAGTTCTGTGAAGCTTGTCAGAAAGGCAAGCAACATTCAAATCCATTCACGCATGAGGGAAGAAGAGCCAAGGAGATTCTTGAGCTCTCTTCAATTGAAGTGATTGATAAAAGTATTGTTGTTTCCAAGGCTAGATTTGAGGAGGAGTGTGAAAAATTGCCTACATTGGCAAATCTAGCCATGTAGAATATTATATATTTTGTCAATATTTTTTGTTAGACACTTGAATAGCCAAAGTGCCACTTGTCAATCCACATCTAATGTAGGTTACCACGAGTCAAGAGGAGTGGTTGTGTCCATTTGGTAGTGATTCCTACTTTGTAGGATCTAGACCATGATTTATCATGAGATTTGTACCTACCATGCTCCTACCAAGCATGACTCTTGGATCTAGGCTAGGGTTTTCACTTTAGGGCAAGAAATTTGAGCCTACTTCCTTATTACATGCTGGACTTTCACCTAACTTTGCAAAGGAAGTGTCTTTTACTATGTATTTCCATTCTCCATAGTCGGAGGAGATAGAAACTTTTTGTAGCCTCAAGGAGAAACTCGGATTTTCTCTCTATGTATTGTGATTGTGATTCCAATGAAACCCAGCTTTGGCACACTTTGAACTCTATCTACAGGTCTTACTACAGCCTGATTTTCACACATGGGAACTTGGATTATAGTTTATGATCAAGTTTTTTATCGTCTCTACTTGTTTTCTATCAAGCTGCTATACTAGATCTTGTTTTCTGTTGACTAGTATCTGATAGATTGTTCAACAAGCACACAATCAACCTTGTGGATCATTCAAAGATCCATTTATGGTCATTAGTACTGTACTTTCAACAAGAGGAGTGAGACATGATTGATCCCTTCTTTTCCTCCTCCTAATTTGATTGGCTTAGGCCCTCAAACTTGATTGGACCGATTTCATGGATCTCTTACTTGTGATTGGTCACATGATCTCAATAACACATAGGAAGGTGTCACTAGCCCTCTACCATCATGCCATGTGTCAAGTGCCTATCTTAATCTTGGATTTGGTCCTATCATCATGTGTACTTGCTCGAGTTACCTCTAATGCCAAAATTGGCCTAATCAACAGCTAACATTGGATTGACATAAAAAAAGTCAACATACCCCTAACTCAACATAGATAACTTTTACAAATCTTCATAGTTTGATTGTTTGATCACCAATAGTAAAAAATCACCCTCCTAGACATTAAAATAGCTAACATATTGATGCAATAGTATGAGATGATGATAAGTCAATACCAAATGTTGAGTAATCAAACTCCTGATAAGGTGATGACTCACTAGATGCGAAAGTTTTTAAGGCAACACAAAAATGGTTGATGAGTTCCTTATGGAGCTTTTTTAACAATTACCATAGAAGTCTATGACTGTGACTAGCATCAAAGGTTGAATAAAAACATAGAGTAAGGCATCATTTATATGTGGAGTTTGTGTTGAGTAGTAGATTTCCATGGAATGTTGTCAAGGAGAATCTCACACATTCAATATAAATGTAGGACAAATCATTAAATGAGTTTTGAGATTAGGTTTCCACTAGAAAAGGTTAAAGAAAACAAGACATTCATAAGTCATGTTTCTTAACAAAGTGTGAACATTTTAATGTATTAAGTAAATTCTCAAAGAAGAGGTTGTTTTGGCCTTGTTAGTTTAGCTAAACATTGCACATTGATCAACATTGATATTTCATGTCCAACATTGAAAATTTTATAATAAAAGTTGAATTCATTTTGAAAACTATGTTGAGTTGGCATGTAATTGATTAGAATCTTAAAAGTTGTGAAAAAATTCAATAGAAAGATCAAGCCAATGCAATAATCAAAAAGAGAAAATTGACCAAAGTATTTGATCAAAATTCATCTCTAATGTGTGGAGATAACAAGCACTTCAAATCATATGTAAAAGGAGTCTTTGATAGAAATCATGATATTGATTCAGATCTTATACTATTGCTATAATAATGTCATGTATAAGAACCACTACATGTATCTCCCCAAGTTTTAAGAATCTAAACATCAAATAAATAAATCCATGCAATGCACCTCACTTAGACATGTATGTCATTACATGCATCCTATCATTGTACTCATTTACAACCACATGTATTGATTTAGATATGCATGTGCATCACCGCACTGATATAACTGTTAGTATATAACTTCTGACCTATGACTCATGTGTAAGAATGCATGTTATTTTGCGGTGTCCCAGACTTAGCCAATTGTGTTTGTGAACTAGACACCCACTCATGCTATTCAACACAATCTAGTTTTCATTGTGCATCCCTTCAAATCTCTCTCTCTCTCTCTCTCTCTCTCTCTCTCTCTCTCTCTCTCTCTCTCTCTCTCTCTCTCTCTCTCTCTCTCTCTCTCTCTCTCTCTCTCTCTCTCTCTCTCTCTCTCTCTCTCTCTCTCTCTCTCTCTCTCTCTCTCTCTCTCTCTCTCTCTCTCTCTCTCTCTCTCTCTCTCTCTCTCTCTCTCTCTCTCTCTCTCTCTCTCTCTCTCTCTCTCTCTCTCTCTCTCTCTCTCTCTCTCTCTCTCTCTCTCTCTCTCTCTCTCTCTCTCTCTCTCTCTCTCTCTCTCTCTCTCTCTCTCTCTCTCTCTCTCTCTCTCTCTCTCTCTCTCTCTCTCTCATGGACTCTTCTTTATCTTCAGTTACCACCCCTGGTCAAATCACAAACAAACATATGCAATTTGATCATCCTAACCTTTTTTGCCAACCCAACCATGTATTACACTTTTCAAAAAGTAATTTCGCACCAATTTTGGCTGAAAGGGATCTTCCACGATACTTCCTATGGAACTACTATATATAACATGTTCTCGAATGAGTTTTCTCTACTATACGGTGGAGAGAAGGTTGGGAGATATATTCATGATATAGATTGCAGCCTACCTGGCTTGAAGTCATCCGTTTCTACTTTATGGTATGTGGTTCTGCTCATTTCATATCGTTGCATTCATCTCTTTGCTACATACAAATGGTATCCATTTTGTTGAGTGATTGTGGATCCGCTATCCACCGATGGATCAGTGAGGGTTCACCATTATGTTTGCATGGCTTTTTTCATCATAAATACTCTTCACTGTCAGCGATGAAGCATGCTCAATATTGTATGAATCTTTTGAAGATATGTTGTTTGCTGTCCAGGGATGGACCTACAATGGACTCTCTTAAGCTATGTGCTTGAAAAATGGATATGTGTGGTATGTTGTCCAGCGATGAACCAATGCTTCCTTCCACATACTTTTTTAAACATGATAATAATAGGCATGCATCACATATTATGTGTTGAGACAAAAGCTTGCTTTGGTCAGGATCACCAGCAATGAAGCACTTCTTACTTTATAAACAGTTGTATGTACTCAAACTCTTTATCATAGATATGAAAGGATGAAAGTTTGTTTTGATAACTATAGTACAATTACTACCCTTCAAAGGATAGTATGAATGTGTGGTAGTTCTATAAATAACAAAAGGTTATGTACATAGTCTAGAGATGAATCTACTGTACTATCATGCTATCATACAAAAGTTACAACTCAGATACTGGCACGTTTTGATTATGATTAGTATATCTCATGCTTTAACCTATCTGCTATCATACTTTTGACTGGTTGATATTTCAAAGGGAATAATAATGTGTTTAAGCACTAACAGATTAAACTTGCTCTCTTTGTAGCATCGAATATTGCTACTATCTTCTTTTCGATTAGGTTCGATTTCGAACCATAAGGCTATAAGCGTCTGCACAGGTATGCACATAAAACCATTCGTTGTGGACTTATATAAGCAATGATTAATAGGCTTTCCTGAACATGCTAAGTTCCGTTTTCACATTATCTGACAATAAAATTATGAATGGTCTGAGTCTAAAGAAGACAAGAGCACTCGAAGGACTAACATGGCATCCTCACAAGAAGTCACTTCTACGATCATCCAGGTATGAGTTCTCCGAAAAATTTCCAGACTTTGCATACACCACTTACACTCGAAAGGGATGGTGTCTCTTTACAAATATATTCCATTCTCGGTGACTAATAATGATCCTAAATGCAGAAATAAGTTGGTTTTCAAGATGCAAGATCTTGGAAAAATTCACTATATTCTAGGATTAGAGATTGACTTTCTTAAAGATTAAGCTTTTGTATGACAATCTAAGTACGGTCTTTCAATGTTAAAAAAGCTCAATATGTTGAATTGTAAGAGTATAGAAACACCTATGGAGCAAAATGTAAAGGACTCTAACAAAGGTGATGAAAGATCCTTCGAGGACATCACGCTTTTTAGAAGTCTTATAGGCTCCTTAATTTGGCTCACAATAACTAGACCTGACATAAGCTTTAGTGTTCATAAGTTGAGCCAGGCTATGCAAAATCCCTCAAATTATCATTGGAAAAAGGCCAAGAGAGTGCTTAGATATATATCTTCAACTTTTGATTTTGGTTTATGGTATAAAAGTGAAGATCTTTCTATTATTGGTTATTTTGACTCGGATTTTGCAAGTGATAGAGCAAATAAAAAATCTACAAGTGCTTATGTCATATATCTTGAGGAAACTTGATATCTTGGCTTTCCAAAAAGCAAGATACTGTATCACTCTCATCATGTGAAGCTGAGTACAAGGCGCTCACTACAACAACAAAGGAAGTGCTTTGGATCAAGAGGTTACTAGTGGAGCTAAAGATAATTATGGAAGAAGATATACCTATGATCATGTGTGACAACATTTCAGCTCAAGCCCTTGCCAACAACCCAATATTCCATGCAAGGAGCAAGCATATCGAAGTTGCGCATCACTTCGTGAGAGAGAAGCTCATTGGAGGTGAAATCAAATTGGAGCACATCGACACATCATCTTGCATTGTTGATATGCTCACCAAACCTTTGAGCAAAAGTTCCTTCAACAAGCATAGAGCCAACCTTGGAGTTATACCAAGATCCATGTTCAAATCAATATAGATCATTTTTAGGAGGAGTGTCAAAATTGAAAAATGATCCATATTGATTTCTTGGCTTGCTATAAATGTTGTACCATGCAAGTATGTAGCTCATTAATGCAAAATGCCAAGTTTGGCCTACATAGAACTCGAGCTACATGGTTATGTATTATCTAGTTTGATAAATGCAACTTGCATATAGTTTGTAGACATAGAATTAGCATGATTATGCTTGTAGAAACTCGTGGCAATTCACATGCATTAATTGTAAGTGATCCATAGTGACATGCAAGGCATGCACAATTTGTAATGGACACATGCATGATGATTTGGACATTTCTAGTTAGAACTAGTACACTTGTAAAAAGTTGGTAGAATTTCATGCATGACAAGTGACAAATGTCACATAGACTCTAGATGTCACTTTAGATGTCATTTTGGAATGGATAGATGTGGTTCTACCTCGAGCTACCTCAAACTCCATAAATATGTGTAGCTCTCCACACAATCAATGATGAAGAACCAAAGTTTTGTAGCTATCTCATGCCATTTTGGATCTAAACAAATATTGCTTGTTATCTCTCTCTCTCTCTCTCTCTCTCTCTCTCTCTCTCTCTCTCTCTCTCTCTCTCTCTCTCTCTCTCTCTCTCTCTCTCTCTCTCTCTCTCTCTCTCTCTCTCTCTCTCTCTCTCTCGTGTTGAGACTAATGCTCATACACTGAAATCTTGTACTTTTATTCATTCTTTGATTCATTGCTATTATATTCTGTTGATTAGCATGCTAGATTGTGAATTAGCCATTTCTTCTGAACTAGATTTTGTTGATCAATCTAGAATCAAGTTATAGTGCCAATCACAAAGCTTAATTAAGATCAGTCACTATTGTGGACATTCCCCACACATGTGAATTCTGGAAATTTTGTCAGCCCTTTGCAACAAGCCTTGTCTTGTAGCGGCCAATAGTGCCATCTGATTTTAGCTTTTTCGTGTACACCCACTTGCAGTCGACTATTTTCCTGTTTTCTGGCAGTGGCTCTAATGTTCATGTCTCATTTTGCCTCATCGACTCGATCTCCTCTGACATTTCCTGCTTCTAGAATCCTCCCTCTAGACTCTGGATAGCTTCTTGGTATGTTGTTGGCTCTTCTGTGAAGCTGAAATACTCGAACTGCGTGTCTTCGCTCCATTGAAGATTGTCAAAATAGCGGTCTGGAGCTCTTCTTTGTCTTGTTGACCTTCGAAGTTCGTTTTGTCACTGCTTGAACATTTCTTGTTCGTGGGGTCGATCCTCTGCTTCCTGCTGCTCTGGAATCTGGGGCTCTACATTCTGATTTGATGTATGTCCTCGATCTCCCTCTTGAATAGGCAGCAGTGTGAAGATCTCATGGCCTCTTTTGTCTTTCAATCCAGGGAATATGGACTCGTCGAACTTCACATCTCTGTTCGAAACAACCTTCTTCGTGGTTGGATCGTAGAGTCTGTGCACATGTGTTCCGTTTGAGTAGCCGACTATGATTGTTTGTTCGAATTTGTTATCGAGCTTGCTTCTCTTTTCCTTTGGAATGTGCTTGTATGCTTCACATCCAAACACTCGTACGTATGACAGATCAAGCTTTCTGCCTGTCCACATTTCGTATGGTGTTTTGTTCTCCAGCATTGTCATTGTAGATATGTTCTGCAGGTGTACAACTGCAGCTATTGCCTCGGCCCAAAATTGACCTGGCAATTGAACTTGTGCCATCATGCATCTGGCTCCTTCGACTAGCATTCTATTTTTTCTTTTTGCCACACCATTGTATTTTGGTGTGTATGCAAGAGTGAATTGGTGTTCGATCCCCTGTACTTCGCAGAATCTTGAGAATTCTGTGCTTTTGTATTCATCTCCATTGTCAGAGGTGTGTCGCTCTACGAATATACTTCGGATCTCTTCTTCAAGTAGTAGATCGTGGTCATTCGGCTGTAATCATCTATGAACGTTAGAGAATATCTTGAACCTGAGAGCAAATCTGTTTTCATCAATCCACACACATCAGAGTGGATGAGCTCAAGAACTTCTTTGGCTCTTCTTCCCTCGTGTGTGAATGGATTCCAATGTTGCTTGCTTTTCTGACAAGCTTCGCAGAACTCAGCCTTTGGCCTGGAAATCTTGAGACCTATGACAATGTCCTTTCTGCTCATGTCATACAGGCTCTGCATGTCCAGATGATACATTTTTCTATGCCAGAGCTAATCTTTGTTTTTTGAAGCATTTAATATGCTTTCAGAGTTGTTGATTATTTTGGCCTGGTAGATATTTCCTTCTCTGCATCCGACCGTCAGCAACTTGTTTGTCATCTTCTCGATCATACGACAAGTGTTGCCGTCGAACAAAACTCAAATGCCTAGATCTGCCATCTTAGAGACAGATAGCAGATCCTTTCTGAGTGAGGGCACATAGAGTGCTCCTGGCAGCTCTACTTGGCCTGACAGTGTTCGTAGCTGTAGAGAGCCGATGCCTTTGACATCGTGTCTGCTTCCATCACCTAGTATCACTCCTCTGTCATTTTTGAGTTCGCAAAAGTTGATCAAAATCTTCTTATTATAGGTTATGTGAGATGTTGTTCCTGAATCGATGACTACATCGTAGTCGTGTTCAGAGTAGCTTGTGAAAGCCTCATCGAGTATCGTGAAAGCTTCGTCACCTCTTTCAGCATCCTTTAATGACTCTGCAACGTTTGCCTTTTCAGCTTTGTTTTTTCTTTTTGGGTTGAATTTGCAGTCGTATGTAGAATGCCCTTTCTTCTTGCAGTGCATGCAAGGTATTGCTGGATTGAACCAATATTTATTGGCCATATGGCATGGTTTGTGGCAGAAATCGTAGGAAGAAGATTGTTGATTTGAGGACTTCGTCTTCTCAAATCTTGAATTGTTTTTGTTCTTCTTTTTTCCTTTTGTGAAGAGAGTCTTCTCTTGATCACTGCTTCTCTCTCCTTCGTCTCTCATCAGTCTCTCATCAATGACAAGACTGACTGCTTTGTTGAATGTCATATCTGGTAGACTCAGTATGAGCATTCTCAGCAGCTAATAGGACATCGGTAGAGATTTCATGAAGTACATCAGCTGTTGTGGTGCTGGGACCTGGTGCTCCTGTCCTGATGCAACGAGTTGAGCGAAGCTCGTTCTGATCTTCTCAACATGCTGATCTAACTGGTTGCCAGCCCACCATATGGATTGCAGCTGATTGTGAATGTGCATGACTGAGGCTGTAGTCCTCAATTCATGCTACTGCTTTAATCTTTCCACGCTACATGGCTGCTTTCGTAGTCTTCAATCTGCATGAGTAGATCTTCATTTATGGACAAAACAATGATCATCATTGCGTGCTCATCCTTTCTGATCCATTTAGCTCTCCTCGGGTCTCCCTCTGCAGGCTGCACCTCTGAGAGCTCGGTCACTGACCAGATGCCTTCGCCCTTCAGGAGTGTTTTGATTTTGAATTTTCAGATTTTGTAATTTGCACCATCAAGACTAATTGCTACTCTAGTCTGGATTGTCGTAGCCATATTGTGTTGTCTGGAAGAATCACTGCTGGGATATCAGTAGTGATAACCTGTAGGCTCTGATACCATGTCGCGAAAGATTTTTCTTGTTGTTTCATGTTCATCCTCTCTTCTGATTCGCGAACAATTTTCTGTCTTTGAATTTTCTTTTCGTGCAGAAGCTCTTACGGGATCCCAGACACTCTACTACGCATCACTGAACATATTTTATTCTAGCAATCAAGAGACACAGCACAAGTCCAAGAGATACATGAAATAGAACGACTATATTGTCAGTTTGGTTTTAGAGCGAGATCGTCAATGTCTCGCTCGTTGGCGGAATGACTCTTTGCTCTTTCGTTGTGTTCTGCTTGTTGGCAGACTTTCATGCACAGCTATGGTATTTTTTGTTTTCTTACTCTATTCGCTATGTCTCTCTTTGTTTCTTACAAATCTCTGTATTCACTATCTCTCTTCTTTTTAGTTATGATCCAGAGAGGATTGTTTATACCTCCACTGTGTGGAGTTTAGAAGATAGCTAAACATAAAATCACAAGACTAGCTAACGCTAATCAACTAGTTAGTTAATCTCCATCGTTGCTATTCGTTTCAGCTGGGCATGAAGCCTGTTGAGCTGCCAGTTGGTAGCGCGTAAGGTTTCTCTTCGTTTGTTTCGTTCTTTTTGTTTCTTTTCGTAGTTTTCGTTTTGCGTCCATTTTGTGTTTTGCGGTCCTGGAGGTGTGTTTACGATTCACGATTGATTTTCGAATCGTTCGGGCTTCGAGTCAAAGACACGTTGACTATCACGAATTGTTCTCAAACAACCTTCGTGTCTTGTTCGTGCTGTGACAAAGTTGCAGGAGTTCACCATTTTTGACACTATTGTCACTATTGTTGACATTATTGCATCTCAGCGTCATCGATACAATTGACAGACTAAGTTCCAGATGGATTCTCAAAGTAAAGTTGGTCTTATCGTAGACAAGCTGAATGTATCCAATTATCATTTGTGGAAATTTAAGATGAAGACTTTGCTAATCGCCAGCGAATTATGAGATGTTGTTACAGATACAAAAGTGAAACCTGAAGATGACGACTCAAAGTAGAAATTGAAGGACGTTAAAACTTGCACGCTTATTATCCTCAATATATCAGATACACAGATTGGACACGTAGCTGAAGCTAAAATGTCAAGAGACGTTTGGGACATCCTGAACTCACTATATGACATGAGGGACATAACTACTAAGTTACATTTATGAAGAAAATTCTTCACATTCAAGATGTCTACTAGTGATTCTCTTCAGAGTCACATTAACCAGTTTAAGAGTCTCTTGCAATAGATGGCCATTGTCGGATCAGTCATAGATGATCAAGACACAATTATGACATTGCTTTCAAGCTTGCCCTCTTCATATGAGAATTGGGTGATGATCATATCGACACACTCAGATTTAGCTCTTACTAGAGTTATCACTATGTTGATGCAAGAAGACAATCCAAGAAGTCAAGAGACTTCATCTACTTCCTCCTCTCAAGCTCTATATGTCAACAAAGGCTCTAAGCGATAGAAGCAGAAAAGCTCCAAGAAGGTTGCGACGAATCAGAAACAGACTCAAAGTCAAGCACAATAATCAGATCCACAATCAAAGAAGAAGATGTTTTGCAGGTATTGCAAGCGCAATAACCATGAGATCAAGGATTGTCAAATTCTCCAAGCGAAGAATGCAGCCAAGCAACCTGATCAACAAGCAAACACAATTTCATCATGACAAAGGTGCATTCACGATCAAAGATCAAAGCGCATTTTTGGATGATTCATGGTTTCTGAATTCTGGAGCAACTCAACACATGACCAATCAATGTGACATCTTCAACTCCTACACACCTTACAACACGTGGGGTCATCTTTGGTACGACGCCCCCTTTGGTAAGACGCCCCTTTGTACTTGTTGAGACTCTTGAACTAACATCTTTGAAGAGAATCATGTTGCTTGCAATGTCACAACTCTACCCTTATAAACTGTTTTTGCTATTTGAGAATCATTTTGATACACAAGTTTTGATTAGGTTGGATCAATACTCTACTTTTGCATGATGAGCCCCCTTGATTTTTAGCTTTATATTTTTTTAAGAGAATTTTTGGAGTCTCACTCGTTCTCACTCGCGACTAGTTCTCGAGAAACCTCTTTTGAGTCATCCTCAAAACACCTACATTTTTCAAATGGTTAAATATTTTATGATACAAATTTTTTAAAAAACATGCCGATTTTATTCCTATACCTTGCCGATTTGGAGTGGTGCTCACTAAGAACTCACAAAGTCCAACAACGCGCCAAATATGTAAGCAATGGGAAATTAACCGGCAAAACTAATTCGACGGCTGGCAAAAATAATAAATGGGCTATAGAAGAAGGAGAAAAGAACAACCAGGTACTAAAAAGCCTCACTCAACTATGAATTCACGGGTTGTAAAAATTCTGCGGTAGCCAAAGTTTTGTAAATTTTGTATATAGTTAAAAAAAAAATTTCTAGCGAGCACTCCTGGTGGATTGCCACGTGTGGGATGGTACAGCCGCCAGCGCAACAGGGAAATAGTGCACCAGGACACGTGGCGTTGAACAAGGAATCCTGAATCTGACAGGCCATGCAGTAACGTGGACCAATCAGGTTTGTGGTCCCACGCCACGTGGCACGCGCGCATCCCACACCCCTTTCAGATATTTTGTCGCATCATTAATTTCAAAAGGTCACCTGCCACCCAAATAGCTCCGGACAAACGACAAATTTGCCCGCCATGGTACCCACCCGCGGGCCACTCCGCCACGTGTACTCACTGCATTCAAGTAATGCCACCTGTCGGTCATTGTCGTTGGCAGGGTCCAATCCTTGCCCCGTAGCACAGGCAGCTGCCGGGATCGCTACTGGCAGGTGCCAGTGCTTCAAACCTGGTGACCGTAACTAAGAGTAAGCTTTGTTGGGCTCACTAATATGGAGGTCCTGGTGACCAGTGTGACTTTGGTGGGGTCACTTGGTCACTCCTGGTCCCCAGATGACCTTGTGGTCATATATTCAACTAGCATGGGGCTAGTCATAACAACACTTGGAACTGGGGAGGGTATCCTATCACCTATTTATTGTACCACCCATGTTGCCTATGTTTTAACTTTCGAATAATTAATAGTATTAATTATTGGTACCGTGAACATATCAAATGTCGATGTCCTTGTATGCATCCAATTATTGATTTCGTGGCACGAAGTGACGAGTATTACATTGGGCATTGAGTCTTGACCAAATTTTCATATCACTAGATCCTAATTCACTATAAAGCTTGAGTATTTCATGATTTGGGTCTCATCAAGCTAATTCTTTGACACCCAAGTTGATACCATGGTTAGTATCCCAACCTAGTTTGGAATTTGCAACATGCAACCTCTTTCAAGAATTACCTTTGTTTTTCCAAGGAAGAAAGTTGTTTTTATTGAATCCCGCGTGAAGGTAGTTTTTTTCTTGTATATGTATAAATATGTCATACTATTCATTCGGAATGCAAAGATGAATTATCGTAGCATTTGTGAGCAGTGATATCGGACACATGGCATCATCTGATTGCTTAAGAACATGCAAATTCAAAGCCATAGTACAGGCTTGCAACCAGATTTCATCTAGACCATCCATCTCCAAATGCTACGTCATGTATCGTTCATCCGACGGTGCACTACATCCTTTTAGCTAGATTCGCCGCCCCACGACTAATGTTGCTACAGGCTGTAGCGCACCTCCTCATGAACGATACATAGTCCATATAATTTTTGTATGTTGATGGGTTTTTCCATGATTTATTAATAAAAGATGTGATTTATCAAATGAATGTGAATTGAAATGAAACCCTTTTATCTTGAATGAAATGTATGCCCTTCAAATCCCAAGCTCTCTCCCAGTCACCAAGTTTGTAAGTTACTCTTCAACTCGAAACCCAATAAATAAGTTAAATTGTGGTAGATCATACTCAAGTTGGATAAGAGTTGGTATTGTGCCCACATGAGTATGGGCAAATCCCAAAAGTTAATGTGCACATGGACATTTGAAGCCTAGTGGTCCTCAGCTTGGAATTTGGACATACGTCACTATCTGAAGTGTACATATTGTACATAATGAAGCCACTTGACTTGGATATCATTTTTAAAAAAAAGTAGTTAATTTGTGTATTTCAGCATTTAAAATTGCCCATAATTGGAAAATGGATTTTGTTGCATTCTCAAAGGTGATACTCGACCCCATTGTTGCTGAATAGGATTATCTTGAAGCTTTGTGCAAGCTTAGAATTAAAATGACATATCTTTTTCTTGGGTACAAAGTGTATCATTTATTAACAACATTCATCTTAATATGCTAGTTCTTGCTTTGAGAATGTGTGCATTTTTAAACTCTTCCAAACATGTTTTCTGACATATCTACAATGGGGCTTTCAATGAAGTTTGACCTATTAGTTCAACTTGCAAACCTCTAAGGCTCGATTATAAACACATTATCTTCGAGTGAGTAAAAAATGTGCCCCTAGAAGTTATTCAGAACACCTAAGTTGAAGGATCTAAATCTACAGTCAGTAGGCCATATCTGGATAATCCCCACTATCCTCAACTAGTACAACAAGAATTGTTGATATTATGTGGATGCAAATGCAACTATTGTACATAATGAAAACTAGTGTTATCAAAAGCAGTGTCATCACAAAAAAAAAATTAAGCCTTCAAAGGGTTATAGGATTAGTTCAAAATAGCTCAAACCTCTTTGCATTATAAGCTTGATGGATAGATCTTAAATGTAAGCGTCATCTTGATAGATAAAATCTAGAAAGCACACATGAAATCCCAAGCTTTGTCATTACCATGATTTATCGTACTTAGACCACAAGGCAATGCTTGCAAAAAATCTAAAATGCCTTAACAAAAGGACAAAGCTTCCCTTACCCTTCGTCACACAACCCACCCACCCCCCCCGCCCGCCGCCCTTCAACCATCCCCCTGCTTCCCCAAAAAAAAAGGTGAATAAAATGTACAATACATACATACATACTATAATATAGTCCAACTTATGTCACAATGTAGGGAGACGAGTGTTGCTTGGTGAATCCTACCCATCTCTATAATAAGGTGGCTATTAAGCAAGGAGAGAACTTGGATGCTTCCACCACCTTAAAAAAACACACGAGTTAAATCCTTTATAGTTGCCAAGTAACACCTCAGATAAACGTTCATGTATAAATAGCAATCAACTTTTACATTGTATATGAATTGGACTTGAACCTCTGATTGTGGTTTTTATGGTTTTTAATGTAGAAAGTTTTGCTTGAACTTGGGTAAGAATTTCAACACTTTTCATTCATAATCATAAAAATCTAAGTGTAAGTGTATCATGCAATTAAAACTAGTGTGAGTTAGATATTGTGAAGTTAATTTTCCCTTGCATACAATATGAAGCATAGCCCAGATCAATTTCACTCATGACAAACAAAATTTTCCCATCATGTAAATCAATGCAAAAAAAATCCCATGAGCCTCATACCTTTTTGAATGACTCGTTCAAATTTGTATGACTTTAAGTTAAAAATCCAATGTTAGGAAATTCTTTGTCATCCTACGGAATTAATTGGACTATGTTTTTCAATTACAAATTTCCATCTAAGTTGTCAATTTAGTGTCAAGAATCTTGTCATTGGGGTGTCGCGACTTCCAAGAGTAATTGTCTTGACTATTGAGAGTACTGGTGATATATATATGCAATTATAAGGACACGAGGGTTCCATTGCTTTGATTTTCACTTAGACATTCAATTGAGATTAAATAGTCGAACCATTTTCTCCTAGAGATACTTCTTTAAATAATTTGATCATGAGAGTCAACATGTATGTCTGAGTACTACAATCATCACGATTATTTCATATTGTCATTATCTGATGTTTTACTCTACAAATTAAGCTTTCCCTAATATAGAAAGTTCTTCATACATATGCTTTTGTGTGTAGATTTTTTTGAATGGTATTTAAGATGATGTGAATAGCTAGGAACTACATTTGATGGGTGATATCACTTGGCACATACCAAGTGCTCATGCTTTTGCTTTGAAATAGTTCATTCTAAATTTTTGATGTAAATGTGTCAATCCAATGATTTTAAAAATGCTTAAATACAATGACATATTGAAGGCATTATAGATAATCCATCTCGATATACATGTGTGTGTGTGTGTGTGTGTGTGTGTGTGTAGAAATCATGTAAATGATATACATAATTGTTTGTTATTTAATGCAAGGATGCCCACTTGTGATTGAGGCAATTATTACTCCATAGCTCCCAAAACATATGGGAATGCATAGATTGTAATTCTAAATATACGACATGGTATAAAGTAATTGTTGATACTATTAGATAAAAGTAATGCTTCATAGTCTTACTTTTGGTTGAATTATTGTGAAATTCATTACATCTCCATTGTGGGTGATCAAGCTATTTAAGGAGTAGCATACATTAGTGAAACTAATACCATATAACACAAGATATACTTTTACCATATAGCTAAATAAATAACAAAAAGTTCCATATCGGGTGTCAACAGAAGAGGGAATCTATAATTGAAAATTATAGTGAATATAGATTTTATAATCACCATACTAAAGTTATACATCACACATGCTAATATATCATTGAGAAAATAAGAAGTGTCAAGAATCTGATAAGCACTCACAATCATTTATCATAAGCAATCACCATAAGGAGGAGGAAGAGCGCACAATCACTATATATCACTAACTAAATGAGAGTACAAAGATAACCCTGAGAGAGAGAGAGAGAGAGAGAGAGAGAGAGAGAGAGAGAGAGAGAGAGAGAGAGAGAGAGAGAGAGAGAGAGAGAGAGAGAGAGAGAGAGAGAGAGAGAGAGAGAGAGAGAGAGAGAGAGAACTAGGAGTTGACTACTAAACTAGCCTACAACTAATTACAGTTGGCAACAGTAAAGTAAACAGTAAACCGTAAGTTTATCATTGCTTTCTAACACTCTCCCTCAATGATAAAATTACATTCTTCTATTCCTAAGAGACTACAAAGGTTCTTAAATTTACATTTACTCAAAGACTTAGTAAAAATATCAGCCACTTGATCTTCAGATTTACAAAAAACTAGATCAATGGCGCCATCAATTATTTTCTCTCAAACAAAGTGATGATGTATCTTGATGTGTTTTGTTCGAGCATGTAGAATTGGATTTTTGGCAAGATGGATACAACTTTTGTTGTCGCTGTATACAGTTGTAGCATCCACCTGTGATTGACCCAAATTAGTAAGCAGTCTTTGCAACCATATTATTTTACAAGTAGAGGTGAGGAAGTCCTCCAAATCCAAGGTAGAGCCTCCAAATGTCCTCCAAGCAACCTGCAAGCTTCAAGATGCTCCCCAACTCCAAGCTAGGATGCCTCCATCTGCAAGTAAGGATCTGCAAGCCTCCAAGGATCTCTCCTCCACTTGTGTCCCTACTCTTTAAACACAAGGATAGATAACAAGCTAGCCTCAAATATTCACCACCCAACCATAGCTAGATCCAAGCTCCAATCAAGTCCTATCTAGCACCCCCTTGCTAACCATAAACAAATCACAAGCATACCACAACACACAATAGCATACTCAAGATCCAAACCCTACTTATGTCCCATACCATAAGCAAGATCCAAACCTCAAGCATACTGTTAAAAATTCACAATTCTAGCTTGACTAGTTTTGGTCATATGACTTGTAAATAGTTAGATGGTCATGATGTGGCTTGTCACACGTGCCAAATAGCATAGGATTCCATTCATAAGGATGTTCTCAAGTAGACCTAAGTGTTAGAACCTTTGGAATGAGTCCAAATTATGCTTAGATACAAGGGAGAAAAAATAGGAGCTATTTTTGGTAATTTTTGCATTGTTGAGGGATCTCCAAGATTCCAACCCTAACTTGGTAGGGATGAAAGATCCACCAAAATTAGAATTAGGGATAGGTTTAGGGCTACTCATACCTTCCCAAAACCGTGATGGATCATGTATATATAGGTGATGATATCTCACCAAAATCAATCAAGCAATTTCATGATTTTTCTCTCATAATGGTGCAATTGCTCTCTATGTTCATAATTGTTTGAGTACTTGTGATTACTAATGATTATAGGATTGAATGTAGGTCTGGTGTACAGTACTCAGACTGTGGGAGGCCGTACTTTCACACGTGTGAAGCCTTCTTCAAGGATTTGGGCCATTTAGTGAGGTTCAAGCATAGATTTTTGATGGATTTTGATGGTTCAACTTGCGCTAATCTTATGAAATCATAATCTATTGTTTCCCTCATCATTTCAAGTGTTTTAGGATCCTTATTTGCTGTAATTTTTACATGATATCAGAGCCTAAAGGCTGAAATGAGCTAAATCCTTGGTTTTCATTCAATTTGATCACAATTTTTGATCTAAATCTTGTGTAGATTGGATCTTAGCATCTAGTATTGATTCTAGAACTCAAAGTGAGTCAAATACATTGGAGATTGGTGTTGTGTGACTTCATTTTCAGGTGTTTAGGTGTCTAAAACCAGAGGCAAAGTTGAATTCAATTCACATTACCAAGATAGCAAGTTTTGCTTGCTCCAAGCATTGATTTCTAAGCAAGTTTTGGAGGTGATTTCATAGAGGAGGCTTTCTAGCATTCAAGGAGAGGGAAGATCAGAGTTTTGGGGACTCTTCAAGGCTTTTCTAAGGTGTAGTAGACACCCCCTAAAGTGATTTAGGTTCAGTCCAACCATTGCTTGACTTATGCACCAAATTAGATCAATTTTTCATCAATTTTGATCATTTTTTGCTTGTGATTGGATAGTAGATTGTGTTGCATCCTCATTAAGTTCCATTTAGATCTTTTACAAGTGATTTTGGAAGTATATTAGGTTGCTGAAATTCACTCTTGATCAGATCATTTGGAAGCTTTAATGTTCTTTATAGAAAGAGGGGCAATTTTACTAGTATTGTCTACTTCAATCAAGCAAGTGCATTGTTTCTAGTATTCTATGATTTGATTTTGTTAGAGATCATTCTTAGATCTTTATAGGAAGTCTATTACTGATCTTTTCAGGTCCCTAAGAAGTGGGATAAGGTAGACCTTCAATCAAATCAATAGAAGTAACCTTCATTTGTGTCAAGTCCTTGATTAGGAGACTAGATGGCATCTATAAATGCATATCTTTTGGATACTAATGAAAGGCTCAACAAAACTAACTATTCCATATGGAAAGTTAGAATGGAATCTATCATGATCATGCAAGATCTGATGAAAATTGTAAATGGTAAGGAGGGTGAACCTATTCATCCTCAAGAAAAAGCCAAATACATCAAGAGGTGCAATGTTGCACTACATTGCATAAAAATGAATGTTGCAAATGAACTCTTAAGAGAGGTAGGAGATTGCACTTCAGCTCAAGATGCTTGGGAGACTTTGCAAAAGGTCTATGAATCCAAGAACCAAACTAGAATGTTAGCTTTGAAGAATCAAATCTATAGAAGCTATCAAAAGAAAGGAGAGAGTGCACATACTTTTGTCCTAAGAGTAAAGGAATTGAACAAAGAGCTAGCCTTTATAGGTGACCCTATCAAGGATGAAGAGCTTGTTCAACTCATATTGAATGGACTAAGCTTTGAATTTGACAATTTGGTTCAGGGATATGCAATTATGGGTAAGCTACCCATACTTGAAGAACTCCAAGGCACACTCATGGCCGAGGAATCAAGAAGGAGCCAAATGCAAGAGAGGATGGATAGGCTTTCCATCCAAGGTGGAGACGACCAAGCTCTCTTCACCAAAGGCAAAGGCAAGTCCAAAGGCAAAGGATCAACATTCAAGAAGTCTACAAAGCTTGAGGATCAAGAAGGACCCCCAAAGGCATCTCCATCAACCACCAAAGTCAAGAAGGACAAATCAAAGGTGAAGTGCTACTATTGTAGCAAGATGGGGCATTATGCCTCGGAATGCTTCAAGAGGAAGCAAGATCAAAGCCAAGCCAACATGAGCAAAGAGGAGGAGGAGGAGAGTTCACATGAGGACTCTCTCATGATGTCCATATTTTCTTCAACAAGCTTCAAAGGAGAAGATCCTTGGTGGATTGACTCGGGTGCTAGTTCACACATGACTAGTAAAAGGGAGTTTTTCTCTTCTCTCTTATCTTATGATGGACCTATAAAGTCTATCTATACAGCAAATGATGAAGCTTGTAAGATTGAAGGAGCTGGTAGCATTCCCCTTTGCTTAGGATCTTCCAAAAAGATCAACATAGAAGGTGTTTTGTACATTCCTACAATAACAAAGAATCTACTAAGTGTTGGCCAAATGGTAGACAATGGTTTCAATGTTGACTTTGCTTCAAATGAATGTTTCATCAAGAAAAAGGGTAAGATAGTGGCTAAGGGCACTAGACTTGGCAAACTTTATAAGCTGGATGCATTTGTGGATACTAATGTTGTCATGTTGGCCGAGAAGAGCAAGATATCTACCTTTACTTTATGGCACAAAAGACTTGGACATGTCAACTCGGGTTCCATGGAGGCTATGATCAAGGAGGAGTATGCTTTAGGCCTACCAAGGTCTATTGGGAAGGAAGACAAGGTTTGTGAAGCTTGTGCCTTATCCAAGGCACATAAGAAGGTGTTTCCTAACTCCATCACAAAGTCATCTCATCCTCTTGAACTCATACACTCGGATGTGCACATTGCTAGCACCAAATCTAATGGAGGTTCATCCATGTTGTTAACCTTCATTGATGACTACTCAAGATATTGTTGGGTGTTCTTACTTTCCTTCAAGTCTTAAGTATTTGATACTTTTGTAAAGTTCAAGTTGTTTGTGGAAAAGCATCATAATCATAGCATCAAGATTCTTAGAAGTGACAATGGAGAATTCATCTCCAATGAGTTCAAGGCCTTTTGTGAGGAGGAAGGGATCAAGAAAGAGACTTCTTGTCCTTACACTCCTCAACAAAATGGAGTTGCTGAAAGAAGGAATAGAACATTATGTGAATGTTCTAAGGCTTTAAGATTAGATGCTTGTTTGCCCAAATCCTTTTGGGGTGAGTCTCTTGTATGTGCAAACTACTTGATGAATAGGGTGTCTTGCAAAGCAATTGAAGGCAAGACTCCTTATGAGATGTTGTATGGAAAGAAACCCAATCTTAATCACTCGAAAGTTTTTGGGTGTATATGTTATGTGCATGTGCCATTGGAAACAAGAACCAAGGAGGATCCATCTTCCACAAGAGGGATCATGCTTGGATATGCAAGCTCAAGCAAGGGCTACAAACTCTATCTCCCATCCTTGAACAAATTTGTTGTTTCAAGGGATGTCATCTTTGATGAACATCATATGCATATGCTTGAAGAAGGCTCAAGTGCTCCAACAATCAAGAAGAAGATGGCCGAGGAGCAAGATCTTGGTTTTGAGGAGGAGCTCATGGAGGAGCAAGCACCAAACCCACCTATCACACCAAGGAGATCTTCAAGGGCAAAAGTGGAGCCATCAAGGCTCACATATCAAGGCAAAGGACAGCAAGTTGAGGGTATCTCATCCACTTCTTATGCTTTATCTATTTTTGAAGAACCGTCTAATGTTGAAGATGCATTGAACTCCAAAGAATGGTATAAAGCTATGTTGGATGAGTATGATGCCTTGATTGAGAATGAAACTTGGTTGCTTGTTGAGAGACCTCAAAGGAATGTAATAGGATGCAAGTGGGTCTTCAAGCTTAAGTTGAATGCAAATGGGAGTGTTAACAAACATAAAGCAAGATTAGTTGCAAAAGGTTATGCTCAAGAGAGAGGGATAGACTATGAGGAAACTTTTGCACCCGTGGCCAAGATGGTCACAATAAGACTAATCATTGCACTTGCATCACATTTTGGATGGATTCTATGTCAAATGGATGTCTCTAATGCTTTCTTGAATGGTTTTTTGGAAGAGGATATCTATATGGAGCAGCCACAAGGGTTCATCAAGCTTGGAATGGAGAACAAAGTATGCCATCTCCAAAGAAGCATCTATGGCTTGAAGCAAGCCTCGAGATCTTGGAATTCAAGACTACATTGCTATCTTATTTCACTTTCTTTTGTTCAAAGTGAATATGATCCCACTCTTTACATTAAGTTTGATGATGTTGGTATTGTACTTTTACTCATTTATGTAGATGACATCATCATTAGTGGAAATAGTGTTGATGGTATTGAAAAAATCAAGATAGATCTATCCTTAGAGTTCAAGATGGTAGATCTAGGGTGTCTTCACTTCATCTTAGGCATAGAAGTACTTAGAGGGTCTGATTTTATCTTTATAAGTCAAGTAAACTATGCTCAAAGTCTTTTGAAGAAGTTTAAGATGGAAGTATGCAAAAGTGTTGACACACCAAGGGAGCAAGATGTAAAAGTGCCAAATGAAGTTGATGAAAGATCCTTCATGGACATCACTTTGTTTAGGCAACTTATAGGTTCCTTAATGTGGATCACTATAACTAGACCAGATCTTAGCTTTAGTGTATGTAGGTTGAGCCAATCCATGCAAAAGCCATTGAATATCCATTGGAAAAAGGCTAAGAGGATTCTAAGATACATCTCGGGTACATTGGATTTTGGGATTCTATATAGAGGAGATGTGATTAACCTTCATGCATTTAGTGATTCAGATTTTGCAGGGGACAAGAGGGATAGGAAATCAACAAGTGCCTATTCAACTTTCATAGGAGAAGGTGTGGTTTCATGGCTTTCAAAAAAGCAAGAAACTATATCTCTATCTTCAACCGAGGCCGAGTACAAAGCTTTGACAACCACTACAAAGGAGGTACTTTGGATCAAGAGATTATTGGTGGAACTAAAGATCATGATTCAGAGGAGGCACCAATCATCTACAATGACAATATATCAGCCCAACACCTTGCATCTAACCCAATCTTCCATGCAAAATCTAAGCACATTGAGATATGCCATCACTTTGTGAGAGAAATGGTGCAAGCCAAGGAGATTGCTTTGGAGCATGTTCCAAGCAATGAATGTGTAGCTGATCTACTTACTAAACCACTTCAAAAGACACCTTTTATGAAGTTCAGATCATCACTTGGAGTGATTAGTAAAGCAATGATTGAACCAAGCTAGATAGTGAGGAGGAGTGTTAAAAATTCACAATTCTAGCTTGACTAGTTTTGGTCATATGACTTGTAAATAGTTAGATGGTCATGATGTGGCTTGTCACACGTGCCAAATAGCATAGGATTCCATTCATAAGGATGTTCTCAAGTAGACCTAAGTGTTAGAACCTTTGGAATGAGTCCAAATTATGCTTAGATACAAGGGAGAAAAAATAGGAGCTATTTTTGGTAATTTTTGCATTGTTGAGGGATCTCCAAGATTCCAACCCTAACTTGGTAGGGATGAAAGATCCACCAAAATTAGCATTAGGGATAGGTTTAGGGCTACTCATACCTTCCCAAAACCGTGATGGATCATGTATATATAGGTGATGATATCTCACCAAAATCAATCAAGCAATTTCATGATTTTTCTCTCATAATGGTGCAATTGCTCTCTATGTTCATAATTGTTTGAGTACTTGTGATTACTAATGATTATAGGATTGAATGTAGGTCTGGTGTACAGTACTCAGACTGTGGGAGGCCGTACTTTCACACGTGTGAAGCCTTCTTCAAGGATTTGGGCCATTTAGTGAGGTTCAAGCATAGATTTTTGATGGATTTTGATGGTTCAACTTGTGCTAATCTTATGAAATCATAATCTATTGTTTCCCTCATCATTTCAAGTGTTTTAGGATCCTTATTTGCTGTAATTTTTACACATACTACCACAAGAAAGCACTCTACACACTAGTAGCAACACTAGAGCATAAGCAAACCAAACAGAGAGATCCCCCCCTACCAATGGGCGCCCTACTACCCTCATATAGATGGCCCATGGATCCCTCCAATGCACTATGGAGTTCCATGCTCATCCAATGAGAGAGAGAGAAGCCTAGGGGAGTTAAAGAATCTCCAAGAGCCTCCATAGGCTTATGGAATGTCAAGAGACTCCTTCCATAACCTATGACTCTTTGAATGCCTTTCTTGTGGGAGAGGGAACTCAATGGACACTTTAGAAGGGCGCCCTCCTACTAGGTCCCATTGCCCAAGTTGTGCAAGTATACTTTGGTCCTAGACCAATAAAGTGATATGGTTCAAGGTTGAGGCCCAAGGTGTTAGAAAAATAGTCATCCAATGACTTTCTAACACCTCTCTAGGTTCCATACCTCCATCCAAGGCATAGACACCTACCTGCCCTTAACAAAGGACACTAGTACCTTAATCTAAGACACCTACCCTTAATACTAAGGGTACCCCTTATCCAAGGGTCACGTGACTCCATACCTCCAACTAAGGTATAGTCACTTGCCTGCCCTTATCCAAGGGCACATACCCTTAATCCTAAGGGTACCTTGCCATTTAGCCCCCAACACTAAATGGACTATTAGGGTTCTGAAGTACTGCTAGTTACATAGGTATGTAACATATTACCTCTTGTGTAGCATTGCTAAGTGCACGATACTCAACTTCCGTAGAAGATAAGGCTACTGTAGGTTGCTTCTTGCTGCTCCAAGAAATAGAAGATGTACCATAGCTAAATGTATGACCACTGGTAGATTGTCTATCATCAATATTTCTTGCCCAATCAGCATCTGTATAACCTACCAACATTAGGGTTTCAGATTGATTATACTTCAAGCCAAAGTTTAACGTGCCTCGAACATATCTCAAAATATGTTTAGCAGCTTTCCAGTGAGTCTGACTAGGTTCTTGCATAAATTGACTTACCACACCAATAGCATACAATAGCATAAGCAATATCAGGACGTGTGTGTGTGTCAAAACTGCCCATTGATTACCTATATAACTATGCATCAACTTTCTTGGCTTTATCAAATGTAGAAAGTTTGGTATTGGCCTCCATTGGAGTACTTGGTGACTTGCAATCCTGCATATTGAACTTATACAATAGATCTCGTGCATACTTGCTTTGCGTAAGAATAACATTGTCTTTTTTTTTTTTTGCCAAAATTCAATATCAAGACAATAATGCATCAACCCTAAATCGCTCATTGCAAAGGTATTGGAAAGGTATGATTTGATTCCATCAATTAAGCCCATATTACTTCCTGTAATAATCAAATCATCAACATAGAGGACAACAAACACTATATCTGATTTTTGCCTAAGAATGTAAAGATAAGGATCAGCATCACTCTTTACCATTCCCCTTCGCTTAAAGTGTTCATCGATGAAAGAGTACCACGCTCGTGGCGCTTGCTTCAATCCATATATGGCTTTGTTGAGTTTACAAACCAAATGATCTCTCCCTAGCTCAACAAACCCTTGAGGTTGCTCTGAATGTACCTCTTCATACAACACTCCATAAAGAAAAGTAGATTTGACATCCATTTGCTGGATTTTCTAGCCATAGAAAGCAGAAATTGCAATGATAGAACAAATAGTTACCATTTTGGCTATGGGTGCGAAGGTCTCCTCAAAGTCTATACCTTCCTGCTGCTCAAAACCTCTTGCAACTAGTTGTGCCTTGTACTTGTTGAGTTGCCCATCCGCTCCATACTTCATCTTGTAGATCCACTTACATGTGATAGGTGTCTTACCATCAGGTAGCTCAACCAAGTCCCAAATTTTGTTCTTCGATATAGCCTCCATTTCTGTTTCCATAGCTGCACACCGCTCCTTGTGTTCTTTTGCTTCGTTAAAAGTGCTTATACACTCTCCTAGGAGTCTCATTATTAACCCTGTCTTTTTCTATTGGCTCTTCCATATCGACATCAACTTTTTTCTTCACCTATACTAGTTGAATTTCTCACACTCCCTCTTCAACTAGTTTAAGCATAGACTTTGATAACACTCGAAGTGAATTCCTATGCTTCATGAACAAGTCCTTTCCCAATGCTTTGGTGAAGATATCAGCTACACATTCTCTTGAGGACACATGTTGAAGCTCCACCTCCTTTGCTATGACTTACTCCCTCACAAAGTGTTATGCCACCTCAATGTGCTTGCTCCTAGCATGAAAGATAGGATTGGTTACCAACCTTTGGGCTAATATATTGTCACAAAAGATGATTGGGCTCTCTGAAAAATCCAGCAACTGAAGATCCTTGATCATCCTCTTGATCCCATCTCCTTTGTGCAATGTGTAAGAGCTTTGTACTTGGCCTCACTAGATGACAATGAGATAGTGGCTTGTTTCTTCAACATCCATGATATAGCTCCATCACCTATGAAAATACAATGAACGCTAATGGATTTCCTATCCATTATATCTCCAACATAGTCCGAATCTGAAAATCCAAAAAAGTTAGGTGATGATCCCTCATACAATATGCCAAAATCTTGAGTTCTGATTATGTACCTCAAAACTCATTTTCCTAGCTTCCAATGCTCCTCACTAGGATCTTGCATGAATTGACTCAATCATCCAACACAATAGCTTAGATATGGTCTAGTAATGGTTAGATACATGAGTGAACCAACTAGCTTCCTATAGAGAGTAATGTCCCACATAAAATAGCAAGATAGTAACATCATTTCTAGCAAACCTATAATAAAGTGAATGATCATACTCACTCATAACAAAGCCTTGAGAGAGTAAAAAAGCGTTAAGCTTAGCATACCAACTCCTTGGTGCTTGCTTAAGGCCATACAAACCCTTTTGTAGTAGACACACATGATTTGGCTTTGTAGATGAAATGTAGCTCTCGGGTTGCTCCATGAACACTTCCTCCTCAAGATCACCATTCAAGAATGCATTTGTGATGTCCAATTGCCATAGATACCATTCATAAAGAGTAGCAAGTGAGATAGTGACTCGAATGCCTACCATCTTTGCCACAGGTGCAAAGGTCACATCATAGTCAATCTCTTGTTCTTGAGCATATCAAGTTTGCCACTAAATGTGCCTTGTACTTGTCGATAGATCCATATTGGTTTGTCTTCACCTTGAAGATCCATTTTCATCCAATAGCTTTCTTGTCCTTAGGTAACTCCACCAACCATTCTTCATAAGAGCTTGATACTCAAGATCCATTGCCTGGATCCACTCCTCTTCTGTCCTTGCTTCATCTACACTTGTAGGTTCATCAAAAGAGGTTAGGAAAGCAACATAATCATCATCACCATCTAAAGTCGGGTCCTTTACAACAACATCAAGAATGTTAGATCCATCCACATCACCATCAATAGTACTTGAAGACACTTTTGGAATGTTGCACTCATAAAAAATGACATCTCTACCAACAATCACTTTGTTAGTAGAACGAATGTAAACCTTGTAGGCTTTACTCACCTCACTATATCCAACAAAAATACCTTTTCTTGAAGACGGATCCTCCTTGGTCCTATCATCAAGTGTAATGTTGACATAGCATGTGCATCCAAAAGTTCTAAAAAAGTTGACACTCGGCCTCCTCTTGAATAGCATCTCAAAAGGTGTCCTTCCATCCAAAATAGCACTCGGTCACCTATTGCACAAGAAATTGGCACACAACATTGCTTGATCCAAAATGGTTTATCAAGATTAGCACTTAACCTCATGGCTTTAGCACTTTCACATAAAGTCCTATTCTTCCTTTCAGCCACTTCATTTTGTTTTGGGTCCCGCATGTGTGAATCCATTTGTCACATGTGTAGGCTACCCTAGATAGGTTAGATCTCATTCATAGGGTTAGTTAGGTTATTTGGTCATAATTCCTAAATTATAGGGCCAAATTCCTTGAAGGTTCCACAAGCGGCAATAGTTTTTTGGCATGTAAACATCTATATTTTGTATACATGCATGTGTTTGGGTTAGATCTGAACCATTGCATATATATACACCAGCCTACTCTTTCATCCATAGAAATTTTCAAAGTACTATCTTGTTCATGACTATTATAAATAGCTCCTAAAGTCATGCTTAAGTTGACCAGTCGAGTTATTGTCCTTACACAAAATGCAATTTGTGCTTGCTTCAATGTTTAGTATTTGGTGGATATGACAAGTGCACAAATCACCCTTTTGTTGCTGCCAATTGAGACTATTATCACCTAGATTCGATCATAGTTTTATTTTACTATTATTGATTTTTTCTTGACTTGGAAGATTTTCTTTCAAGTGCAAAAGTATTTGAAGTGTTCGTTTCTGCACATTAAAACATACTTGATTTTGCACATGCTTGGTTAAATGTAATAGTTTAGAAATATTACAATATTGGCACAAGTGCATTTGGTGGAGCAAATTAGTCCAAGAGTTAATTTGATGTTTTTATATGTTGCTCTGATCATTTATGTAGTAGTTACAAAATGTAGTACATATGTTTTGCAAAATGCTCACAATTAGTCAAGTCAACTACATTGAAGAGAGCCGAATCAGCTGCCAATCTAAATGCGAGGATCATATCAATAGAAGCACTGAAGACAAATGAGCATGAAATCTTTGGGACACAATTTGTGTCTTAGAATGTAGACAATATTGTCTATCCACATAGAAATCTTGACTTACAAAATGTAGATGACTATTCAAGCTTAAAAAGATACGAGTACTTTGAAAATACTCAATATTATTGACATATTGGAGAGTGTGAATTATTTGCACACTACTTGGCCTCTAAGGCAATCTAGATGTAGCACCAAAATCACAACTTCACATTAACTTGTCAAATAGGTTATAGGGATCTACATACAACTCATGTCTTGATATGAGGTTTAGGATTCCCAACATCTCTTTTTAGTCCTAACTCTAATTTATGAATCCTATGATTTAAGGTCTTCTTAGATGTTTTTCCATGTTAGGGTTTACATGGAACAAAGGCCATATTCTACTTTCTAGGCACATTGCCTAAATCGAAGTTTGTGCTTTTCCTAAACTTGAATCTTGGAGGTGCCACTTTTACACATAAGTTCATACATTGTATTTGAAAATATTACAAATTGCATTGAAATGCCAAGTGACCATCTTCAAGATAGTACAAATTCTAACAAGCTAACTTTTGAAAAAATAAAGACTTTCTAGTGAGTTTGACTTCTATTATTCAAGAAGATGAACCTCTCTTTTTCAAGGATGCAATTCAAAAAGTAAAATGGTATGATGCAATGGACAAGAAACATGAAACTTTAATGAAGATCAACACCTGGAATTTTGTGCCTCTTCCTCAAGACAAAAGGAGATTGGATGCAAGCGGATTTCCAAGCTCATGTATAGTGAAGATGGGAACACCAACAAGTACAAGACAAGGTTTGTGGCCAAAGGCCATGCTTAAATGTATGGCATTGATTATGAAAAGATTTTTACACTTGTGGCAAAAAGGGTAACTATTTGGGTCATTATCTCTCTTGGAACCATTTTTGGCTAGAATTATTTCAAATGGGAGTTATCAATGCTTTTTTTTGAATTGTTATTTGGACAAAGAAATTTACATGAAGCACACCGAGGGCTATGTGATCCATGGTAAAGAAGATCAAGTGTGTCATCTAAAGAACCAAAAAGTTGGTATGCTAGGCCCAATTCTTATTTGCTCTCACTCTCAATTTTGTGATGAGTGAATACAATCATTCACTTTATTTGAAGATGCATAAAATAGCCTAATTGATTTTTTAAATTTAAATCATGTTGGAGATTACGCGGATAGACAATCCACAAATTCTTATGCATTCTTTCTGAGTGATGGAGTTGTCTTTTGGTTATCAAAAAAATGAGACACTATACCCTTTGTCATCAACCAAGGCTTAGTATAAATCTCTAGCTACTTAGATCAAGCAAAAGGCTATTGAGGATACATCAAAGAGATTGTTCTCCACCTATACCTTTAACAAAAAGAGAAGGGTTCATTCCCAATCCAATTTTTTAGGTTTGTACCCGACATCCACTGATCATGAATAAAATTTTTTAAGGGATTCCTCATAGAAATCCTCATCCTCAACCAACATAGGCATCCCAAGGCAAAAGCAATCTATGAATCTAGCTATGACCCTATGGAGGAAGAGAAGATAATCTATGTAGGAGAGCAACTCTCACCAATTGAGTTAGAGGACTTCAGGGACTTCTTTATCATTATAAAGATTCTTTTGCATGGTTATACAAAGATCTCAACCCAATGAGCACACAAATTAGTTATGTAGAACTAGGAATAAGTGACTAGGGCTGTAAAACTCTAAAATGATATTAGAGGCCCTAAGTCAAGTTGCTAATAAAAAGCTAAAAGGGCCCAAATCAGCAGCTCCCCCTCCCACGCTTTCTTACACTCTCTTCCCACGCTTACTTACTCTCTCCTCATTCTATTCTTCTGGCAAGAAAATTTTGGAGCTCTTTGCGCCCTCCCTCCTACATTTGGAGATAGTTCTACTGAGCACACGATATGTGTATCCAACTCTTTAGTATTCTTGCTATCTAAATGTGCATTAAACAAACATATTACATAAGTTTTGGAAGGCACCCTTTTGTTGCCTATTGCATCCCAGTATAGGTTATTGCCTATAATAATACAGTTTGTATGAGATACCACGTTTATTATATGGAAATCGCTGTTCAGATATGGTTTTCTTGCATCCATTCATATGTGGCTATGCACCGCTAGATAAAGTAATAAGCTGGCCAGAAATCATGTTTGTGAATGAATCCCAGTAGTCGCTGACTAGAAACACACTACGTAGACAATATACATTGCCAATAGCTGCTCTGGAAGGTATATATATGCTGCTCAATTGCGATCCCACAGGCTATTGCTGACCAAAGAAGCATTTGCTCTCTTTATATATGCCTACATATAAGATACACGAGGTATCCACGTTTAAATAGCGCTCAATGTGGCTCAATGCTGCCTTTCCAGCATACTATCCTACGTATAGTAGGGTGGATCTTTAGATAATTTGATATAAAGAAGTATACCACGATGGACCAGCGATGAGCTAGCATACCTTTCTCACTCCACTTTCTAGCAATGTGCTCTTTTGATGGTTTTTGAATGTATGATTTGTATTATCACAATGAGCACTTGAGATACGTTTATGCTATAACTAGATTTGCTATCATATTTGGCTTTCAACAGTATAGCAGCAAGATCGCACAAGCTTTAAGCTGTATATCATCGATTTCCAGCATACGAAAAGATAAGGTATGGTCCCTACTACCTGAACATTTACCATGTAAGAGTTACAATGTTAAGAATGCTTAGATAATGGGTTATACAAGATAGTATGGATCACAACCATAATATATCTATCGTGTGCATCAATATGCAATGCTATACATAGACTTGCATACGGACTTTGATGGTTCTCAAGGGCACTCGAAAGCTTATATGGCCAGTTCACAGGAATCACTTGCGTCGACCATTCAGGTTGGTGTTTCTCATTTATTTTGGCGTTGCTCTAAGTTAAAAACTTCAAAATTGGGTATATAGAATATATAGAGAATGACTACTATAATATTCACGAAAAAATGCTTAACAATTACCCTCATCTATGGCATGCTTGAATGTAGCATGCTGAAGGAACTTTTTTATGGTATAAACAATCGTCCTCATGAACGACATAAATAATGGCGTTTGTTTATGATAATGAGTATTGTACTTGACTGCATATTAGATTACGATCAAGGTTCAAAAGTTTATCTAACAATAAGATTGCTTGCGGACTCTTGCATGGCATGGATTTGCCCAAGAAGTCACGAGTACCACACATGACTTTTTTACAAGTAGGAATTTCGGTATGGCATGGATTTGCCCCAAATTTCATGTGCTAGTCCAGGCCACTTACATGTTAGTATTTTGCACTGTATTTTACTGCTCTTTTTATAAATGCATTATAATGTACTTGCTCAAACAAAAGGTAGGAACCTAAGCCATCAAACTGATTAGTATGGCACTCGTCCTGATACGGTATCGATATGGTTAGGCCTATCACGTTAAATAACTGTTAGTAAGGGAAGATCGGACTAAAAAAAGTTTATTTACACTGCAAGCTTATTAGTTGGGCTTAACGTATTTTGTACATGGATAAAAACTGACATTAAGCATTGACACCTATCTTTCTCACTGTGCTAACTTGCGCAGTTTTGTGTGGTGGGATGGTGACAGGTACCAGCTGGATTTCTTGAAATATGTTTTACTTTTCGATGCTTTCTAGTACTGTGTACTTTTCAGCTATGTTTTTCTTTGTTGGTTTATGAATAAAGGATTTTAAAAGATTTTGATCTTGACTTGTCAAGAGGAGCTTTGATCTGTTTATCTCTCTCTATGCATCCTTGAGGTGTAAATCCGACTATTCTTTGGTTGGGATAGTATCAAAATTTTTACCTTACTTGGATTCATAAGCTAACATGACCTTTTTTTTTATTTGTCTAGTCCTCATTATGTTATCAGGAGGCAGTAAATCTAGGTTATGGGGAGACCCTTCCTCCCCCTAATCTATTTATTCAGACCTTGATTATTTGCATGAAAAAAGCTGTGATGTTGCATAGTTTTGTTAATGAAATGGATCGTGCTATCTGTAACACTGCTGGACCTGAGGATAGAGTACTTTGTATGGTTGACCTTTTGGATACATTACATTGGGTTAAAATTTATATGGAGTACAGTAAAACCAGACTGATCCCATGGGTATCATTGAAAACTATGCCACTAAATTAGCCGAACTTGCTGAAAAATATGAAAGGGAAGAGGAATTTTATAATTCTCATATCAGAATAGTTTTTTCCTGTCTTGAAAAAGCAAATGATGCTCTCTCTACTGATCCCACTCCTACTATCACCGAGTCACCTCCACCTCCACATCCTCTCGTCTTTTTAGAAGATTTGGACGAGGTTAGCCCCTCACAACTTGAAACTTCTTCCCATGAAATTTGTGACGCTGGTGATCAATCCACTTTTAAATTCTGCCAATCCAGAAATTGCCAAGTCCCCCTTGTCCCTTCATGCACTATCGAACTCAAGTCTCCCCATACTACTTGCAAGCTTTGGAGCTTATCCACTGTTAATTTTCTCTCTCCATTACCTATTGATCTCTGGATTATTCTTGCACACCTCACTGACAAAGAAGTGCAAACTTGCAAACTTGGCGCTTTGAACAAAAACTCCATTCTTGAGACTCCCATTGGATTTGATGATATCATACGTATGAACAAATTTGAGCCCTCTCGCTTGTTGGATTAGTCTCCTTCTTACTAATCGACTAATCGGTTTTAATCTTCATCCATTGTTTATCCAGTTCTGCGGATTTTTCCATGTTCTTTTATAGTCTGCAGATTTACACAGAGATTGACTACAATGTCACTTTTCATTTTCCCTCACTTCGTCTTTTTCGCCTATCAGGAATCTCGTGTAAAATCACAATGTCACATTTTTGCATTTTAGCGACACTATCGCCTGTCAGGAATTACGAGTAAATATGTAGAGTCACATTTTTCGCTTTTTTCAAAGTGCCTCGAATGTTAAGGAAATGACTCTGGCAAAAGTATAGGGCTACCCTAAATGGGATTTAAGAACATTGTTGTCTTTTTCGCAAAATCCCGACACTATCGTCTTTTTTGTCTATGGCAGTAGACAATTTAGAATAGGTGTCTTTACAAGAATTTATCAACTAGATTTTATAGAATCTAGAAAATATACATGTGCTCGTAGAAATGGGAATGAACAGTGAAAAAAAAAAACTTAAAAATTTAACTGTAAAAATTTTTCGACGGTGACTTGAGCCAACCAAGTGTTCAATAAAGAGAGAGAGAGAGAGAGAGAGAGAGAGAGAGAGAGAGAGAGAGAGAGAGAGAGAGGAGGGGGGGCCTTGAGCGAAGAGAGATAGGACGGGGTAGGATGTAGGTGAAGGCAATAGGACAACAAGACAAAAGAGAAGGACAAAAAGGGAGAGGGGTGAGAGGGGGGCCACTGGAGAGAGTGAAGGGCATAGGTTTAGGTCGCAAGGATTGTAGGAGAAAGAAAAAAAAGGGGAGAGAGCAGGAGGAGGGGCATGAGGGGTACCAGGTAAGAGAGGGCAAGGGTTAGGTTAGTTTTCAGTTTTTTCTTTTTCTTTTTCTTAGTCCTGAAAGATTAGAGTTTAGAAATTTTGGTAGGGTGCCTTTTTAGGTTTTTGGCACATTTTCTCTTCCTAACCTAATTGCAAGAGTAGGGTTAGGACTTTGCGAGGGTAGGGTTACGTCGGGTTCTTTTTTTTTCAATAAACCTATGAAACTTCAAAATGAAGAAACTGAATTTTTTTTACAAAGAAACAAAACTTCAAGTTTGAAGAAGTGAGTAGAAATCAAAAATAAAATTGGATGTCGAAAATGGATCTGAACAGACCTGAAAAATTCGAAGTTAAAAGTTAGCAAAATGGAAGCTACAAATGCAATAAACTTATCAGATCTAATGAAATCACATAGAATCATCATGAATTTATAATCTATGCTCTGATACTAAGAATGTCGTGTGCCAAATCTATGCAAATAGCAATTACAATGGAAGTAAAGCTAAAATCAAGAAGAGAACAAGACAATCAAGATAGCATGTCCATATAAAGCTAGAAACATGGAGATCACCATAGAATTACATTAGTATTGAAATAAAGAGTACAATCAATGGAAATATGAGCATGAATTCATGTGGATATGGCACATGAGACCTAGCAAAGGAGATCCCCATAGCTCCATTCACAAGGAGGAAGCAAGAAGCTCTTACTTGCAAATGAGCCAAAAGATCCACAAGTTGATGTCTCTTGCCTAGTTATAGACAATGCTTTTACTTAACTAAACATAACTATCTTGAGGGATAGTTAGCCCTTGTGAAGTGTTATCTAAACTACATTGGGCCCTAATTGGCCTATTATCCTTATTAGTTACTTTGGAGGGCCTAAAGAGAGAACCGCCTTGTTCTTAAGGCTAATAGCTCCTTTTGGCCTACAAAGCTTACATTGGATATTATCTTGCATGTATAAGCATGGATGTGCTACAATACATGACACCACGACCTTCATCTTCGTCCTGATGATCAACCTGTGGTGGTGGCATTGCTTTATCTTCATTGAGAAGCTTGGATAGTTCATCGCTACCTCTTTCATCATCTTCAAACCTATGGATCTCATATGGGCAAAGATTTCATGCTTATTTATTGATATGATCCTCGCATTTAGATTGGCACTTGATTCGACTCTCTTCAATGCTTCCTTGAACAGATATGGCCCATAACATCCTTTTCGAATATCCTTGTCAAATAGTGGTTGTGTGACTGGAGTTTCTCCTTATGTTTGCAAATTAAATATGAATTAAGATTATTTACTTAATTTTTTGTTAGCTTGCTTCCATTGGCCACAGGCCAAGTTCCTGGTGCCATTCCAAGAATAGTTTGAATGCTTCGATGAGGATTCCAACTATGTTGTACACTGTCAAAAATACATATATTGTCCTTTTCTCCATGTATTGAACTGTAGCAAACTAAGAAAACTAGGTGCAGGGACCTTTTCTCCACCCCAATGATTTTTTTCTCACACCTCCCTCTACCTTCAAGCCATCCCATGCACCTCATCTTGCTTCTAGGGGGTGTTCTTCTGATTACCCACAATGCATCATTCACGTTACTCTCCACAATTCTTCTTCCATTTTGTGTCACTAACACCTTTTCATGTTGGCGTTCACCATGTTCATGTGCTATCTTGTCCTCTGTAGACACTCTTTTATGTTCATTCTAGGCTTGCGACTTTGTGTATGTCTGTTGTACTCGGGTCTATGGCCATCATGCTCATTTAACTTTCCACATTTCCTCCCCTTCTTGTTCGTCTGAATGTTGTGTTGTCACCATGCATTGTAGGAGTCATTTTCACGTTAGTATTTGTCACTGCACAATTAACCACACCAGTAACATATCTTGGCCCTAGAGTAGAGCTTGATCTGCAAACCACTTAATCAACTAGGTCTTGCAAGTTTGGTCTGTGTGCAATATGGCATCCCTCATTGAAGGTAATTTGTTTGGTTGTCTGCAAAAATTGCATTGGCAATGTGCGTAGCCATGGTCACCCACCCGTTGACTCTGTGGGTGTGGTCAAACATCACTCAAGCCTTCGTCAAATCCAATGAGCCCTCTCAATTCATTCTATTAACAAGGTCCACCTCGGCACCCACACCTTTTGTAGACATCTTAAAAACATGTCAATCTGATTTTTTTCATGGTATGATATTTTTAGGACAAGTGGAAGAGATAGATAGGTGTGTAAAGATTCAAAAGAGCATCAAGTGAGTATGATGGATGACCCATATATTTTCTTGGAAAATGAAATCTGAATCCTAAACCCTAAACCCTAAACCCCCTTGCATTACAAAATGTTGCACCTCCTTGGTGTCACGAACGGATTTCGTTTCGTGAACAGATTGTCTTTGTTGGGTTTTCTTACGCAGAAGCTTGCAGGATCCTAGACACTCGACTACAGATCACAGACCATAAATCATTCTAGCAATCAAGACGACAAAAATCAAAGAGATGGACAAGAGAGAGCAACTATATTATCAGTTTTTTTATTTTTAGAGCAAGATGATCAGTGTCTCGCTCGTTGGCGGCTTGACACTCAGCTCTATCGCTGTGTTATGCTCGTTGACAGACTTTCATGCACAACAATTTTGTTTCTTTTTGTCTCTCTCTCTATATTCTATTGATCCAGAATTGCGTTTATATTTCCACTATGTGGAGTTTACAAGATAGCTAAAATAGAGAATTACAAGAGTAGTTAACGCTAATCAACTAGTTAATTACTCTCTGTTATTGCTAATTGTTTCAGCTGAGCGTGAAGTTTAAGACACCACACTCGTTGAGCTGCCAACTGACAATGTGAAAGATTTTCCTTCGTTTTTTTTTTTTTTGTTTCATTTCATGTCGTGTCTTTTGGTCCTGGATGTATGTTTGACTTTCGCGAATCGTTCGCCATTTGACCATCGCTTCGCTTCGTGTCGCTTTGCAGAAGTTCATAATCTCTGACACTCCCTCTTGAAACTTGCAACTTTGTATGTTTAATCCAATTGTTTTTCTTTGCTTCGCAAAGAGCGGCTTGTCGAGCGGCTTTGTGAGCAGATCTGCAATCATGTCTTCAGACTTTATGTACTGGACTTGGAGCTCTCCTTTCGAGATCAAATCTCAAATGTGATGGTAATAAGAGGTATGTGTTTTGTCTTTGAATGGAAGACAAGATCCTAGGACAAATATATGGCACTTTGAGAATCCATCATCATCGTGCGTGGTTCTCCTTGTGGTATGCCAGTTGCCTCCAACATCATCTGCAACCAAACTACCTCGTTTGCCACCTTTGAAGTTGCGACATATTTAGCTTCGCATGAGGATTGAGCTACCAAGATTTGCTTTTTGCATATCCAACTGATTGCTACTCCGCATGCCATTGAACATCCTCCTATTACAGACTTGTTGTCATCTTTGCAGCTCACCCAGCTTGCATCATTGTAGTGGTGCAACTCGAATCCTTTCCTTTCGTTGTCTGCTCTGTAGATTAATCTCATATTTTGGGTACTTTTTAGATATTGTAGGATTCGTTTTGCCATTTGCCAATGTGCCATGCCAGGATTGAAAGAGAATTGGCTTAAAGCATAGACAGAGAAAGCCAAATCGGGTGTACCCTTTCGTTTCCTTGAGATATTGTAGTACTCTCTTTGCCAACTTCCATCTAACGATACTAGGTCCTGATTATATTGGCTTAGTCTGTATATTGCAAACGCTATATCAGGTCTGGTGTTGTTTGCTAGATATAACAATGATCCAATCAGCCTATGATAGGGTGTTTTGGCCATTCATTCCTCTTCCCCGAGAGTCTGCGGACAATCTGCCTTGCTTAGTATTGTTCCAAGTATCATGGGAGTCTGCACACCTTTGCATTCGAGAGCATGTTGAAGTCTTCAATGATTTTTTGAGTGTACTTTTGTTGGTGAAGATACAACTTACCACCTTCAAAGTCTCTCACGATCTGCAAGCCTAGATAGTTTTTAACTTCTCCTAGGTTAGCGATCTCAAATATTTCAAAAATGTCTCTTTCGACATCTGAAATTAACTTATCTCTTCTTGAAAAGATAAGTGTGTCATCAACATAAACAACTAAAATGATTATTTCATTTTGGACATGCTTGATATAGACATTTGATTTAGCAAACAGAGGTTTGAAGCCTATGGAATGTAGTGCTTTGTCCTTCTTTCTATACCATTGTCTCGCTACTTGTTTGAGACCATAAATGCTTTTATTCATGTGACATCCGTAATCTAGATATTCTTGGCTTACAAAACCAAGTGGTTGGTCCATGAATAAGTCTTCTTCCAATTCTGCATGTAGAAAAGCAGTTTTCTCATCCACAATATGGATTCTCAAATCATGAGCCACTGCATACGTGAATAACAAGCGAATTGATGTATGAACTTTGTCTAACGGTGAGAAATTATCAGTGTAGTCGATCTCATACTTCTGTGAAAATTCTTTAGCAACTAACCTTGCCTTGTATCTGATGTTTTCTCCATCAGAACCTGTTTTGATCTTGTAGATCCACTTGCACTTGATTGGTTTTCTGCCATTAGGTATAGGTGCAAGTGTCCATACATTGTTCTTGTACATGGATGACATTTTGTCCTCCATTGCCTGAATCCAGCGATTTTTATCTGGTCGATCTATAGCTTCGAATGTTTGAGGTTCGTCAGAGAATCCACAAAATTTGATGGCTATATTAAATACATCTTGACCATACCTTTTTGGTGGTTTTTGTTGTCTATCAGATCTTCTCACAGGTGGTTTTGAGTTCGATTCTATAGGTTTCGAGCTCGATTTTGTTTCGAGCTTTTCTTCTGTCAGACACTCGATCTTGACCTCCCTTTAAATCTGGTAATTCTCTTTCATCTTCTGCCTGTTTTTCTTCTGTTGTCGTTGGTAGCTCATAATAATTTTTGAGAATTTCATAGCTGACTAGATCACTATTTGTTATGTATTTCATCTCAGCAAATTTAACATCTCGAACAACTTCTATCTTGCCAGTTTCGGGTACATAGACACAATAATATGACAAATGTAATTCAAATCCTATCAGAAAACCTTGTTTTACTTAGAATTTGCTTTGCATAGGAACACAGATCATGCTACACAGTAGCACAAACAGAAAACACTCTCCACTACACTGTATTTCTCAAAATGAAATTACACTGTACATATAGTTGTTCACTCAGGCAACCCATGCATGACCCAGGTTGCCATTGGTGGGACGCGTGTGCCATCAACTTGCCTTGTGGCGAGGCCAACTGATCCTTATCCACTAATAGGACCCACAGTACAGTAGCACAGTGATTCTACTTTAATTCTAACTCTCTCCCTTAAAGTAGAGTCTACTTTTTATACAGTCATATACATAGCTTTAAAGTCAATAAACTTTAAGTACAAAAAGCTTTCATCTATACTTATCAAACTTTTCTCCAACATATCAACTAGTTGTTCTTCTGTGCTACAATGAGCAGCATGAATTTCACGACTCAGCAGCCTCTCAGAGATCACCTTACCAGAAGGATAGTCGAGATCAAGAACCATGGATTGTCTGGACATGTTCAAAACAGATGCATAATTCAAGTGTCCTAAGCGATGGTGTCATAGCCAGATTCGAATTCTACCTTACGATCTAAATATGTAATTCTACTTACTGATAACAGATTTGTAGAGTTTAGAAACATATAAGACCTTTGATAGTAGTTTGATTTGATTATGCTAAAATTGTAATCTTACAATACCTTCACCTTCAATAGTGTGAGTACTTTTGTCACCAAGATGAATAAATTTCTTCGTGTTGTAAGGTGTGCAGGAGTTGAAGATGTCACATTGATTGGTCATGTGTTGAGTTGCTCCAGAATTCAGAAACCATGAATCATCCAAAAATGCGCTTTGATCTTTGATCGTGAATGCACCTTTGTCATGATGAAATTGTGTTTGCTTGTTGATCAGGTTGCTTGGCTGCATTCTTCGCTTGGAGAATTTGACAATCCTTGATCTCATGGTTATTGCGCTTGCAATACCTGCAAAACATCTTCTTCTTTGATTGTGGATCTGATTATTGTGCTTGACTTTGAGTCTGTTTCTGATTCGTCGCAACCTTCTTGGAGCTTTTCTGCTTCTATCGCTTAGAGCCTTTGTTGACATATAGAGCTTGAGAGGAGGAAGTAGATGAAGTCTCTTGACTTCTTGGATTGTCTTCTTGCATCAACATAGTGATAACTCTAGTAAGAGTTAAATCTGAGTGTGTCGATATGATCATCACCCAATTCTCATATGAAGAGGGCAAGCTTGAAAGCAATGTCATAATTGTGTCTTGATCATCTATGACTGATCCGACAATGGCCATCTATTGCAAGAGACTCTTAAACTGGTTAATGTGACTCTGAAGAGAATCACTAGTAGACATCTTGAATGTGAAGAATTTTCTTCATAAATGTAACTTAGTAGTTATGTCCCTCATGTCATATAGTGAGTTCAGGATGTCCCAAACATCTCTTGACATTTTAGCTTCAGCTACGTGTCCAATCTGTGTATCTGATATATTGAGGATAATAAGCGTGCAAGTTTTAACGTCCTTCAATTTCTACTTTGAGTCGTCATCTTCAGGTTTCACTTTTGTATCTGTAACTGTGAAAAATACAGATCCTAAGTGGATCTAAACTCCAAGATCATTGGCTTGAATGCTTGCACTCCAAACTACATAAGCTAGGAATTGGCAACACATTCTATGCTACCTAGAATGCAAAGGACTTGATCAAAAAGCATTTATCACAAATGGAAACTTCCATAAACATCAAGTGCGGCCCAAAATAGCATTATACAGTCCATAATACATCAGCCTACCACTTTTGGAAAGCACCTAAGATCATACACAATAGCTTGAAGACAATACACACAACAATGCTCTCAATGGAGGAAGAAACAATGACAATGATCTATTGATCTCAATGAAGCATACAAAAGGTTTCTCCAACCTGTTCTCCACGACTTCCCTACTATTTATGGATGAGGAAGATGACTCTCTCTCCTCTCTCTAGAAGGTACTTGACCCTAGATATTCCCTATATAGGAAAAATAGCTAAAAATGGCTTATATGACCAAAATACATCAAAATGGTCTCATTTTGAAGGGTATGAAGTTTGACACTTCATCATACTGAAAAAATACAGTAAATAAAAACATTGTGGCCTGGTTCACACGTGTGAAACTCCAGAACCAAAACTATTTACAATTTTAGCCAATTTAGGCCTCAAACTAGCCAGGAAATGTTGACAATTTTCACACTCCCTCTTCAACATTGGATGCTAGTTTCAACATAGTCTTTGAGCACATTCCAAGATTAGATCTATGCATTAAATATAGGTCCTTTCCCAATGGTTTGGTGAAGATATCAGCCACACACTCCTTTGAAGAGACATGTTGAAGCTCCACCTCTTTGGCAATGACTTGATCTCTCACAAAATGGTGAGCAATCTCAATGTGCTTGCTCCTTGCATGAAAAACAGGATTGCTTGCCAAGCTTTGGGCTGAAAGGTTATCACAAAGTATGATTGGAGTCTTCTCTGGTTCCAGCAAGTGAAGATCCAATAACATCCTCTTGATCCAAAGAATCTCCTTGGTGCATGTTGTTAATGCCTTGTACTCGGCTTCGGTGGAAGATAGAGAGATAGTTGGTTGCTTCTTTGATAGCCATGAGACCACTCCATCTCCAAGATAGATTGCAAAGGCACTTGTTGACTTCCTATCCATTTGATCACCTGCAAAATCTGAATCTGAAAATCCACAAAGGTTAGGTGTAGTACCTCCATACAAGATGCCAAAATCTCTAGATCCCGAGATGTATCTAAGTACTCTCTTTCCTAGCTTCCAATGAGCCTCACTAGGATCTTGCATAAATTGACTTAGTTTACCAACCACAAAGCTTAGATCAGGTCTTGTGATGGTTAACCATATAAGAGATCCTATTAGCTTTCTATAGAGAGTAATGTCCTTGAAGGATCTTTCATTACTTCTTGTAGTTAGCTTTACATTTGATTCCATAGGAGTAGAAACAACTTTACAATCTTCCATATGAAACCTTTTTAGAATAGAGTTAACATACTTTTCTTGACATATGAATGTAGATTTAGAAGTTCTAATAATCTCTATTCCTAAGATATAATGAAGTTTACCAAGATCTTGAATTTCAAACTCTCTTTTGAGTGCCATCTTGATTTCATCTATATCTAGATTGTTACCACCACTTAAGATAATGTCATCAACATAGATCAAAAGTAAAGTGATATCATTTTCATTCAATCTAAAGTAGAGAGAATGATCATACTCACTCATAACAAAGTTTTGAGAAAGTAAGAAGGAATTGAGCTTAGCATACCAACTCCTTGGTGCTTGCTTTAGCCCATACAAACTCTTTTGGAGATAGCACACATGATTAGGCTCATCATGTGAAACATAGCCCTCGGGTTGCTCCATGTAAATATCTTCTTCAAGATCACCATTCAAGAAGGCATTAGTAACATCCATTTGCCACATATCCCAATCATAAAGAGTTGCAAGAGAGATTAGGATTCGAATAGTTACCATCTTTGCCACGGGTGCAAAGGTCTCATCATAGTCAATACCATATTCTTGAGCATACCCCTTTGCCACCAACCTTGCCTTGTACTTGTTGATTGATCCATCTTGATTTGTCTTGATCTTGAAGATCCACTTACAACCAATTGCCTTCTTGTCCTTTGGAAGCTTTACCAACCTCCATGTGTTGCTTTTGATGAGTGCTTGATGCTCATGATCCATGGCTTGGATCCATTCCTTCTTTTGAATTGCTTCACCTACACAAGTTGGTTCATCAAAAGAGGTAAGAAAAGCAAAGTTAGAGTTGTCCACCACTTGCTTTCCTTTTTCATCATAGGTTAGCCTTGATGGCTTAGCCCTTTGCCTTTGAGTCTTCCTTGAAGTTTGCTTTGGAGTGGCATCTCCATCTTCATCCAAGACATCTTGCACATCATGATGATTAGTAGGCACATCAACATCAACATCAACAACATTGGAAACATTCTCTTCATGAAAGATGACATCCCTACTTATGACAACTTTCTTTGTAGAAGGAATGTACACTTTGTAAGCCTTGCTTACTTCACTATAGCCAACAAACACACCCTTCTTTGATGAAGGATCTTCTTTAGTTCTATCATCAAGTGTGATATTGACAAAACATGTACATCCAAAGATCCTACAATGCTTGACACTCGGCCTTCTACCATAAAGAACCTCATGAGGAGTTTTACCATCCAAGGAAGCACTTGTCCATCTATTACATAGATAGTTAGCACATGCTAAAGCTTCCCCCCAAAAAGACTTAGCAAGATTAGCATGTAGTCTCATTGCCTTGGCACATTCACAAAGGGTTCTATTCTTCCTCTCGGCCACTCCATTCTGTTGTGGAGTCCTAGGACTAGACATCTCCCTCTTAATCCCATGTGCTATACAAAAGTCTTTGAACCTATTTGAGGTGTATTCCCCTCCATTATCAGATCTTAAGCATTTGATCTTTGTATTGAATTGGTTTTCCATTTCATTCTTGAACTTGACAAATGCAGCAAACACTTCATCCTTACTTTTAAGAAGATAGATCCAAGTATACCTACTAAAGTCATCAATGAAAGTTGCATACATCTTTGCCCCACCATTGCTTGTTGTACTAGAAGAATGAATATCAGAATGCACAAGTTGAAAAGCTTCTTTAGATCTAGAAGTAGATCTAGAATAAGCAAGTCTATGAGATTTGGACAAGGCACAATGTTCACAAACACTATTGTTTGCAACAAGACTTTTAGGGAGACCAAGAACAAGCTCTTTCTTTGCCATTACCTCCAAAGATTTGAAGTTGGGATGGCCCAACCTCTTGTGCCAAACTTCTTGGTTTGTCAATTGCTCCCTAGCCATACATCCTTCATGATTAGAGATCACACATGCATCAAGCTTGAAAAGTTTACCATGCCTCCTACCTTGAGCAATCAAGGATCCACATTTACTTATCAAACATGCATCTCCAATGAACTCCACATCAAGTCCTTTGTCAATCATTTGACTTACACTAAGCAAATTCTTAGTGATTGAAGGAATGTACAAAACATTTTCAAGATTTGCTTTCCTATTTGTTGAAAGGGAAATAGGAATAGTGCCTATGCCTTTGATGTCACATTGACCATCATTTGCAGTGTAGATGATGTTACCTTCTCCCTCATAAGACAATAAGGATGTAAAGTATTCCTTATGTCTTGTCATGTGAGATGAGGCTCCACTATCAATCCACCAAGGATCATTATCATCTATGTTGGCTAACAAACTTGAAGTCATAACAAGTGATTCACATGTGTTATGTTCTTCCTCATCTATTGTAAGATTTCCTTGCCTCTCTCCTTGCTCTCTTTTCTTCTTATAACATTCATTTGCAAAATGACCTTTTATCCCACAATAAAAGCACTTGAACTTTGACTTATTGTTCTTAGTAGAAGAGGAAGAGGAAGAGTGATCATCATGATCAAAGTTACCACCTTTGGACCATTTCCCTTTGCCTTTACCTTTGCCCTTGAATTTGCCTTTTGTGAAGAAAGCCTCTTCACCTCCACCTTGCAAGGATGCACCATCAAGCTTTGATTGCAACCTATGTTCTTCAGCCAATAAGATTTCTTGCAAGTCAACCACACTTGGCAAGACTCTTTGAATGGCAAAACTTTGCACAAGGTTAGCATGTTCATTTAGCAAACCATTCAACATAACTTGGACTATTTCACCATCTTTTATGTTCTCATCAATGCATGCTAAATCATCACTTAGGGACTTAACTCTCAAGATAAATGCATGAGCACTTTCACCCTCTCTTTGCCTACTAGAAAATATTTGTCTCCTTAGGGTCAATACCCTAGATGTGGACTTTGATTCAAAGAGCTTCTTTAAGGCATTCCATGCCTCACTTGCACTTTGACACTTTCCAACTTCCTTGAGAAGTTCATTTGTAACATTCATTTTAATGATATGAAGAGCCCTTTTGGCCTTCTTATCAAACCTTTGTTGCTCTTGAAGTGTGAGAGGTCTCTCTTCAATTTCTGCAACTATGTCCATGAGTTCATTCAACTCAAGTAAGGACTCCATCCTCACTTTCCAAGTAGAGTAGTTTGATGAACTCAACCTTTCACTAGACTCTAGCATGATCCCACCATTGGAAGCCATGATTCTAATGTTTCTTCAACTTTTAGGTTCTGTCCTAAAGCACTTAGCACTCACTTTTCTCTCAACAAATGATAGATAAAGAGATCTATGAAGATTTAGGACCCTAAAACACTTCTATCTTGAACCTAGATGGTTTCCAAGCATAGAAAGGAAGATTGAAACACATGCAACACTTTGCACACACTAAGAATGGATTACAAAATCAAACCAACCTGAACACACTCTTGCTTAAGCTCTCAAACTTTCCAGCAAGTGACCAAATCAAGTTATGGTGTGAAGAGTTACTTGCATTCTTAGAAAATACCCAAAACTAGGATGCCAAGATTACCTAGTAATGAACAAACTTGATCAACATATGATCAACACACTAAGATATTGATTCAACCTGTAAAACCACATGTAAACCACACTTCTAAAAGTTTATAAACTCCAGCAAGTGATAAATACAAGATTTAGAGGTGAATGAATGAGCACACTTAGTGAATCACAAGACTAGCTTCACTATCTTGTCAAATCTTGGTGTTTAGATGTAGATCTAAGATCACTTCACATGAGAATGTTCCTCAACCTGTTAAGAACCTGAAAACACACTTGCATAATGGTTAACACCTTCCAGCAAATGCTCCAATCAAATTACATAAGGAGAGTTACTTACATGCTCAACAAAGTACACCAAAATTTATGCCAAAATTGATGACAATCTTTACAATATGCTCTTCACAATGGAGCTTACAATATGTTCACCCAAAAAAGGGGATCTTTCATCCAAATGGGAGCTTTGCTCAGCCTTTAGGAGAATTACAACTCACTCAAAAGAGCATTTGTCATCCACTTAAGGATAAGTTTCATCCACTTAAGGAGAGTGTTCATCCAAGAATGGAGATTGTCAACAATAGGATTGAAAAGAACATTGTTAGTATTGAATATGCACAAGCCTCACAATCACAAATGATTAGGTGTTATGATCTGATCCAAAATAGTTTCTTTTCAGCCTCTGATCTTCAATAGACCTGAAATATGCTTTTGATCCACAAGTTCAACTCACAAAACAAAGGTTAGTAAGATTTGATCAACAAAGCAATGCAAAATCATGCTAGAACTTGATCAAACATCCAAATATCACCAAAAATGGAACACTTACTGTAAATAGAAGCCAACCAGCTCTGATACCATGTGAAAAATACAGATCCTAAGTGGATCTAAACTCCAAGATCATTGGCTTGAATGCTTGCACTCCAAACTACATAAGCTAGGAATTGGCAACACATTCTATGCTACCTAGAATGCAAAGAACTTGATCAAAAAGCATTTATCACAAATGGAAACTTCCATAAACATCAAGTGCGGCCCAAAATAGCATTATACAGTCCATAATACATCAGCCTACCACTTTTGGAAAGCACCTAAGATCATACACAATAGCTTGAAGACAATACACACAACAATGCTCTCAATGGAGGAAGAAACAATGACAATGATCTATTGATCTCAATGAAGCATACAAAAGGTTTCTCCAACCTGTTCTCCATGACTTCCCTACTATTTATGGATGAGGAAGATGACTCTCTCTCCTCTCTCTAGAAGGTACTTGACCCTAGATATTCCCTATATAGGAAAAATAGCTAAAAATGGCTTATATGACCAAAATACATCAAAATGGTCTCATTTTGAAGGGTATGAAGTTTGACACTTCATCATACTGAAAAAATACAGTAAATAAAAACATTGTGGCCTGGTTCACACGTGTGAAACTCCAGAACCAAAACTATTTACAATTTTAGCCAATTTAGGCCTCAAACTAGCTAGGAAATGTTGACAATTTTCACAGTAACAACATCCCATAATTCGCTGGCGATTAGCAAGGTCTTCATCTTAAATTTCCACAAATGATAATTGGATACATTCAGCTTGTCTACGATAAGACCAACTTTACTTTGAGAATCCATCTGGAACTTAGTCTGTCAATTGTATCGATGACGCTGAGATGCAATAATGTCAACAATAGTGACAATAGTGTCAAAAATGGTGAACTCCTGCAACTTTGTCACAGCACGAACAAGACACGAAGGTTGTTTGAGAACAATTCGTGATAGTCAACGTGTCTTTGACTCGAAGCCCGAACGATTCGAAAATCAATCGTGAATCGTAAACACACCTCCAGGACCGCAAAACACAAAATGGACGCAAAACGAAAACTACGAAAAGAAACAAAAAGAACGAAACAAACGAAGAGAAACCTTACGCGCTACCAACTGGCAGCTCAACAGGCTTCATGCCCAGCTGAAACGAATAGCAACGATGGAGATTAACTAACTAGTTGATTAGCGTTAGCTAGTCTTGTGATTTTATGTTTAGCTATCTTCTAAACTCCACACAGTGGAGGTATAAACAATCCTCTCTGGATCATAACTAAAAAGAAGAGAGATAGTGAATACAGAGATTTGTAAGAAACAAAGAGAGACATAGCGAATAGAGTAAGAAAACAAAAAATACCATAGCTGTGCATGAAAGTCTGCCAACAAGCAGAACACAACGAAAGAGCAAAGAGTCATTCCGCCAACGAGCGAGACATTGACGATCTCGCTCTAAAACCAAACTGACAATATAGTCGTTCTATTTCGTGTATCTCTTGGACTTGTGCTGTGTCTCTTGATTGCTAGAATAAAATATGTTCAGTGATGCGTAGTAGAGTGTCTGGGATCCCGTAAGAGCTTCTGCACGAAAAGAAAATTCAAAGACAGAAAATTGTTCGCGAATCAGAAGAGAGGATGAACATGAAACAACAAGAAAAATCTTTCGCGACATGGTATCAGAGCCTACAGGTTATCACTACTGATATCCCAGCAGTGATTCTTCCAGACAACACAATATGGCTACGACAATCCAGACTAGAGTAGCAATTAGTCTTGATGGTGCAAATTACAAAATCTGAAAATTCAAAATCAAAACACTCCTGAAGGGCGAAGGCATCTGGTCAGTGACCGAGCTCTCAGAGGTGCAGCCTGCAGAGGGAGACCCGAGGAGAGCTAAATGGATCAGAAAGGATGAGCGCGCAATGATGATCATTGTTTTGTCCATAAATGAAGATCTACTCATGCAGATTGAAGACTACGAAAGCAGCCATGTAGCGTGGAAAGATTAAAGTAGTAGCATGAATTGAGGACTACAGCCTCAGTCATGCACATTCACAATCAGCTGCAATCCATATGGTGGGCTGGCAACCAGTTAGATCAGCATGTTGAGAAGATCAGAATGAGCTTTGCTCAACTCGTTGCATCAGGACAGGAGCACCAGGTCCCAGCACCGCAACAGCTGATGTACTTCATGAAATCTCTACCGATGTCCTATTAGCTGCTGAGAATGCTCATACTGAGTCTACCAGATATGACATTCAACAAAGCAGTCAGTCTTGTCGTTGATGAGAGACTGATGAGAGACGAAGGAGAGAGAAGCAGTGATCAAGAGAAGACTCTCTTCACAAAAGGAAAAAAGAAGAACAAAAACAATTCAAGATTTGAGAAGACGAAGTCCTCAAATCAACAATCTTCTTCCTACGATTTCTGCCACAAACCATGCCATATGGCCAATAAATATTGGTTCAATCCAACAATACCTTGCATGCACTGCAAGAAGAAAGGGCATTCTACATACGACTGCAGATTCAACCCAAAAAGAAAAAACAAAGCTGAAAAGGCAAACGTTGCAGAGTCATTAAAGGATGCTGAAAGAGGTGACGAAGCTTTCACGATACTCGATGAAGCTTTCACAAGCTACTCTGAACACGACTACGATGTAGTCATCGATTCAGGAACAACATCTCACATAACCTATAATAAGAAGATTTTGATCAACTTTTGCGAACTCAAAAATGACAGAGGAGTGATACTAGGTGATGGAAGCAGACACGATGTCAAAGGCATCGGCTCTCTACAGCTACGAACACTGTCAGGCCAAGTAGAGCTGCCAGGAGCACTCTATGTGCCCTCACTCAGAAAGGATCTGCTATCTGTCTCTAAGATGGCAGATCTAGGCATTTGAGTTTTGTTCGACGGCAACACTTGTCGTATGATCGAGAAGATGACAAACAAGTTGCTGACGGTCGGATGCAGAGAAGGAAATATCTACCAGGCCAAAATAATCAACAACTCTGAAAGCATATTAAATGCTTCAAAAAACAAAGATTAGCTCTGGCATAGAAAAATGTATCATCTGGACATGCAGAGCCTGTATGACATGAGCAGAAAGGACATTGTCATAGGTCTCAAGATTTCCAGGCCAAAGGCTGAGTTCTGCGAAGCTTGTCAGAAAAGCAAGCAACATTGGAATCCATTCACACACGAGGGAAGAAGAGCCAAAGAAGTTCTTGAGCTCATCCACTCTGATGTGTGTGGATTGATGAAAACAGATTTGCTCTCAGGTTCAAGATATTCTCTAACGTTCATAGATGATTACAGCCGAATGACCACGATCTACTACTTGAAGAAGAGATCCGAAGTATATTCGTAGAGCGACACACCTCTGACAATGGAGATGAATACAAAAGCACAGAATTCTCAAGATTCTGCGAAGTACAGGGGATCGAACACCAATTCACTCTTGCATACACACCAAAATACAATGGTGTGGCAAAAAGAAAAAATAGAATGCTAGTCGAAGGAGCCAGATGCATGATGGCACAAGTTCAATTGCCAGGTCAATTTTGGGCCGAGGCAATAGCTGCAGTTGTACACCTGCAGAACATATCTACAATGACAATGCTGGAGAACAAAACACCATACGAAATGTGGACAGGCAGAAAGCTTGATCTATCATACGTACGAGTGTTTGGATGTGAAGCATACAAGCACATTCCAAAGGAAAAGAGAAGCAAGCTCGATAACAAATTCGAACAAACAATCATAGTCGGCTACTCAAACGGAACACATGTGCACAGACTCTACGATCCAACCACGAAGAAGGTTGTTTCGAACAGAGATGTGAAGTTCGACGAGTCCATATTCCCTGGATTGAAAGACAAAAGAGGCCATGAGATCTTCACACTGCTGCCTATTCAAGAGGGAGATCGAGGACATACATCAAATCAGAATGTAGAGCCCCAGATTCCAGAGCAGCAGGAAGCAGAGGATCGACCCCACGAACAAGAAATGTTCAAGCAGTGACAAAACGAACTTCGAAGGTCAACAAGACAAAGAAGAGCTCCAGACCGCTATTTTGACAATCTTCAATGGAGCGAAGACACGCAGTTCGAGTATTTCAGCTTCACAGAAGAGCCAACAACATACCAAGAAGCTATCCAGAGTCTAGAGGGAGGATTCTAGAAGCAGGAAATGTCAGAGGAGATCGAGTCGATGAGGCAAAATGAGACATGAACATTAGAGCCACTGCCAGAAAACAGGAAAATAGTCGACTGCAAGTGGGTGTACACGAAAAAGCTAAAATCAGATGGCACTATTGGCCGCTACAAGACAAGGCTTGTTGCAAAGGGCTGACAAAATTTCCAGAATTCACATGTGTGGGGAATGTCCACAATAGTGACTGATCTTAATTAAGCTTTGTGATTGGCACTATAACTTGATTCTAGATTGATCAACAAAATCTAGTTCAGAAGAAATGGCTAATTCACAATCTAGCATGCTAATCAACAGAATATAATAGCAATGAATCAAAGAATGAATAAAAGTACAAGATTTCAGTGTATGAGCATTAGTCTCAACACGAGAGAGAGAGAGAGAGAGAGAGAGAGAGAGAGAGAGAGAGAGAGAGAGAGAGAGAGAGAGAGAGAGAGAGAGAGAGAGAGAGAGAGAGAGAGAGAGAGAGAGAGAGAGAGAGAGAGAGAGAGAGAGATAACAAGCAATATTTGTTTAGATCCAAAATGGCATGAGATAGCTACAAAACTTTGGTTCTTCATCATTGATTGTGTGGAGAGCTACACATATTTATGGAGTTTGAGGTAGCTCGAGGTAGAACCACATCTATCCATTCCAAAATGACATCTAAAGTGACATCTAGAGTCTATGTGACATTTGTCACTTGTCATGCATGAAATTCTACCAACTTTTTACAAGTGTACTAGTTCTAACTAGAAATGTCCAAATCATCATGCATGTGTCCATTACAAATTGTGCATGCCTTGCATGTCACTATGGATCACTTACAATTAATGCATGTGAATTGCCACGAGTTTCTACAAGCATAATCATGCTAATTCTATGTCTACAAACTATATGCAAGTTGCATTTATCAAACTAGATAATACATAACCATGTAGCTCGAGTTCTATGTAGGCCAAACTTGGCATTTTGCATTAATGAGCTACATACTTGCATGGTACAACATTTATAGCAAGCCAAGAAATCAATATGGATCATTTTTCAATTTTGACACTCCTCCTAAAAATGATCTATATTGATTTGAACATGGATCTTGGTATAACTCCAAGGTTGGCTCTATGCTTGTTGAAGGAACTTTTGCTCAAAGGTTTGGTGAGCATATCAACAATGCAAGATGATGTGTCGATGTGCTCCAATTTGATTTCACCTCCAATGAGCTTCTCTCTCACGAAGTGATGCGCAACTTCGATATGCTTGCTCCTTGCATGGAATATTGGGTTGTTGGCAAGGGCTTGAGCTGAAATGTTGTCACACATGATCATAGGTATATCTTCTTCCATAATTATCTTTAGCTCCACTAGTAACCTCTTGATCCAAAGCACTTCCTTTGTTGTTGTAGTGAGCGCCTTGTACTCAGCTTCACATGATGAGAGTGATACAGTATCTTGCTTTTTGGAAAGCCAAGATATCAAGTTTCCTCAAGATATATGACATAAGCACTTGTAGATTTTTGATTTGCTCTATCACTTGCAAAATCCGAGTCAAAATAACCAATAATAGAAAGATCTTCACTTTTATACAATAAACCAAAATCAAAAGTTGAAGATATATATCTAAGCACTCTCTTGGCCTTTTTCCAATGATAATTTGAGGGATTTTGCATAGCCTGGCTCAACTTATGAACACTAAAGCTTATGTCAGGTCTAGTTATTGTGAGCCAAATTAAGGAGCCTATAAGACTTCTAAAAAGCGTGATGTCCTCGAAGGATCTTTCATCACCTTTGTTAGAGTCCTTTACATTTTGCTCCATAGGTGTTTCTATACTCTTACAATTCAACATATTGAGCTTTTTTAACATTGAAAGACCGTACTTAGATTGTCATACAAAAGCTTAATCTTTAAGAAAGTCAATCTCTAATCCTAGAATATAGTGAATTTTTCCAAGATCTTGCATCTTGAAAACCAACTTATTTCTGCATTTAGGATCATTATTAGTCACCGAGAATGGAATATATTTGTAAAGAGACACCATCCCTTTCGAGTGTAAGTGGTGTATGCAAAGTCTGGAAATTTTTCGGAGAACTCATACCTGGATGATCGTAGAAGTGACTTCTTGTGAGGATGCCATGTTAGTCCTTCGAGTGCTCTTGTCTTCTTTAGACTCAGACCATTCATAATTTTATTGTCAGATAATGTGAAAACGGAACTTAGCATGTTCAGGAAAGCCTATTAATCATTGCTTATATAAGTCCACAACGAATGGTTTTATGTGCATACCTGTGCAGACGCTTATAGCCTTATGGTTCGAAATCGAACCTAATCGAAAAGAAGATAGTAGCAATATTCGATGCTACAAAGAGAGCAAGTTTAATCTGTTAGTGCTTAAACACATTATTATTCCCTTTGAAATATCAACCAGTCAAAAGTATGATAGCAGATAGGTTAAAGCATGAGATATACTAATCATAATCAAAACGTGCCAGTATCTGAGTTGTAACTTTTGTATGATAGCATGATAGTACAGTAGATTCATCTCTAGACTATGTACATAACCTTTTGTTATTTATAGAACTACCAAACATTCATACTATCCTTTGAAGGGTAGTAATTGTACTATAGTTATCAAAACAAACTTTCATCCTTTCATATCTATGATAAAGAGTTTGAGTACATACAACTGTTTATAAAGTAAGAAGTGCTTCATTGCTGGTGATCCTGACCAAAGCAAGCTTTTGTCTCAACACATAATATGTGATGCATGCCTATTATTATCATGTTTAAAAAAGTATGTGGAAGGAAGCATTGGTTCATCGCTGGACAACATACCACACATATCCATTTTTCAAGCACATAGCTTAAGAGAGTCCATTGTAGGTCCATCCCTGGACAGCAAACAACATATCTTCAAAAGATTCATACAATATTGAGCATGCTTCATCGCTGACAGTGAAGAGTATTTATGATGAAAAAAGCCATGCAAACATAATGGTGAACCCTCACTGATCCATCGGTGGATAGCGGATCCACAATCACTCAACAAAATGGATACCATTTGTATGTAGCAAAGAGATGAATGCAACGATATGAAATGAGCAGAACCACATACCATAAAGTAGAAACGGATGACTTCAAGCCAGGTAGGCTGCAATCTATATCATGAATATATCTCCCAACCTTCTCTCCACCGTATAGTAGAGAAAACTCATTCGAGAACATGTTATATATAGTAGTTCCATAGGAAGTATCGTGGAAGATCCCTTTCAGCCAAAATTGGTGCGAAATTACTTTTTGAAAAGTGTAATACATGGTTGGGTTGGCAAAAAAGGTTAGGACGATCAAATTGCATATGTTTGTTTGTGATTTGACCAGGGGTGGTAACTGAAGATAAAGAAGAGTCCATGAGAGAGAGAGAGAGAGAGAGAGAGAGAGAGAGAGAGAGAGAGAGAGAGAGAGAGAGAGAGAGAGAGAGAGAGAGAGAGAGAGAGAGAGAGAGAGAGAGAGAGAGAGAGAGAGAGAGAGAGAGAGAGAGAGAGAGAGAGAGAGAGAGAGAGAGAGAGAGAGAGAGAGAGAGAGAGAGAGAGAGAGAGAGAGAGAGAGATTTGAAGGGATGCACAATGAAAACTAGATTGTGTTGAATAGCATGAGTGGGTGTCTAGTTCACAAACACAATTGGCTAAGTCTGGGACACCGCAAAATAACATGCATTCTTACACATGAGTCATAGGTCAGAAGTTATATACTAACAGTTATATCAGTGCGGTGATGCACATGCATATCTAAATCAATACATGTGGTTGTAAATGAGTACAATGATAGGATGCATGTAATGACATACATGTCTAAGTGAGGTGCATTGCATGGATTTATTTATTTGATGTTTAGATTCTTAAAACTTGGGGAGATACATGTAGTGGTTCTTATACATGACATTATTATAGCAATAGTATAAGATCTGAATCAATATCATGATTTCTATCAAAGACTCCTTTTACATATGATTTGAAGTGCTTGTTATCTCCACACATTAGAGATGAATTTTGATCAAATACTTTGGTCAATTTTCTCTTTTTGATTATTGCATTGGCTTGATCTTTCTATTGAATTTTTTCACAACTTTTAAGATTCTAATCAATTACATGCCAACTCAACATAGTTTTCAAAATGAATTCAACTTTTATTATAAAATTTTCAATGTTGGACATGAAATATCAATGTTGATCAATGTGCAATGTTTAGCTAAACTAACAAGGCCAAAACAACCTCTTCTTTGAGAATTTACTTAATACATTAAAATGTTCACACTTTGTTAAGAAACATGACTTATGAATGTCTTGTTTTCTTTAACCTTTTCTAGTGGAAACCTAATCTCAAAACTCATTTAATGATTTGTCCTACATTTATATTGAATGTGTGAGATTCTCCTTGACAACATTCCATGGAAATCTACTACTCAACACAAACTCCACATATAAATGATGCCTTACTCTATGTTTTTATTCAACCTTTGATGCTAGTCACAGTCATAGACTTCTATGGTAATTGTTAAAAAAGCTCCATAAGGAACTCATCAACCATTTTTGTGTTGCCTTAAAAACTTTCGCATCTAGTGAGTCATCACCTTATCAGGAGTTTGATTACTCAACATTTGGTATTGACTTATCATCATCTCATACTATTGCATCAATATGTTAGCTATTTTAATGTCTAGGAGGGTGATTTTTTACTATTGGTGATCAAACAATCAAACTATGAAGATTTGTAAAAGTTATCTATGTTGAGTTAGGGGTATGTTGACTTTTTTTATGTCAATCCAATGTTAGCTGTTGATTAGGCCAATTTTGGCATTAGAGGTAACTCGAGCAAGTACACATGATGATAGGACCAAATCCAAGATTAAGATAGGCACTTGACACATGGCATGATGGTAGAGGGCTAGTGACACCTTCCTATGTGTTATTGAGATCATGTGACCAATCACAAGTAAGAGATCCATGAAATCGGTCCAATCAAGTTTGAGGGCCTAAGCCAATCAAATTAGGAGGAGGAAAAGAAGGGATCAATCATGTCTCACTCCTCTTGTTGAAAGTACAGTACTAATGACCATAAATGGATCTTTGAATGATCCACAAGGTTGATTGTGTGCTTGTTGAACAATCTATCAGATACTAGTCAACAGAAAACAAGATCTAGTATAGCAGCTTGATAGAAAACAAGTAGAGACGATAAAAAACTTGATCATAAACTATAATCCAAGTTCCCATGTGTGAAAATCAGGCTGTAGTAAGACCTGTAGATAGAGTTCAAAGTGTGCCAAAGCTGGGTTTCATTGGAATCACAATCACAATACATAGAGAGAAAATCCGAGTTTCTCCTTGAGGCTACAAAAAGTTTCTATCTCCTCCGACTATGGAGAATGGAAATACATAGTAAAAGACACTTCCTTTGCAAAGTTAGGTGAAAGTCCAGCATGTAATAAGGAAGTAGGCTCAAATTTCTTGCCCTAAAGTGAAAACCCTAGCCTAGATCCAAGAGTCATGCTTGGTAGGTGCATGGTAGGTACAAATCTCATGATAAATCATGGTCTAGATCCTACAAAGTAGGAATCACTACCAAATGGACACAACCACTCCTCTTGACTCGTGGTAACCTACATTAGATGTGGATTGACAAGTGGCACTTTGGCTATTCAAGTGTCTAACAAAAAATATTGACAAAATATATAATATTCTACATGGCTAGATTTGCCAATGTAGGCAATTTTTCACACTCCTCCTCAAATCTAGCCTTGGAAACAACAATACTTTTATCAATCACTTCAATTGAAGAGAGCTCAAGAATCTCCTTGGCTCTTCTTCCCTCATGCGTGAATGGATTTGGATGTTGCTTGCCTTTCTGACAAGCTTCACAGAACTCAGTTTCGGGCTTTGAAACCTTGAGACCTGTGACTATGTCTTTTCTGCTCATGTTGTACAGGCTTCGCATGTTCAGATGATACATTCTCCTATGCCAAAGCTGATCTTCATTTTTTGAAGCATTTAATATGCTATCAGAGTTGCTGATTATTTTGGCCTGGTAGAGATTCCCTTCTCTGCATATGACCGTCAGCAACTTGTTTGTCGTCTTCTCGATCATATGGCAAGTGTTGTCGTTGAACAAACCTCGAATGCCTAGATCTGCCATCTTGGAGACATATAGCAGATCTTTTCTGAGTGAGGGCACATAAAGATGGCCAACGAAATCATATGGCTCAAATAGTTCCTTGACGGACTAGGTAAGAACACCAGAGTGCCTCTGATTTTGCAGATGGATAACACTTCTACAATACATTTAATGAAGGATCCCATGTTTCATTCAAGGATGACTCACACATTGCAATCAAGTACCATTTGATAAGGGACCTAGTCACAAGAAATGAGTTGAAGACTAGCTTCATTGGAACAAAGAAAATGGTGGTAGACATCTTCACCAAGGCCTTAGACAAAGGTCTGTTCGAGAGGCGGAGGAAGAGTCTAGGAGTCATAAAGCTACCACTCTTTGAGAGGGAGCTAAAGAAACAATTTGTTTTCGGGGTTGTTGATTCCGAGGTCAAATATACAAAATTTTTATATTCAGAAAGCTTAAAAAACTACTACGGATTGTTATCCGAGCCACAAAGCTCTGCTAGCTTTAGAGCTCAATTATGCAGAAACGCAAGGGAGCTGTCCGGACGTGAAGACCAAAGCTTCGAGGAGTGAAGACCCTATTGGAAATTAAGCCACAGTTGTCTCCTTGGTGAATAATAATTTCTATTTCAAGATTCTTCCTGCATGTTTATTGATCGTTGATCTAGGATCAAGTGAAATCTATTTTGGGTTAAATGTCTGCTCATCTGATACCTGCAAGAATCACAACTTAGACAACCGAACTATTTGAAGAACAACTACAACGGGCTTCCGGCTGATCTCCAGCAAAGGGTAACCAATCCTATTATTCTCCATGTTCAAATGTTAAGGTCAACTATTTGAAGACCATTGAAGACTTGGCCATCTTCAAGGACTTCCACAAACTAGCATTTAGAACAAGTCAGCAAAAATACATTACTTTTTCAACAATTTGCAGAATACACTAAGTGTCGCACAGTTCGTATTTTTTGCACTTTCCCAAAAAATGCGACACTTACCTTCGGCTTCTTCTTGTCAGCTATTTTGAAGAAGTTAACTTATGTGTAGTTCAAAAGTTAAACTTATGTGCAGTTCCTGAAGGTCATCTATTCCATAGGTTAAACTATTTTCAAAGAGGAACGTTCCCAGCCACTTCTCGAAAAATGCGAAGTGAGAGAAAGCCACTTCACGTAAAATGTGAAGTGAGAGAATTTGCAACGTCCTCGTCCGCATCAACATTCCCTGTAGGTTGATCGTGTACACATTGTATAGTTGTTATCATAAGCCAAATACTTCCAAGTGCAATGGCTTGCCTAATTAGATGACAAACATTTATTGTAATTAATACATGGATGAAATCTATAAATAGATCATCCTCGCACACTCTATTCGATGCTTCGTCCATGAGACTAATGATTTTGAGCCTCCCAGTTATGTCGTCATTTTGGTTGTAATTGTCATTTGTTGTGCTTCAATGTAATATAGCAACAATATGCTTTTCTATCTATGTATAACGTAGATGAATGCTTATTGTGATTTGAATGCACATCATCACACTTGTTCACTCACTCTGATCAAAACACGGACGTGTACGACTCCTCAACTTCTGATCAGACAATGGCTGTCTTTGACACATGAGGAACTTGCGCTATCATATTGCTCTTTCAATCTATTTCAGAACTCTTATTGAATCTAATATCCAGTAATACCTCCAACCATTTCTAATCTCTTCGGTGGACTGTACTCATTCTATTTTTGTGAGTATGGATTAATTTTTAAGATCCTGTTGGGCACCAACACATTTAAGCTGTGACTACACTTAGCATAAACAATCTATTAGACTATTTTTGCATTAGCAGCCCATTGTAGCGGTAGAGCTGTTCCGCAAATATTCTTGCTCTCTTCTCCGCTCACATTTGCCATATTCCCTTGCCCCATCAGATTGATATCAGAGCATAGCTCAAATAAACCAAGAGATTAAGTTTCTTCTATTTGTATTATTGTTAACATGTCTCATATTGGTAATTGTTTGTCTTCATCATCCAATGAAGCTAGAACCATTGACAAGTTCAATGGATCTAACTTCTATATTTGGATGTTAAAACTCTGAATGATGCTGATAGATAGAGATCTTTGGGATGTGGTAGAAGGTTCTGACCTCAAACCAGACGATGGTGATCAAGCAAAGGCATGGAAGATCAAATATCAGAAGGCCTTAGCATGTATCACACTCAATCTGGCCGACTCCCAAATATCCCATGTTACCACATGCAAAACCTCTAAGGAAGCACAGGACTTATTATCAAATCTATATGAGACTCATGATGTAACCACTAGGTTGCACCTTAGAAGAAAGTTCTTCACACTTAGCATGTCTGATTCTACTGCCATCACTTCTCACATCAATAGCTTCAAATCAATTATCAGTTGTAGGATGTTCTATTCAAGATGATGATGTCGTTATACCTTGATTTTTTCTCTTCCAAAGTCGTATGAACACTTTGTGGTGATGATCTCCACACAACCCGACGTCACTCTTCAAAAAGTGATCGATCATCTTCTTCAAGAAGAAATGCGGAGAAATACTAGCAGCCTTTCCATCAAAGACAGATCCATGGCCCTGTACACCAAGAAGAAAGACTATTCCAAGGGCAAGAATCAAGTGTAGCAACTTCAGTTGCAGAACCCTCATACTCAAACTGAGCATAGTGGATCGTTCATGCTCTCTTCTCCGCTCGCATCCTCCATACTCCCTTGCCCCATCAGACCCGAGGACAATGGTAAAATGTTCATTGACTGAAGGATAGCCGAACACAAAGAAGAAATGTTCGTGGACCCAGAAAGGTTCAATGGCAAGGCCCAAAGTAGAAGAAGACACGAAAGGCGAAGAAGACACGAAGACCGCAAGGTGGTGGATCTCAAGCCTCAAAGGACAAAGGAGATCGGGAAAGTACAACGAGGACGTCACTCCTCCACAGACCACTTGGGTACCGTTAGAACATGCTTAACCAGCCGTTCTTGTAATCCCTGATCATCTTAAACATGTTCTCTCTATTCATCTATATAAACAGATTGAGAACGAGGGAACATGTTTAACATCCATTTTGATTGAACATCATCGATGTCCAAGAAGTCCGCTAGTAAGCAAGACGAACATATATGGTTCGTGAGAGAGTTAGCGCCTCTCACGCCGACGTGCTGCATGGACCTGTCACACAACGCTTAAGGAATTCACTGATAATACAGTAGATGTTTATGCAGGTGATTTTCTTATTCTTAAATATTATTGAATGCGCCATTGTCAGATTGATATATGCTCGTAAGCAACTGTTTTTAACCTCATTTTGCATACTGGTTTCATCTTGTTGAATGCACAAGCAAATTCTAAAGTAGATCAGGAGTGTCTGTCCATGCTCTGTAGGATTGTAGATCTGTCATAGAAGGTAGTAGACCATCAGACAGAATCGAGCTCACATCCAGGCTTCAATTTCTCAACGTAACCTTGTGTAGGGTTTGGTTGACTTCTTCATGCTCAAATATGTTGACTACAAAGCTTGATTTGTCATTGAAATCATGTGGGTCAATAGGGGAGGATTAATTGGGTATGTCCTAATTGGACCCATGAGACTTAATGATGAAGTTACCTTTGAATTTGAAAAAGGGAGAAAATAGGACTCATTTGTAAGATTGGGAATAGAACATTCTAGGAGAAAATTATGTGATAAGTCTACTAGCTTTAGGTGATCATTAGTGCATAGTTTTTTTTTTTTCTAAATTGTTGGCAGCTAGCTTGCGTGGAGGACCAACATGTGTGGCCTTTTCCATAGTGTATGATCTGATTTAGGGAAGAGTGTCAGATATAAGAGGTTGTTGGACATTCATGGTTGGGTGAGTCTTTGCTCCTTTTATTTTACTTCCACATTGATTCTTTATTTCTGCCATGGGGAACTAGATAGGTAATGTCCTTTTGCAATAGGAACATAACACCATTTGTGACTCCTCTTTCTCTACATTGATTGTTCACTTTAACAATCAAAATTTACTAGTAATAAATTGAAATGAAACATTTTGCATGAAGTATAAGTTGTTTCAGGAGTATGGACATGAAAGTGCAAGGATTCAAGAAGTCCAAGGCATTTGATAAATCTAAATTTTGTAGCATACAGGAATTCTGATCATCATAGAAGTTTGTATCATATGTGAAAAGTTCAAATATGCAAGAAAGTTTTGGTATGTGAGAAGTTCGATCATGAGAGAAGTTTGTAGCATGCAAGAAGGCCGACTATGCAAGAAGTTTTTGGTGCGTGAATACTTTGACCTTGAGAAAAGATCATAGCATGCAAGAGGTAGATTGTGCAAAGTTATAAAATGTAAGAAGTCTAAATCATTCAAAAAGTTAGATCTAAGGGAGAAGTTTGAAAAAAAAAAATTAAAAGGTTAAATTTGAATTCTAGAAAGCTCATAAACATGATGTATACACCAAGATCAAGATTAAAAGTCTCAGTCTTAGAACTCAGAGTTTAGTTTTAAAAACTAAGATTCAAGTTTAGGCTTAGAACTTCAAAGTTAACCAAGTTTATGTTCAAGTTCAATTCGAGTATGTAACACCCAACTTTATATAAACGTACATTAACTTTATATTAGTCTTAAACTCAAGGTTCATTTTAGAAACTAAAATTCAAGTGTAAGCTTAAAAGTTGAAAGTTAACAAAGTTTATGTTCAAGCTCAATTTCAAAAAGCTAATGTTTAAGTTCATAATCAAGAATTAAATAAGTAAACAACCAAAGTTGAATAACTAAGTATGGATAAATGCACCTTGAAGTTTAAACAGAGGGTTTAGAGAAATTGAAGTCACAATTTGTCATAAGATGAGGTTGGAATATGCTACAACTTAAAGTTTATAGTCATGATGTAGGCCTGTAGTGGAATGGTGGATGAGGCACATGGAAGATGCTTGTCTCTTACTTTTTATTTATTTATTTTTCAAAATCTCTCTCTCTCTCTCTCTCTCTCTCTCTCTCTCTCTCTCTCTCTCTCTCTCTCTCTCTCTCTCTCTCTCTCTCTCTCTCTCTCTCTCTCTCTCTCTCTCTCTCTCTCTCTCTCTCTCTCTCTCTCTCTCTCTCTCTCTCTCTCTCTCTCTCATGGACTCTTCTTTATCAAAAGTTACCACCCTTGACCATGCTACAAATAAACATATATGATTTGATGGTCCTAACCTTTGTTGCCAACCCAACCATATATGATACTTTTCAAAAATTATTTTCCCACCAATTTTGGCTGAAAGGGAGCTTCCACGATACTTCCTACGGAACCACTATATGTAGCATGTTCTCGAATGAGTTTTTTTTGTGAAACAACCAGCAACTTCACACGTGTGGGGAACCACAACAAATGTGTGAATGATCTTGACCATGCTTTGTGATGGCACACAAAACACCTGTAGAGCAATCCTGCAATCTACCACAAGATCTGAGGCTAGAGCACAATCTAGAATGCTACAGATCAAAGCAATACTAATTCCTCACAAATAGAGAGAATACATAAGAAAAATAATGTATGAAGAAGACCTTCTACTCGAGTTAGAGAGAGAATATCAAAACAAGCAAAATAGCATGAGATCCAATTTTGACATTATGACATTACCAAAGCTTGATTTATCATTAGATATGAATGAGAATGATATGTACATATATAGGAGAGCCAAAATTTGTGGTACTCCTTGCATTCAATGCATTCCATACATCTAATCAAGTATAAATTATTACCATATTGACACCTAATAGCTTGCATGCTGAATTTGCACCTAACTCCTACGTACTTTGCCAAATGTCAATTTCTCAACTATGAACCTACAAAACTACATGCATGTGTCAAATAGTACTTGCATGTCTTGCATGTAACTTCCCTAGATGACTTGGACATGTGTAGAACATGTGTACTGACTTGCATGTTGCATGCAGTGATTGCATGTTGCATGCATGCACACTAACTGATTTTGCATGTCATCTAGTTTTATGCATGTCATCAAATCTAGATCTACCTACCTCAAACTTGCCTAGATCTACAAGGTCATGTGCTCAATTCACATACCTTTGATATATACAATGGAACAAAGTGAATATGACCATCTAGACACTGTGCATGTCATGTAGTTCGAGTTTGTACATGCTAGAAAATAGTATTTACAACTTGTAAATGCACAAGCAAGATGATTTTCCACATCAACCCCTATAGACTCCCAAGTCTCCTTGGCTGAGGTGCATGAACCTATTTCTCTCAACATCTCATCAGAGATGTTCAATTTGATGATATGAAGCCTCATCTTGTATCTTTGAGCCTCATCATAAGCTTCAGGTTCAACTTCAATTCCTATTACAATGTCCATTACACCATAGAGAATCAACAAATATTCTATCCTATCCTTCCAAACTGAATAGTTGAAGGTATCTAGTCTTTCACTAGCTTCAAAGAGAAAATCTCCCATAGATGCCATGAATGTGAAGACTCTTGTTATGGACTACAAAATGGAATTGAATGTGTTGCTTCTCTTTCACTATGGGAACCAAAATAATTGGGTGTATTACCAAATCCTATGCAAAATCTTGCAACAGAATATGTGAGACCTATCTCACTACAAAGAATCAATCAACTTGAATCTGGATCTAGCCTCTATCTACAGATGAAGCACTTACAATTCTGATGTCAAATTTTCCACGAGTTTCAAATGAATGAAACACACTCAAGAAACACACATACAACTCAAAACACAAGACTTTGTGTGAAATGATGTGTCTTTGACAACAGAAATTTGTCTTATCCAATTCTATCTCAGATTGAGTACCAAAACTGTGAATGATGAATCATGCATGCAATATATTCAAATCAAAAAGTGTCCACTTGGGTTTTGAGTCTCTCCCTACCCTCTTTAAGAGCTTATAACTCTTACTAGGAACATCAGAATGAAATGAAACCTATTGCAATGGAAAGAGGACTCTTCTAGCTTTCCAACAAGCTACAATGTCAGTATCTTTGGATCTAACATAGAGGAGATAGAGTCAAATGATGTATTCTAGTTTTCACACGTGTGAAAAGTCAAAATTCCGTACATCCTCTGTTCTGGACTGAAAATATCAGTTTTAACTCCATTCACCAAAAAAATGTTCAAGAAAAGATAGCAAAACACTGCTAAACAGCTTCCTAGCTTGAATTGACAAAAAAATCTTCATACACTTGATGTTAGTAGCATTCAAAGCATGGTATGGCTCTGATACCATGTGAAAAAACCAACAACTTCACACGTGTGGAGAACCAAAACAAATGTGTGAATGATCTTGGCCATGCTTTGTGATGGCACACAAAACACTTGTAGAGCAATCCTGCAATCTACCACAAGATCTGAGGCTAGAGCACAATCTAGAATGCTACAGATCAAAGCAATACTAATTCCTCACAAATAGAGAGAATACATAAGCAAAAGAATATATGAAGAAGACTTTCTACTCGAGTTAGAGAGAGAATATCAAAACAAGCAAAATAGCATGAGATCCAATTTTGACATTATGACATTACCAAAGCTTAATTTATCATTAGATATGAATGAGAATGATATGTACATACATAGGAGAGCCAAAATTCGTGGTACTCCTTGCATTCAATGCATTCCATACATCTAATCAAGTATAAACTATTACCATATTGACACCTAACAGCTTGCATGCTGAATTTGCACCTAACTCCTACCTACTTTGCCAAATGTCAATTTCTCAACTATGAACCTACAAAACTACATGCATGTGTCAGATAGTACTTGCATGTCTTGCATGTAACTTCCCTAGATGACCATGCATGCACACTAACTGATTTTGCATGTCATCTAGTTTTATGCATGTCATCAAATCTAGATCTACCTACCTCAAACTCGCCTAGATCTACAAGGTCATGTGCTCAAATTCACATACCTTTGATATATACAATGGAACAAAGTGAATATGACCATCTAGACACTGTGCATGTCATGTAGCTTGAGTTTGTACATGCTAGAGAATAGTATTTACAACTTGTAAATGCACAAGCAAGATGATTTTCCACATCAACCCCTATAGACAAGTTGGATAGCTTTTTATTCTTCACATTTTCTACTATACGGTGAGAAGAACGTTGGAAGATATGCTCACGATAGAGATTGCACCCTCCCTGGCTTGAAGTCACCTGCTTCTACCCTACGGTATGTGGTTCTGCTCGTTTCATATCATTGCTTTCATCTCTTTGCTACATATGAATGGTATCATGCTTTCTGGGTGATAAACGTGATGGTATGAATCCGCTGTCCAGCGATGGATCAGCGAGGGTTCATACACATTTTTTGTATGGCATTTTCTTTAAGTACTATCCGCTGACCAGCGATGAAGCATGCTCAACTGTGAAGAAGCTTTTTGAAGATATATGAGTTGTTGTCCAGCGATGGACCTGCAACAATTTGTCTTGAGTTAGATACTCAAAAAATGGACATATATGGTAAGCTGTCTAGCGATGAACAAGTGCTTCCTTCCACATACTTTGTAATGCATGATAATGATAGGTATGCATCACTTATGGTAGATTGAGACAAAAGCTTCTTAATGACTAGCGATGAAGCACTTCTTACCTTATGAATGGTTGTGTGGATTCAAACTCCTTATCATAGATATGAAAGGATGAAAGTGTGGTTTGATAACTACAGTATACAATAGGCTTTACAATCCTTCAAAGGACAGTATGAATGTTTGGTTGTTCCATAAGTAACAAAAGGTTACATACATACTCCAGAGGCGAAGCCATTGTAATATCATGCTATTGTACAAAAGATACAACTCAGACACTGGCACGTTCTGATTATGATTAGTATACCTCATGCTTTAACCTGTTTTGCTATTATACTTTTGAATGACTGTTATTTCAAAGGGAATACTATTGTGTCTAAGCACTAACAAATAAAACTTGCGCTCTTTGTAGCATCGAATATTACTACTATCTTCGTTTTTTATTAGGTTTGGTTTTGAAGCTATAAGCATTTGCACAGGTATGCACATTAAACCACTCACTTCAGACTTATATAAGCAATGTGTGATAGCCTCTCCTTAACGTGCTTATTATCGCTTTCACAATAGCTGACAATAACGTTATGAATGGTTTAAGTCTAAGGAAGGCAAGAGCAATCGAGGGACTAAACATGGCATCCTCACAAGAAACCACTGCTACAATCATCCAGGTATGAGTTTTTCGAACAGTTTTCAGACTTTGCAAGCATCACCTAGGCTTGAAAGGTAAGGTGTCTCTTCACAAATATATTCCATTCTAGGTGACTAATAATGATCCTAAATACAGAAATTAGTTGGTTTTTACTCAGTTCGACTATATCACTTCATAAATAATGAAAATTTTCTGCATATAATGACACCCCCACGTTGTCCCGAAGCAAGGTTTCTCTTCAAATTATCTTGGACAGCATGGATTTGCGTAAGATAAATGGTTCTTACAAAAGGATTAGAATGGCACGGATCTGCCCTAATACCTTGTAAAAACCATGAGAACCTCATCAATAAAATGAAGCCTATCCAATACAAGGTCTTAAAAAACCACGGGCTGGTTATGGAGTTTCGATAAACGTAAGTTCACTCATAACTACACTATTCAACCATGGCTTGTGCAAATTTATTACCCATTCAACTTTCATATCAGATTATGGTGAGATACGATAGGAAAGCATGGATATGCTCAGAAGTATGGACAGTAGTGTGTGACATTTCTTAAGTCACCAGGGTTAGAATAGCATGGATTTGCTCTGACACCGGCACATGTGTCCACACCATTTCTTTTAGCGATAAGCAATATATACGGTGAAAATTTTTCATACTTTTGCTATAAACGAAATGAACGGATACGGACCAATGCCCAAAAACTGATCAGCATGGCACTCGCCCTGATACGGTAACGGAGGGGGTTGGCCTATCACTAGAAAATCGTCTTTGTGTTTGGGAAGACTAGACTATGTTTTAAAATGCTATTTATGTTGATAAGTAGTATAACTTCTTTTGGACATGGATAACAACTAACGCTCAGCTATGACACCTGCCTTCCCCACTGTACTAACTCGTGCGGTTTTGTGTTGTGGGATGGTGGTAGGTATTAGCTGGACGTTTTGAGAGTGGTTATGCTATATGGTGATTTACTGTACTGTATTTTACTTTTTAGCTTTACTGTACCTTGTTGGTTTATGAATAAAGGCTTCAAAGGGTTTGGTCTTGCTTTGTCAAGAGGAACTATGTGAAATTGTGTATCTCTCTCTCTCTCTCTCTCTCTCTCTCTCTCTCTCTCTCTCTCTCTCTCTCTCTCTCTCTCTCTCTCTCTCTCTCTCTCTCTCTCTCTCTCTCTCTCTCTCTCTCTCTCTCTCTCTCTCTCTCTCTCGCACTCTCTCTCATTGGCAAGATACAATACTCTCTTGGCTAGAACTCTCCCTCCCTCTCTCTCATTGGCAAGATACGATACTCTCTCTCTAGCCAAGAAGTTGCTTTCCTCTTTCTAAGTGAGAAATGCTTGAGTCCAACTCAAGGGAAGATATCTTAGTCTCTCTCTAGAACTACTTATAAAGCTATGCTAGATGTTGATCAAGCGGGGTGTGAGCTTCTTTATATTCACTTTATACACACAAAATCAAAGTCTCAGATTTCACAAAGAATTTAGTAAGTCCTCTACCGTTCTTTAATATAATGATCTTCTCTTTTACACAACCTTTGGCATCAAATGACTTGTTTGCAACACAATGAAATATAATGTGAATGAAATTGGTAACCTTGACTCTAATTTCACATCGAGGAAGCCCCCATTCGCAAAATGGAAGTTGTAGTAGGACCTCTACCCAATTCTTTGTGAAATTAATCTTTTTTTCTACGGTATTCTATCTCAGCAAAATTACAACCAATCACTCGTTGCACAACCAAATTACATAATTTTTTGTGCAGATGGTATTGTAAGTGACAAGTTAAAAAAATTGGGTTGTGATTCACGTGGGTGGCCCTAATTCCTTGTTTTGGTCTTCAATCTGCAAAAGGGCCTTTTGGCACTTGGTTTACGGCCCTTCCTTTATGGAATATGACCTTCCCTCAGCAATAACAAAAGCTTTTTTTTGAAGTGCTTAGAGCTTCAACTGTTTAGACTGGAACTTCAAAATACTCCATTGTTAAAAAGACAACGAACAAGAATGAATATCATCTGCATTTTCAAATCATAACTTGATTGATTCTCAATCAAATAAAAAAAAATTTCACACCTTCAAAAAGATAAATATGGAGAAGTTTTAACCTCTCATAGCACGTGACAAAAAGATACAAAAATGTCTACAATTATATAATTTTATACAAATTCATAATTTAACTAAACTTTCAATAACATACTTGTTAGCCCACTTCAGTCATCCATGTATAGCTTATTTGAAGTGTTCAATACATGGATTATGAAGCTATTATTGTTTGAGAATTGGAATCACCAGCACAAAAACAAAGCATTGCACAAACATACACACCAAAGCACTATAGAAAAAATATTATGAAAATGCTCTATATCCAATATGCTTATTAAAACTAAAAACTAAACTAAAAATTTAAGCTTTTACCATCTTGAACTCCTTGAAAGAGTCAAGGACAATGGGACTAGTTGGGTAAGTGAGAAATCATGCCATGTTAGCGTAGGCTTGCGCCTATGCTATTGTTGACACAACCAAACATTGTACACTTGTGTCTAAACTATGCTGATGCGATGTAAGTGGTTAAAAAACATAATCCTTGAAAGAAGAGTGATGCTTCACACAACTTATTAACCACATTTAAAAAAATATATATGTGCTTAACATATCTGAATTATAGAATATGATAGTTTTTAGTCATAACTATAACAGTACCTGTTGTTCTGGTACAAATTGGTTTTGGGTAGATTTTAAAAGATGATAAGTGTTGGTAATGTCATAATGTTGTAACTAAGTTCCTCGCCAATGATTTTGAAGGAAACCTATCCAACATTAATTTCAAAATGTCTTTGATTATTCTTTACCTTAGAGAAAAAATAAGCCCTCTAACATTTTACAACTCCAATTCCATTAAAAAGGCAAGATCATGGGACTCTCATCCCCTAAAAGTACAAGTGCACACAATGTAATTTCACTAATATATCTATTATGTTCCCTTCCCTCGAACCTTCTTCTTGACTTGGTGGGAGGATTTGTGAGTAGATTTGGTTCTTCATGTCTTACTAGGTGATTTTTGCATCGACGGAGCCCATGAATTTGCTTTATCTTTTAATGGTCTATGCACATTGTCCTCCATGGATTTAATTATAGCACTCTCAATTGTATGTACGAGACTTTTTACTCACATATAAATAAATAAATAACTATACGAATTTCTTGCTTAGGCATTTCATGCCACTTGAGCATTCTTCACTAGTGAAATTTGGGGAATATTGATCAAATGTTTTACTGTTTCCATTTTAAACCTACATTTAAAGCTTGTGAACAATTGGACAATCTAATATAATAGCTTTTGACATTAAAAGCAAAAGTTTTGCACTTTTTTGACAATGATTTTTTGCTTGCAATTCTCCGACTTTTCTATTTTTCAATGCATATCTTCAGAACGATTGTCTCCTAGTTGCAATATGAGACAAATAAAAGAACAAGTGTCTCCAAGTTTCAAAGTACACTTGTGCATGATCTTGTTGTTGTTGGTCTCCTTTTGAACAAGATTTGTGTGACCTATATTATGTTGGGAGCATGTGAGTTTATGGGCATTATGCATTTTATGTCGGAGATGCCATGATGGGGTCCAGTTTGCAAGCTTAAGTCCATTTTTTTTACATTTCAATAACTTCATAGCTACAGACTACGTACAAACTGTCTCTGAAGAGCAAATACAACTTTGGCCTAAAGTTGAATTCAAGACTCATATTTGTTTTCCAAGATGACCTTCTACAAAACCTACAATGTTTTACTAAAAGTGATAAATGGAGAGATACAACCTACACATTTGAGATCTATGGCTAAAACGAGTGGAATTCACAGATGTAAAATACATGCAAATGTTTTTTGGGCAATAACGTAATTGGGTAAGAGATCCACAATTAGTGTACCATCAAGGCCAAATAGACCACCAGTATGTAAGGAAAAGGTAAACATCCTTGAAGGGCAACGTTCAAACTTATTAGTATCTACACCTAAAGGAAAACCTTCAACTTTACTCCAAGTAGCACAAGGTGCTATAAGGCGGCCTTCAACTTTTGTTCATAGTAGGCCTCGAAGGACAACCTTAAGACTTTATCCCACATGAATAGCACACCACAAGGTTACAAGATATACTCACATTCTTATGGGGTCTCAAAACCTATGGGTAAAGCCTTGAGCTGAGCTTTTAACCACCACACGACAAATCATCATATGCCTTCAAGGTTTGAAACTAATTGCTGAAATACCAAGGCTCGTAAGACACTACAAGTTTTATTAGAGCCAAACTCAAACCGTGCAATGCGCCTTGATAAATACATAGAAATGGTTTTCCAAGTAATAAGTTGAAGAGTTTACATTTGATTTTTTTTTTTTGGTTTCATGATGTAACTAAGTTGGACAAGAGCATTACTTGTGGCATTGGAGACCCTTGGCTTGAAATTGGGAATAGAGTAGTGTAGTCGTACAGGATAAAAAGGTGGGTATGAACAAGGCATGTATTGATATCCATGGATGTCTAAATGTTCATACTCAGACATATAGAGAATTGTGAGGTTTTGTTTCCGTATAGATACCCACTGATACACTAGGCAAATACCTGGGGTATTTGATGCAATAAGTAAACCACTAGTATGTGGAGGATATGAAAGATGTAAGCTTTTGGCAAACAAAACTTGAAGGTTTTTTGAAACCCAGAATTGATAGTTCTAGAAAGAATTGTAACAACTAAAAGTGAGATGTCTCAAGTTTTTTGAAACCCAGATTAGATAGTTCTAGAAAAAAATGTAACAAGTGAGATGTCTCAGAGTTTCTCTATCTCACTATGCTGCCTTGTGAATGTTGTACATATCAACAAGCTATTTGCGTAAAAACAAATAAAAATGAAAGTGAAAGGGGGGGGGGGGCTTTGTGGTGAAGAAAACTGGGGCAATGATGATAGAATCCCATTGGGGCCTATGTGATATATCTCTATATCGAGACATCGGTGGAAACGTGTCGAAATCTGGTTGGTTTGCTCTAGAAAGCGTCTTGGACATGTGTCGATATGTGATTCGCTGAAACGGACAGGGTCGCTTCCCGGCCAAAAGTGGTCAGGGGGCGCCCGTGTGAAATAGCCCCATGTGGCCTTCTTCCTCCCTCATTTCTCTCCTCTCTCTCTCTCTCTCTCTCTCTCTCTCTCGAGCAACGAGCAAAGAGCAATTATCTCTCGATCTTTCTCTCGATCGATCGATCGCTCTCGCAGAGCTGATATTGCTGTGCTCTCTCTCTTCTTTTGGCAAGCAGCTCAACCAGGAGGCCGATCTTCACGGCAAACAGCTGAAGCTGCCACTGACTGCCTCGATCTGCCCTCACGGTTGCTGCAGCAGAATCTGCAATTCCACACGGGGAAGTCATCTCCATTGATCTGTTTGGTGAAGCATTGATCTGTTGGCAGGTTGTTGCTGCAGCTGGGCGTCATCTCATCCATTGGCTTGCAGCCTACCCATCGTCTCATCACAGCAGTGCCTTTCATACGAGCAGGAGTCTTTGATCAATTGAGTGTGCTTTCCACGACTGTTCCCGGTCTATTGCTATCAAACACCAGCCTCTTGCATTAGTTGCTTGTTTTCTCTCAGTTACTTGGCATTACGTGTTGTGCTTTGCCACTGAGCCCGTCCCTAAGTCTCGCGGTTTTGGTCCATGGAGGTCGTTTTCTTCGCTTGCAATAGTGGGTTTTTTTTTCACATTGCAGCATACCTTTCCCCTTTGGCTTGCTTTCTATGCTACAGGTTTTTCATTGATTGTTGCAATCTGTTAAGCCTTTAGTCCATCGTCACAGCTGCTTATGTGTGTAATACTACCCCAAAAGGATATCTTTCCTCTTCGGCTTGCTTTCTGTTGTAGAATTTGTTCTTAGTTTCAGGTCTTTCAGTGATTGTTGAAAACTGCTAAGCCTTTAGTCCATCCCCACAGCTGCTTGTGTGTGTATTACTACCCAGAAACGTGTACAGATTTGAGTAGTCAGTGCTGCATCTATAAAAAAAGCACTGAATACACAGCTTGCTGCAGCTTTTTCGAATTTCAGCTTCTATTCTTTCAGATTGCAAAAGCATAGGAGGAGCTACTTTCCTTCTCTCTGTCTCTGTGAATTGACACCATTTTTCAAGTCATTTCGCAAGAGCTTTGTAGCTTCTGATTTAATTTTTCTCTCATTTGTGTCGCTGATTGGATTCGAACGCCTGACCTCCACCAGAGAAGAGGAATCCCTTACCAACACGCCACTTTTTGCAGGTACCATAGTATTATATTCGGATAAAGCCCCTTTTTGGGTCTTTCTGATATCAAAGTTTTATAATCCCTTGATTTGTGTTTTTGTTCTCATTTTTGCTGGTGATTGGATTCGAACTCCCCCCCTCCGGGAACAGAAATCGAGATCTTTACCAACAGGCCATTAGTATTGCTGCTTGTGGGAGGAAATGTGCAATTCAGATTGGATTTCTTTCATGTAGAGTTTTAAGCGCTCTTGGACCGTTGGATTTTTCTCACGAACGTTCAGATTTCGCCACGTCTGATACATCGCCGGCCATTGAAACATCTCAGATCAACGGACGACAAAGTTTCGAAATATCCACCGTTGGATTTCCAGAGATTTCGCATGAACCATTGAAAAATTTGCAATCAACGGACGAGAGAGTTCTGAGCCCTCCACCATCGGATCTCCTCACAAACGTCCAGATTGTGCCACGTCTTCATCGTAACCACTGAAAAATCTCCAAGTGGCGGCCTTAAACACGTGGCGGACATCCACCGGATCAGGGAGCTGAAAGCACAGATATATCCAAGCCTGAATGGAAGAGAGAGAGTGTTTAATCAAGCGAGAGATGATGCCTATTTTTTGCCAAAATATTGAAGGGAATTTGAAGGCAGCGGGATTCGAACCCAGGGTCGGGGCTGATTTAGCAAACACTCTCGGGCCCTTCTGCGACAGAAATAATATACAGGCATTGGCTAAGCTCAGAATTACCTCCACCTCCGCCTCCGCCTCCGAATCCGAGTCACATGGGAGAATTGATTCTGCCTCCGCCAGGGCCATGGCGATGCCCTTGGCGGTGGCGGAACGGAATTGCCACCAGATGCAGAAATTTGGGCTGCCGGATGCGGAACTGGAGCAGCAGCAGCGGTACCTGGTGCAGCAATGGGAGCGCCAGCAGCAGCAGCGCCACTGGAGCCAGACGCTGAGGGGTTGCGCCACCAGACAGCAGCTGCAGAAGCAAGAGCGGAAGCTGGGGCTGCGACCCACCAAGCTGTATAGGGGAGTGCGGCAGCGCCACTGGGGCAAATGGGTGGCAGAAATCCGCCTCCCCCGCAACCGGACGCGCCTCTGGCTGGGCACCTTCGAGACCGCCGAGGAAGCAGCCTTTGCATACGATCAAGCCGCCTATAGATTGCGAGGGGACCATGCCCGCCTTAATTTCCCCCACATCCTCCACCACCTCCGGGATCGGCAGCATGCAACCACCCGGCCACCCAAGCCAGACCCTGCAGACGAATGCGCCTCCATGCTGCAACCCACCCTGGAAGCCCTTTTCACCAATTCCCGACTTAATCCAACCCACACTGCCTCCACCGACAGCTGCAAATCTCTCCCATGTGGCAACCTCCCCAGTGAGAACCCACCCAGTTATTTCCTCAATTCCACAATGCTGCCCACTTCCACCACCGGAGGCTCTTCCATGCCACTGCTTCCAGAGGCTTCCTACTCTTCCTCCTCAGGCAAATCAGATTGCAATACAGGGATGAGCAGCATGCCTGCATCTCCAGAGGTGACATGGGCAGAGATAGATGAGAGCCTCCTCAACAGTGTGCCAAATCTGGAGGTAGACATGACCTGGGATGTGCTTGCCTCCTCCTCTCTTGCAGAGCAACCCTCAGATCAAGGCCACATCCCCCACTCAGTCCCTTCAACACATCTCTATGTCTGGAGGGACTGCTCTTAAATCAACACTGTCCTAAACTCTAATTAAGAGAGATACTTTGGTTTCACAGAAACAGATGAGGCATAGGCAACTCTATAGTGTGTTATAACATGAAAGAATCAGCCCAAACAGTCGAGTTCAAATCAGAGTGTTTTAGTAAACATAGAAAAGAGGATTTTGTATTCCTTCTTGGAATGTATATATATACATATATAAGTCTTGACTAAGGCAATGTGTACTGGGATTTTTCAAGCTGTGTCCATGGGGTGTTACAGCTTAGACTGCTACTCAGTGCCTTCTTCCTAATAATTTCAGACATGAATCTGAGTCTCGTGTATCCAGAGGTATTTATTGTATTGGCACTAATATAATAACATCTTGAAGTAGGTTGAAATCACTTTGATCCATCTGGGATTACCTTATCTAAGTGCTGCTATATATAGAGGAGCATTTGCATCATCTCCTCTGTTGTTTGTTGCCAAGATATGCTGGTTATCTAAATAAAGTTAGGTTACCAAATAGAAAGAAAATGCACTTTGTCAAGGCTCTCAAGAAACACGCATTGCAATATAGTTCTAAAATCTTTGTTGTATTTGAGCAATCATTTTGAAGATCACCAAACACACTTCATTTAGTGTGGCTTGGCACAGCTCCATGTCTAAGGCTACTCACCCTAACTATGCCAAGCATTGCCTTTAAAACTTGCTCCAATGTAAGGGGACAACCCCCCCACCCCCTTCTCTCTCTCTCTCTCTCTCTCTCTCTCTCTCACTCACTCACTCTCACTCTCACTCTCACTCTCACTCTCACAGGTTGCATCTTCTTTCTTGTAGATCTTCTTAGCTCTCCTTGAATGGATGATTCAAGAAAGTCATCCATGTCGCGACTCTCCATCAATCTCTAAAACCACTTGGGGAGCTTCCTATCAGGTGATCTGCTTCCTAGTGAAAATATATCCCACGGTATGTCTTTCTCCTTGCACTTGTCACCTACAACTTTGATTCTCTTAGCACCAAAAGGTTTGTCCCTATCTCTCGAGGTTGTGTGATAATATCATGGGGTGCATCCATTTGTCCATCATTGGAAACATCAACAAATGGTCCATCATCAAGAAGAATTCTCACGGTATTATCTTTACCACTTGATGTGTCCAACTTCTTAGTGTCATCACCCTCGTACATCTTTGATTCATCAAAGATAATATCATGACTGATATGCATCTTCCTTTCCAAAGGATCATAGCATCTATAACCCTTCACACGATCTTCATAGCCTAATAAGATATATTTCAAAGCTTTTATATCAAGCTTACCCCCCTCTTTTCCTTAGGAATGTGTACAAAGGCCTTACATCCAAAGATTTGTAAGTGATTCACCTTTGGCTTTTTCTTTGTGAACGCTTGTTATTTTTGGTACAGGACTCATATTCTAGAGATATACTGTATGTTGCATGCTTTAGACCAAAAAACCCTTTGGTAGTATCATCTCAACAAGCATAGATCTAGCTCTCTCCACAATTGTATGATTCTTGCGCTTAGCTACACCAATGAGTTTAGGAGTATGAGCTTGCGTGAACTGTCTTTTGATTCTACATTGACCACAAAAGTCTTCAAATTCATTAGATTTATACTCACCTCCACTATTAGATCTTGATCTTCCTACTTGTCTAGTTTACGACCATTGCTTTGAAGCTCTTAAATGTGGTAAAAGCATCAGATTTCTTTTGCAAAAAGTAAATCCATGGCTTACGAGACATATCATCTATGAAATTGGTAAAATAATACGCTCCACCTATGGACATCATCCTCATAGACCTGCATAAATCTGTGTGGATTAAATCCAATATGTTCTTTGCCCTTGCAAAACCACCATGCTTGAACTTCTCCCGATGCTGCTTTCAATATACACGTGACTTACAGATCATCTTCAAAAGATCTTCCATTATAGGAAATCCATTATAGGGCCATGGATTTGTCTTTGATGGATAGGCCGTTGGTCTTTCTCCGCATTTCTTCTTGAAGAAGATGACCGATCACCTTTTGAAGAGTGAGGTCGGGTTGTGTGGAGATCATCACCACAAAGTGTTCATAAAACTTTGGAAGAGAAGAAAACAAAGTCATAACGACATCATCATCTTGAATAGAACATCCTACAACTGATAACTGATTCAATAAAGACTTGAAGCTGTTGATGTGAGAAGTGATGGCAGTAGAATCAGACATGCTAAGAGTAAAGAACTTCCTTCTAAGATGTAATCTAGTGGTTACATCATGAGTCTCATAGAGATTTGTTTGCATGTGGTAACTTGGGATATTTGGAGTTGTCCAGATTGAGTGTGATACATGCTAAAGCCTTCTGATCTTTGATCTTCCATGCCTTAGCTTGATTACCATCTTCCAGTTTCAGGTCTGCACCTTCTACTACATCCCAAAGATCTCTATCTATCAACATCATCTAAAGTTTTAACTTCCAGAAGTAGAAGTTAGAACCATTGAACTTGTCAATGATCATAGCTTCGCTGGATGATGAAGACGAAGAGCTACCTATATGAGACATGATAACAATAATACAAATAGAACAAAGTTAATCTCTCGATTTATTTGAACTATGCTCTGATACCAATTTGATGGGGCAAGAGAGATGGAAGAATGCGAACGGAAAAGAGAGCAGGAATATTGCAGAACAGCTCTCCTATTACAATCAACTACTAGATCAAAAACAATCTAATAGAAAGCTTGTGCTAAGTATAATCACAACCTTAAGTGTTTTGATTGCCCAACGGGATCTTAAAAATTAGTTCATACTTTCAAAAACGAGAGTACAGTCCACCGAAGAGATTAGAGATGGTTTGTGTGTGTCTGGTATTACTGGAAATCAGATTCAATATGAAGTTTAGTTCTGAGATAGATTGAAACAGCAGTTTGATATTGCGAGTTCCTCAGGCGTCAAAGATAGCCATCGTCTGATCAAAAACTGAGGAGCCGTAGACGTCCATGTTCTGATCAAAGTGAGTAAGCAAGCGCGATCAAACAATGATAAAGTGCATTCAATCACAACAAGCATTCATCTACGTTATACACAGATAGAAAAGCATGTTGTTGTTATATTACATTGAAGCACAATCAAATAGCAATTACTACCAGAAAATGACGGCGGGAGGCTCAAATAATGCATCTCATGGACAGAGCGTCTCATGTAATCTGTGCTGGGATGATCTATTTATAGATTGCATTCATGTATTAACTATATTAAATGTTTGTCACCTAATTAGGCAAGCCATTGTACTTGAAAATATATGGCTTTTGTAACAACTGTACATAGTGTATATGGTCAACAAATCAGGAATGTTGACGCGGACGAGGACGTCGCAAATTCTCTTACTTCGCATTTTACGTGAAGTGGTATTCTCTCACTTCGCAAATTTCAGGAAGTGGCTGGGAACGTTCCTCGTTTAAAATAGACGACCTTCGGCATTTTCTCTCCTTTCGGGATTTTGCGAAAAAGCCGAAAGTGCCCTTAAAAAAAGTTTAAGGTGCCCTTAAAAAAGGTGTCTTTAACAGTTTAACCCTTGAAAATAGATGACCTTCGAGAATTTTCTCTCTTCGCATTTTTCGAGAAAATGCGAAAAAGCCGAAGGTGTTGAAAATAGTTAAATTTTTGAACTGTGAACAAGTTGACTTCCTCAAAAATAATTGAACGGAAGAAGTCGAAGGCAAGTGTCGCAGTTTTCAAGAAAGTGCGAAAAATGCAAACTGTGCGACACTTAGTGTATTTCTATAGACTGTTGAAAAAGTAATGTAAATCTGCAGACTTGTTCTAAATGCAAGTTTGTGGAAGTCCCTGAAGATGGCCAAGTCTTCAATGACTTCAAGTTATTAAACTTAATATCTGAACTTGAAATTATGATAGGATTGGTTACCCTTTGTTGGAGATCAACCGAAAGCTCGTTTGTACTCGTTTTTCAAATAGTTTGGCTGTCTAAGTTATGATTCCAAGGAGACAACTGTGGGCTTAATTTCCAACATTAGATCCTAACTTTGCCCATACTCCATCATTTGATGTGAAGTAGATCTAGTTTTAGAGAGATTGGTAGACCTAGTGAGAATCATCTCACAGTTTGTTGCAAGATCTTGCATAGGAGTTGGTAGCACACCATTATTGGATCCCATAGTGAAAGAGTAACAAAATTTTTTGTTCATCACTTTTGTTTATTTCCACTTTACATGGATTCAAAGGGTTCATACTTGCTGGAACCAAGTGAGAGATTGACTACTTCCAATTATTCAATATGGAAGGTGAGAATGGAGTCCATCTTGATACTCCTAAATGTGATGGACATTGTTCTTGGCCTTGAAGAAGAGCCTCCAGTTCTTCAAGAGGTTCAAAAATACAAGAAGAGAGCTAGGATGGCTCTCCACTTTATCAAGATGAATGTCTCTAATGAGATATTGAGGGAGATTGGTACTTGCACTACATCCAAAGAAGCTTGGGATTGTCTCAAGTCTATCTATGAGGCTAAGAACACCTCTAGGCTCCTCGATTTCAAAGTAGTCAAAGAGTGATGAGAGTGCATCTAATTATGTTTTGAGAGCCAAGGATATTCATAGGGAGCTTGCATGCATTGGTGACTCAATCAATCAAAGTGAGCTCGTCCAAGTCATTCTTAATGGCTTGAGAAATGAATATGACAACCTTGTCCAATCCTATGCCATTAAGGAGGAGCTACCAAGTTTGGAGGCCCTTCAAAGTGTGCTTATTTTTTAAGAATCAAGACAAGAGTACAAATGGACAAGCTATCACTCAATCATAATGATGGCAAAGCTTTATTTGTCAAGGACAAGCACAAAGGAAGGACCAAGAACAAATATCAACAATCCTCAAGCAAGGACAAAGCCAAAGCCAAAGCCAAAGACAAAGATGAGGAGGAAGATGATTCCTCTAGTGCTTCTATATCTAAGCTCAAGAAGAAGAAGATCAAGTGCTTTTATTGTGGCAAGAAAGGCCATTATGCCACCAATTACTTCAAGAAGAAGAATCAACTCAAGCAAGCCAACATCTCCAATGAGAAAGAAAACTCTATTGCAAGTGAAGGAGAGGAATATCCTATGGGTCTCTAGCTTCTCATCCTCTCCTTTCAAAAAGGATGGATTATGGTATATTGATAGTGGAGCTTCTTCACATATGTGTAGCTCCAAGGACTCTTTCTCATCTATTGCACCTTACGATGAAGCCAAGAAATCAATATACACTGCAAATGACTATGAATGTCCAATTGAAGGAATATGGAATGCTCTCTTAACGCTTGCATCTTCTAAAGTTCTTTCTCTCACTAAAGTTCTTTTTGTACCTAAGCTTACAAAGAATCTTATTAGTGTTGGCCAATTGCTTGATAATGGCCTTGATGTGAAATTCAATGTTGATACTTGTACTATAAAAAAGAATGATGAGATACTTGCACTAGGATCTAGATTTGGAGGCATCTATAAACTAGATCCAAGAGAAAGTGTAAATTCTTGTAATGTTGCTTCTGTGACCAAGCTATCTATGGAGGAGTTATGGCATAGGAGGTTGGGACATCCCAACTACAAATCCATGCTCTCTATGATCAAAGAAGCCAAAGTTATTGGCTTGCCAAAGTCATTTTCCAAGGAGATCATGTCATGTGAGGCTTGTGAAGCCAGTTACAAGATCTTCTATCAAGAGTAAGCATCCTTTGGATTTGATCCACTCGGATGTTCATTTCTCATCATCTATGAGCAAGGGAGGAGCCACTTGAGTTGTACCTTTTATTGATGATTTCACGAGATACACTTGGATATATCTTCTTTCTTCTAAATCTATGGTGTTTGATCATTTCCTTATTTTCAAAGCTTATGTTGAGAAGCAATTCTCATTAAAGATTAAAGCTATCAGATGTGATGGAGGTGGAGAGTATATCTCCAATAAATTCCATGACTATTGTGAGCATAAGGCATTAAAAGGGAGTTATCTTGTGCCTACTCTCTATCTCAAAATGGAGTGGCCGAGAGAAAGAATAGATTCTTATGTGAATGTGACAAAGCCATAAGGATTGAGACATCTTTTCCAAAAGACTTTTGGGGAGAAGCCATAAGTTGTGCAAATTATCTTTGCAATAGACTCCCACATATTGCTCTTGGAGGAAAGTCACCATATGAGATCTTATTTATGAAGAAGCCTAAGGTTGATCACCTTAGAGTTTTTGGATGCATATGTTTTTCCCATATTCCCTTGGAAACAAGGAAGAAAGATGATCCTACTTCATGCAAAGGGACATGGTTGGATATTCATCCACCAAGAAGGCCTATAGAGTCTTTATACTCTCTACTTCAATTGTGATTGAGAGTAGAGATGTTATTTTTTATGAAGAGCAAAATTCCAATTTGGAAGGGGCCGAGATCAAAGCATATCTAGATGCATTACCAACTATTGCTATTGAAGCTCTTCAAAAGTCTTTATGGACTAAAGCAAGCACCAAGATCATGGTATTCAAGACTCAACTCTTTTCTTATCTCACTAGGATTTGTCCTTAGTGACTATGATGCTTCCATGTATCTAAAGCTTGTTGATAGTAATATGTTTATTCTTCTAATCTATGTTGATGACATTATTCTTTGTGGAAGTTGCATCAAGCTAGAACATAATATCCACTAACACTAGATCCACAACAAGATAGCTTACTCTTTCTCTCTCTCCTTTCTCCTTCATAGAAAGTATAATAACATGCAATCCCAATAACAATCAAATCCAAAAATTAGCAAAACACAAATAAAGCATGAGAGATGGAGGAAAAGTAATAAAGAGCAAGGACATTCATCAATCCATTTCACAAGAGAACCAATCTACTTTATTGAAATGAAGAAATGAAACATGTGTAGGAACTCGAGTTGGTCCCTTTTTATAGTAGAGAGAGGACCTTGGCCTGTGAATCCTATTGGTCCATCTCTGCCTCCCTAATTATTCAAATTTAAAAAAGAGTGGGAACCATCCAAATTGGAGAGAAACCCAAGTTTATTCACTAACTTGACATTTAGGCCCTGCGACATTAAAAGTCCCACAAAAAGGCCTAAAGTCCTTTTATTGACTTTCTAATCAATCAAATAACTATGTGATCATTGGATTGGACTTACACACGCAGGGTGCTAAATTTCTCTCACTTATTAACTAGGGTTAGGGTTGCCTTGGGATCCGCAAACCCTCCAACAGTATCCCCCACCAAAACTGGTGGCGGTCCCATGACACCTGCGAGATGCAGTTACTGTGGGCTTTTATTTGCTTCACGACAAGTCTTTATTAAATGATATTGCACCTTCTCCATAAAATCGAGTCGGGCGGTGTTAAAATCCAAATTATGAGGCAAAAAACAACGATGGGCTTCGACAATCCATTTTGAAGTTGTCCAGGACGTGAATCGAGATTTTCAAGAGCCTCCCATCATTGCTGCGTGGAAATACAGTCGAGCCATCGGTAGCTAATCCTTGATATTCTCTGAGACCATTGGCTTATTTGGATTGAATGTCAAAGGAGGAAGGCAATCATCTTATCTCGTTGCCACGGATGCCAACAGAGTCAAGTCTTTCACAAAAAATGTTGATTGTCTCATTGTCGGATCTGGAGAGTGTATATACTCCCGCTGGTATGCTTGTAATGTCCGGTGGAAATCTACTGATATTTCCCAACTGTAAGGTTGATGGATGATTGGCCAATTTGGCGTACGGATCATAATCTTGTCCATGGCCAATCCCCAATCCTTCCACCTATTCCTATGTGGCAACGATACATAATATGGATCTACATGCAATTGACGAGGGCTGGCCACATAACTCCTAATAGATTCTAGAGTTTTCTCAAAAATTGTAACTCTCCAAGCTGTCTGCTCGACCAATACGACTATTTTATCCAATTCCTTGTCGGCCTCTATTTGAACTTTGTAATCTTTGGAACTGCATCAGGTACTAAAGGAATGGTATGTTCAATAACTGACATTAGAATATCCTTCAAATCTTGATAAGTCCATGCAAAACAATCTTGATAGTTAATAAGTAGCGTTCGGAGTACTTGATGTTGTTCAAGATTAATTTGTGATCCAACTTGTACAATCTTTTCTGGTTCTCCTGGTTTAGCAAGAGTCATTGGCTGTGTCCTAGCTGGGGGCCATCATAAACATCTTTCGATTCTGGCACCTGATTCACGATGTGCTTTGGGTAACATGATAACCACATCATCCAATGTATAGCATTTAAAATATTCGGGCATATCATGCTACATTTGCTTGTTCTTTGTCGAAAGGACTTGTCTTGGATCTTCGCTTAGCCTTCTTAGCAGAAATGGATCATGGAAGTGATGACTTCCGAGACGATGATGTCTTGCTAGAACTCCGACTTGTAGAATCATCCTTACTTTTCCTTTGTCTTTATCCAGTAAGGGTGGCACAGTCTTTGAATCAATCTTTTGAGGAGGATTTTACCATTTCAGGACCGTATTATAATGCTGTTTGGCTTGTTTCTTCGTCATTGACCTTGTGATCCTGTCTTCTTTCAATATAACTGCTCTGGGCAATTTTATTGTTGGTTCATTAGGAACATTACGCACTCCAAATATGGTCGGATCCATATTATTTAGAATTTGCTCTCCAGTAAGTTCTGCATTGTCATCATAAGTCAAGGCATGACTCACAAGAATGAGGTCATCTTCAATCGGATCTGGTATAGGTTCCGTTGATATCCAAGCTACATTTTGCACTCTCAATGAAAAAGTGATCGGTGTATCCAAGGTTTGATCCAATAATGAAATCTCGTTCAAATCTGACTGATTATCTTGTTGACACATATATCCTGCTGTACAATCAATCGTTGCAAGAGCTTCATTCCAGTTGACAGTATCTGTTTGAGAATCGTAATGAACTCCCAAATTTTTCTCTGGTCGGTCACGAGTATGATCTGTTGTTGATGAATCATCATCCGCTTTCGTATAGGCTATTGCACCTGGTACTAGAAAGAGTTCTTGTATTTTCTTGATATGGCTCCTCGCTATTTTGTGGGTGTGTGTAATAGAGTTAATCTTTATACAAATTGAATTACACACACCCTCATCATTGACATATAAAGATAGCACATATAGACTCCAGTGATCACTGCAATAAAAAAATTACATGTTTTTGATAATGCATGTAAAATCACAATCCATATGAAAAAATCATCTTAATAAAATATGAAAAGCATACACTTACTTGGTTATATACGGGAGCACGAGCACTGGAGTCCTCAGTCTGATGTACTTAAGCATATCAGCATGCAGACTTTTAAAATCAGGGAAATCAAAGGCAACCATGAATTGTAGAGGAAACAATACGACATCTATAAAAATTGGGTCTGGAAAAACTCCATCCAATATTGAATGCCCTCCCCCCTCCTATATTGTCGCCTAACCTGTTATCCCTACTTTCAATTCACATGTATCTAATTTACTAAGGGGAAGACCAATATTAGCTTAAACCTGTATAAAGGACCTAGAGATTTAAGATAAGTATTTAGCAATTGGTCATACTGTACATATTGAGGAGAATTTACAAAAGCAAGTACAGGGGGTGCATTAAGTAATACAGATAAATCATAGAATAAATTGTCATTTAAAATCGATTTGACCTTTAAATTTACAAAATCATCTAGCTCTTCTCTTGATGTTGGAGGGGGGAGACCTAATAGGAGACTGAGATTTAGGAGGAGATTGTGATTTAGGAGACTGACATGCTAGAGGAGGAAATTTATTAGGAGAGGAATCTTTAGAAGGAGAAGAAGGAGACTGAGATTTAGGAGGAGAGAAATTTTTAGGAGAAGAAAGAGACTGACGTTTTCGAGGAGAGGAATATTTAGGAGAAGATTTTGAATGAGAAGGAGACCTCGGAGGAGATTGTCTAGCTGTTAGAATATCAAGCAGAAGAGACGGCTTTGAGAAATCTCTGGCTTTGTTAGGACAGTCAAGAGACCTCCTCTTTTTTGAAACACTCCCTCTTTGAACCCAAAAAATAGGCCGAGCAGGTTGAAATTGCTTCCGGTTTTTTTTCTATAGCTTGTTTTGGAGGAGAGGATGGAGCTGGGCAAATATTGAGGCACAGATTATGGAGATCAATAAATTTGCAATCTTCTATAATCTCAAAAATCAAATCATTAATAAATGCTCATGGGTCAATACGAATGATTGATCGATAAGGCTAATTATGACAATAAATATGGACTAGTATGGGATAGGTGCAATAATTGAACGACATTTAAGGGACCCAGACTACAATTGATTTCTTGACAAATGTATGTCTGCGATCGGCTAGGATAGGCCATTAATATCAGACGAAGTTTGATATTCTATCTTCAAAATTTCATCAAATTTCGACATCCTTTTTCTGCTCCAACAGCGAATTGATGTGCACCATCTAAATGGGAAATGATTGTTTTTCTATCGGGCGCACTGAACTGATATCAGAGTGAACATACCGGAATATCGAAATGCGCACCCTAGTTGTCGTGCCCCCAATGAAGTTATTGACGCGCGTTGAACCAATATTGGACGACACTACAAATGTTCAAAGCTTGCTTTGGTAGAGTCTTCGTAGTTTTGGTCTGTATGAAGAATCTACTGAAGCAAGCTTTGATCATTGATAATGTCGTGCAATATTGGTTCAACACGCGTCCTTGTTGGAGCGCCTCCCAGTGCAGTCAGCCTCGTGCACTGAATCTATATTAGCTCTTTGAAGATGTTCTGAATAATCGGCCTTTTGAATCTGTTCTGAATGAACCATTGTTGCAAAAAAAATTTGTTATCTTGTTTGTGCTTAAATAGGGTGAGCGTACGTAATTATTACCTTTGCGAACGTTTTTTATCCCGATGCACGGATTATGGCGACTATAAATGCTAATGATATTGGTAATAAATATTGGTCGGTCAGGCTAATGATTATTCAGACAGGCTAATAATAGACTTTTTATGGTATTGTGGTGCATGTACAATGTTGTATCTTTCTAATTGGTGGATAAATATAGGCCCCATGCTTCAATTGATTTCCTGACAAATGTATGGTTGTGATTAACTGGAAAGGGCTATAAATATGGACACCACCAGACTTACTAAAATTTCATGATCTTTTTTTTATAACTCCTTTGTCATTTTGTTCTCTGGCTTTCTCTCACAATATCGTATCGACGTGTGCCTTCATTTTATGACCACTAATTTCTCATTGTCGTGGGCTGAAGCGATATCAGCCTCTTCCTACGAAATATTGAATCAACGTGTGCCTTGTTCTAGAGTCCCCTTTCGGAATCATTCACATGCGCTGAAGCGATATCAGCCTCTTTCAACGAAATATCGAATCAACGCGTGCCTTGTCAAATAGTCCCTGACTGGAATCACTCACATGCATTGAACCGATATCAGGTTCAATATGGCTAGTTTCTCAAAGTCCTCAGAAAACAAACTTTTGGCATTTTTGAATGCTAGTGACATTTCATCAGAGAAATTAGAGTATTTTTCAAGTATTTTTTTTGCACCTTTCGATATCAATAAGCTAGTTTATGAGAATCGTTATAATTTACTTTCTCTTCTTGATAATTTTTCTCAGATTATTAGTACTCTTGTTAAGGATATAGATAGTTTTTGTTTCCTTCCATGATATCAGGGTCGACGAAGGTCTCCAAAGTGGTAAGCTTCTTGAATGTTCACCTAACCTCAAGACATGTACTTCCTCTGAAAGATAACCTTTGCCCCCAACTCAATATAGGTGTATCTAAACTAGATGTATGATCTGGAAACTCGGCGAACGTTTTTAAAATGGTATGTTCAAAATCTGACTCAAAAAGTTATTTTCTCAGTCATTTTTCATCAAAACTTGATTCCTGAAAATACTTTCCTTTCTCTTTTTCTGATCTGATGACTTTTTTGACTTTTGCTCATCATTTTTTTTAACTGTCTTTTTAAAAAAAAAATAACCAAGTAGTGTGAAACAACAAAATTGTAAACCAACAAAAGTAAAATTGAGGATATCTTCAATCAGGTTGGTAGATCTAACTACCAATCAAAGGGATTAACCTTTGGTTTTCGTTTAGCTCTTTTGGTAGGAATCAATTGCGGAGGTGATGACTTTCTAGAAGATGTGGCCTTTTTTGAAGGTGACGACTTCCTTGATGGTGATTTCTTGCGAGAACTTTGACTCGAAGAGTATTCCTTGACCTTTATCCAATAAAGGTGGTACATCTTCAGGAGCTGTTTCTCTCGATAATATGTGTGAGAGATTTGGCACCCTGCGTGTGTAAGTCCAACCCGATGATTAATTAAAAAATTAATAAAAAGACTCTAGGCCTTTTTGCAAGACTTAATGTCGCAGGGCCCAAAAGTCAAGTTAGTGAATAAAATAAATAGGGACTCCCACCAAAATTCATTTTCAAATTGGGTTCCTCCAATTTATGAATGGGTTTCCACTCTTTTTTAAATTTGAATAGTTAGGGAGATAAGATTGGCCAATAGGAATTGAGGCCAAGACCCTATAATCCACTATATAAGTGGTGGTTTTGATGTTCAAGACAGGGAGGAACGGTCATTGGTGTACTAGCAACAAAAATGCGCATAACTAACCTCAGTGTAGTGACTTAAATCATTTCCTTTCTATTCTTGATGGTATGCATTGATTGAAATTCTTGACATTATTCCCTTCTGCTTCACGATCTCCATAGTTCGGTAGAAGCAAAAGGAAGGCACGATCTCCATAATTGGGCAAAAGCCATAGCTAGGCAGAAGCAAAAGGAAGGCATTGTGAGCGGAGAGAGAGACAAAGAGTGGAGAGAGAGAGAGAGAGAGAGAGAGAGAGAGAGAGAGAGAGAGAGAGAGAATGTGAAAATTTAAATTGGGTGAAAGGGGGGAAAGTAGGGTACATACATACATACATACTCCCCGCATACATACTACTCCCCATACATATCCACACACATGCACAAATATATATGCATACATGGGGAGGAGGGCCATGCATTCTTTTCCCCATACATGCATTCTCCTTCCCATCATTTTTAGTTCAAAAAGGTGTATGCATGGGTGACGGGAGGAGGATCCCTCACCCATGCGCAAAAGTGTATGTAAGTTTAAACATATATATAGATATATGTATATGTGTGTGTATATATATATATATGTATATCTCCCATAGGAGTTAGCAAATGCCCTACGCAGTTCAGAGTATATGCAGAAATGTAATAAAAATGTATGCACGAAAAACTGAACTTGTAGCAGATGCTCTATGTACCGTGTCTAGTATATGATGTTGTAGGGTCGATGATCTTGAGTAGTATAGCCCTCCCGCCTATCAACAAGGGTTAGATCACTAGATAGGTACCTAACTATGCATAGATGCTATTTTTAGTTAGTTTCCTACTTTCTCCCTTAACTCTACTCACCACTAACACTACTCTCCCTTAACTCTACTCCTCTACACTAACATTCATCATGATTGTAGGTGAAAGGAAGGGGATGATTAGAAAAGATGTAGGGAAAAGAAGATAGAAGAGAGAGATAGAGGGAGGGTGGAGGTTAGCTCAAATGCACATTATACTTGCTAAAGGAGAAACACTATTGAAACCAAAAAGCATGAACTTGAAAGCAATGGAAAACAACAAGAGCAATAGCAAGCATTGAATTGCAAATGAGGATGCTTCTCTTCCAAAATTGGTAGAGTTTCCTCCTTCTCATTAAGCATGAAAATAGTGTACAAATGGTGCCTTTTTATAAAATGGGGAAGGCCCTTGCCCCTCAATCCTATTGGCTGATATTCACAATAATCCTATCCCTTCATCTTGGACCCATCTTGATCCAAGGGTCCACAAAAAGTACATTGGTAATCACAAGATTCATGTGAGTCCCAATTTGGACCCAACTCTAAAAAGTAATCTCTAATTTATAAATGACTTTGGGCCTCTAGTTTTATTTTAACTCCAAGGCCCAAGTCAAGTTTATTTTATTTACAACTTTACTTGCGTGCTCATTGGGCCATGGGCTTACGCGCACAAGATGCCATGCCCTCGCAACACATTTTATTGGATAATTTATTTATTTACATTTTGTTGGGAATACCCCCAATATATATATATATATATATATATATATATATATATATATATATATATACATATACACACACACACACACACACACACATACTAGTAAAGTGTGCTCGTCGATGGCGTGTGTGTGTGTGTGTGTGTGTGTGTGTGTGCGCGCGCGCGCGCATGCGTGTGCATACGTTGGACATTGAATCCAACGTAACATGTGTGATCGATCCCACTCCCAAAGTACTTGGCAATGCATCCTCATCTAACCCTAACCCCCATGAGACAAACCAACATCCATTCCAAGTGAATATCATTGTCAACACTTGGAATTGACGTAGAACCAATCCCATTCCTACAAACATCCTCCTCAACATACTCTAACTCGTGAGGGAGAAGCCTCTTCTTTGCTCTTCTCCTGCGATCTAATCTCCTCTTCCTCTCCAACCTAGACTCAAACTCCGATGTTTTATAAGTGGAATTGTTATGCACATGCTCCAGCGTGACAATCCCTCCCAAACTGTCTACACCATCTAGACTGACACCCGACAGGCTATGTAAGTTTGAAACCAAACTTTCCATTCAACATGCCACCTCCTCGATGGCACAGACTAAAGGTGTCAACAATTCCTTGCGCACCACTTTTGGCGCTTCCTATTCAACCTCCTCTTCCTTGCAGACTGGCTCTCACCCTCCGGAGTTATGTACGATGGGTTGTTTCACACACACTAAGGAGTGATCATACCATGGGGATTCTACATGGACATTCAGTCTTTCAATGGAAAAAAACCTGCCCAATTGAAATAAAGAACTTGTTAGGTTATTGTGATAAGTAATAGAAAAAGTAAGAACAATACCCAAAACCCTAAAAATTGAATCAAAATAGAAATTCATTCCAAGGTGAAAAAGTTGTGGACATGTACTCCTCTCGTCTTGGGAATGTTGAAAATATATTTTGGGAATATTAATGCTCACATGGTTTCATAATGTTTCATATGTATAGAATGTCTTTATTTTGTCAAAAGCATTGAATACACATAGAAAACCACAAATATTTTTCGTGAATAAAAATTATATTCATCAGGGAAAGAATATCATATAAGAAAAAAAGTATGTAAATCTAAAATAGATTTTAAAAAGCACAAATACTACAAAATTGATCAAGAAAGTTCTCTTGACATGTACTCCTATTCAACCAAACTTAGTTTTGTTTGGTGTCTATTGTTTTGTATTCGTACCTCATCACACCAAAGAGTCAAACTTTCTCTTATTTACATAACTTATCAACCACTAATATTGGAAGATTTATAACTCAATCAACAGAGTTTCCATAATTTAAAGAGTTCCAATATTAGACCATATTTTTTAATTATGATATTTGAACAAAAGATATTCAACTATGCATGTGGATTTTTGTATGAATAAATTAATAAACACATAATTAAATAAATATAAATGTATCATATCCATATGCTGCAAGTGACGCAACATAAAACCATGATCAATAGTGCTTTTGACATAATTCATATGTCAAAATACATTGACGAAAAAAAAAACATTTCTAATAATGTTCCAGCACTTTGTGACCATTTGAATTCATGCAATCGAAGTATAAGAGTGGTTAGACAGTTGTCTCATAGATATTTGTGATGGTACACCGCCTATGCTGTTTTGGGCACATATGGATGAGCAGAAGCCCCTTTCCACAACACAGTTCTAGATAGGGATAAAAGTTTTTTGGGTGAGACATTGCTATGACGTGCAACAACTGCTTTCAAAGGGGGAAAAAAAAAGTAGGAGTTAGTAAAGATCAAAACACAGCTTGATTTTTCAGAAAATGAATGTAGAAGTAGTAGCACAGTTAGAGTTCTATATAGATATAGAATTATGTATATATATAGAAATCTGTTAGTTGTGGCCTGATGTTTGGCTCGACAATTTGATTAGTGTAAGAGCTGCAATGGAGATTGTCATTGCGGACAGACTTAAGCTTAATGTGATTCCCTTCTCATCCTGGAATGATTGTCTTAAAATTTGTATTTCTAACCATAAGCCTCGATGATACAAAGGTCAAACGCGTTGTTGTAGCTTTCAACCATTTGTCCCTAACATAGACTTTGTATCGCAACATAGATCTATGCTGGCTGTGCGCCAGAAATGAAGTGGAAACCTCCATGTAAATTCAATTATTAAATTTGATTGCATTATTTGGCTTTTTGAGTATATGTGCAAGGGCTATGACCATAGCTATCTTCATTTTTCATGGTTAGTCACTGTGTTGTTTTGCTTCCACACATTAGCTAGCACACTATGCTCTTGTAGTTCACATTCCATGTCATTTGAACTAATGTGCACAACCTTTTTCAGCATGATTTCTGCATTCATGGACAGAGCTTTCTTTATGTGGCTTGTGCAGCTTGGGAAATGCTAGGTCTATATTTTGAACATTTGCGATCGTCTCCAATTGTCGAGGTTGATTTCGACATGCAAGTTTTGCAGTTCGGGAGTTCTAACCTGATGAATTGGCTTTGTTTCCAACTAGAAGCCAGCTTTTATAAGCAAATCTGCCTCGAGTTGTGTGAGGCTTGTTTCTTCAGCCACAGGCCACATATTTGGAATCTTTGTGGGCTTTGGTGATATGCTCCTGTCAGGGTTCCATGTGTGAGTACAGTCACTATTGCAAAACCACATCATTTGTTGTGTCTTTCCAGTAGGATGGCTTCTTGTGGAGTAGAAGCTTGGTGCAGGAACACCCTTTGATGCATTGGAAATCAATTGGCCACACTTGCCACACTTGCATTGGAAATCAATTGGCCACACTGGCCTTTATTTGGTATCCATGATTGAATTTGACACGACTGTTAAGGCTAGTTCTTCTGATTGCCCAAAATGTGTTGCGTATTTGACATTCAATAACAGCTTCATCGTTTATACAACAAACATTACTTCCAGTGTGCTTGTCCCCAGCATCTGTTGATCCCATATTTGATGCTCCTGCAAAAAAGTTTATCCTCCTCGGATGTCCTCTCCCCCTGCATTCTACGTTCTCGTAGTTGTACTTTGGCCTATGAATATCATTGTCATTCACATCTATAACTGTGGATGGCCTTCTTTTTCGGCGTATTGTCTCCTGGACACCTTCCAAGCTAGTGGATTGTTGATGCATTGGAGTTCTTGCAATAGCTTGGTGCATTGTCTTGAGTACTGCACTTGGTTTTGATGGTTTCCTGGATTCGCTCTGGTTGATAAGATTTTGTAGACTTGGACCTTCTCCAAGGTGTCTTTCCATCATGTGTGCGTGTTGTTTTGCACTCTGCAAAAGGGCATTTGCCATATCAGTTACACATGCATCGTACAAAGATATACGGATCTTGTGGCCTTCTCCAGCTAGCCAACTTCCATGTTTTGATTCTGACAAATTTGTTCATGGTGTGTTGGCTCCATCCACAACATCAGTACTTGCATATGCCATTCACGCATGACTTAAATTGTCTCTAAAATTCTGTACACATAAATAGTGGTGTTTATTCTTCACTTATCGTGACCATGAATTCTCCCCAAGGAGCAATTCAAACATTCCACCAGCTCATCCAACTATCCAAAGAAGGCAGGTCATAATCTCTCTTTTTCCATATTCCACCATTGGTAAATGTATCTGTTTTGTGCAACTGCTTCCTCTTTTGTGCTAGCTTTTCTCCATTTCTCACAGATGGCTTTGTGTTCAGGTTGATGTTCCTTCTGGATGAACTTCGTTGTGTGTATGTGCAAACTCTGCCCCCAATGCCTTGGGTTTGATTGATATTCAACCAACTCAACAAAATATCAAATTGGCAGATTTGACATGAAGAAAGCCTATGGGTGAATTAAAGGATGCCACTGTATATATATTCAAGCCAAGCCTTTTACGATGAACTTTATTGTTATCAAACCACTCGGTTTGCCCTCTTATTATGTGCTGATTGGACGGCCTTGGCTTTATCAATCTAATTCAAGTGTACATTAGAAGCCCAAAGAACTAAGATTCCAAACTGGCGAAACTAATAGTCGTGGAAAGCCCGCAGAACAAATTATAACCTGGAGTTGAGACAAATATGAAGGAGGAACTCCAATGTCCGACACAAGTTTTACCTTTAAAGATTCTTCTTATACACTTAATATATTCTCTACTGATTCAGATATTGAAGTTAAATATTTTGAATGCTATGAGAATAATGGTTTATCGGATGACGAAGAAGAATTTTTTGACGTCTACAATACTGAAGCTCATATTTCTATTAATGAATCAAAAGCTGCAGACAAGAATTTTGAAGATTCTAATCAAGATGCTAACAATGAATCAGACGAATCTGATGAATCCGAACAAGAATTTGGTAATAAACACCAGGCTGATGACAAGAATAAATCTGTGGAGACAGACATGCACGAAATTCATGGCCATACGAAGGCCAATATGACGGAAGGTATTATTTTATCAAATTCAACAGAGATAATTGAACTTGCACATGACAAATTCATGCATGTTTCAAAGTCCCTTGGAGAGACAGAACTAGCAAAATTTACTGAATTGTTAAAAGAGTACCAAGATGTATTTGCATGGTCACTCGAAGACTTGAAAAAAATTTCTACTGAATTTGGCAAGCACCGAATTGATCTTAAGGAAGATGTTGTTCCTGTCCGACAGAGACAATATCGTTTAAATCCGAAGTACTTTCCTATGCTGAAAAATGAACTCAACAAGCACCTTAAGGCAAGAATCGTTTATCTCGTCTTAAGTAGCGAATGGGTGTCTCCCATTGTTGTAGTTCCAAAGAAGAAGATTGACAAGATTTAAATTTGCCAAGATTTCAGAAAGCTTAATGATGCTACCAGGAAAGATCACCATCCATTACCTTTCACTGATTCAATTCTAGACCAGGTTGCTGGACAAGAACGTTATAGTTTTTGTGATGGTTTCTCTAGTTATAACCAAGTTGGAGCAAGGAAAGAGGATCAATTAAAGACCATGTTTACTACAGATTGGGGCACTTATGCGTGCACTAAAATGCCCTTTGGTCTTTGCAATGCGCCAATGACTTTTCAAAGAATTGTGATGTTAATTTTTGCTGCATTCCTAAGAACATTTCTCAAAATTTTCATTGATGATTTTTGTGTGTATAGTGATATAAAGTCTCACATTTAGAAACTGAAACTTACAATACAGAGGTGTCGAGACACTTGTTTGTCACTTCACCCCGAGAAATGTTTCTTTGGTATGAGAGAAAGTATTCTTTTGGGACACAGAATCTCCAAACAAGGAATAGAGGTCGACAAAGATAAAGTCGAGGTAATAAAGTATCTACTGATGCCAACAAATCTATGAGAACTCAGAGCCTTCTTAGAACATGTTGGATATTACCAAAGATTCATACAGAATCATGCCTCGATAGCTGCAGCTCGTACATAGTTACTTAAGAAACAAGTCGTGTACTTGTGGACGGTAGAACAACAAAAAAATTTCAAAGAACTCAAGTCTGAGACCAATGCATCCTTAATCTTCTGGAAAGCCTTTAGAGCTTCCTCATTCCAATGTAGATCCGTTGTGAGCTTGTAAATTGGTCTAGCTAACTCCGCAAAATCAAGAATGAAGATCCTATAATAGTTAGCATGACCCATGAAAATGTAGACCTCGTGGATCATCCCTGGTGGTGGTAGATCAATAATGATCCTGATCTTTGATAGATTTGTGGCGATCCCGTGTCTTGACGCTATATGGCCAAGTATCAAGCCATGTGTCACCCAGCATTGACATTTTTCTGGATTCAGGGAGATCTGGTATTCGCGACATTTTTGTAGCACCTTCTCCAGATTGGATAAGTGTTCTGAATCTGGTCCATGCACGCACAGATCGTCCAAGAAAATTTTCAGAAATTTTTGCAAACAATCTTTGAATGCCACATGCATGACTCGTTGGAAAGTGCTTGGGGCATTGCAAAGTCCGAATGGCATCACTTTATAGGCATAAGTTCCCCATTTCGTGGCGAATGTTGTCTTGTGCTGGTCTTGGGTGGCTATTTTCAACTGGTTGTAGCCGTTGAAGCCATCCAGAAAACTGTAGGCTTTGTCGCCAGCTAGTCTATCGAGGACACTTTCTATAAATGGTAAAGGAAAATGGTCCTTTTTGGTGACTACATTAAGCGCCTTCAGATTCACACAGATCCGCATTTTGCCATTCTTCTTCGGTACTATAACTATCAGCAATACCCATTCCGTGTGCTCAATTTCGTAAATGAAATCTGCATCCGTAAGCTTTTGCAACTCTTGCTTGATCAGTTCTGTATAATTTGGGTTGCAGCGGTAGTAACAGCTTACCTTGGGGACTGCTCCGTCCACCAAAGATATGGTGTGTTGGACTACTGTTGGTGGAATGCCCTTTAGATCACTATAGCTCCAAGCAAAACAGTCTTTATATTCCACCAACAAGGATCGTAGTCTCTTGAATTGCGTGGGTGTTCACTGCTCTCCCACATGCACTATCCTTTCTTCTTCTCCTGGTTCCGCAAGATTCATCGGCTGTGTTCGCGTAGGTCCCTCAAAGACTTGTTCTGCTAGTGCCTGACTTTGATCAGGTTCTCGTTGGGCTTGCGGCATCATGATTACCACGTCGTCCAATGTATAATTCTTGAAAGTATCAGGCATCTCGTAAACTGGAGCTCGTCGAGATTCCTCTTTCAACATATTGATCTTGGCCCGACTGGTCCCTTTTTTATTTTCTGTCACCTATGTAGAAGATGACGCTGTATCTGAGTCCAACTTGATTGACTTCAAGGAATCCAACACCTTCTTTTTGCCCTTTTTTGTCATTTTGGTGGGTTCATCCTTGTTGTCTTTCTTCGGGACTACTGTGACATTTGCCTCATGGTTGTGAATATCAACGTCTACTATAGCTATTGCCTCTTCGGGTAGGTCACTCCATCGGATCACCTAGTTGTAGCATTGCTTCAACTGATTCTTCTTATTCGCAGGTGCCTTGGGTGGTTCGATCCTTGAGACTTTCGCCATAGCAGACCTTTGTGGTGGTTGAGCTGGTACTTTCTTGGTTCCGTAACGATCTGGGTCCATGTGGTGTAGGACTTGTTCATCAGTCAATTCAATCTCCTTATTATAAGTTAGAGCATATTGCCAAGGGACTAGATCATCGTCCATTGGGTTCTCCATCGGCTCCGCTGACAACCATGCTACGTTTATCATATTCACCCCAAATGTGATTGGTGTGTCCATAGTGTAACATTTGGATGAAGATGTACTCAGTTCTGGATCTGATTCATATTGACATGCCTGGCATTCAATAGTTGCTAATGCATCCGTCCATCTCATGACATCCGTCTCTGAATGATAGTGACCTCCCTTGGCTGGCCTTGGACGATCAATCGTATGATCTGTCGTGGATGATCCGTCATCAGCTTTGGGTGCAATAGACTTCACCTCCCATGTGGTTGGATCTACCTTTACAGCCTGTTCTTAGTTCCCTGTACCCCAGTTGTGTACTACTTGCGCAGTCCTCAACCATGGTCTTCCCAATAAAACACGGTATGCAGATGGAGATTCAGGTATATCCATGACCACAAAAGTAATCACATGTTGCATGCCTGCTATCTTTACAAGAATATCAGCAACTACACCTTTTGGTTTCACACAGGATTGATCTGCTAGCTTGATGGCGAATCTGGCTGGCTTCAATCCTTGTAAACCCCATTTTTCGTACAAAGTAGTGGAAATCAGATTGACACCTGATCCTCCATCTACCACTACCGCCTCGTCCTCGTATCTCTTGCGTTTGATTGGCAAAGTGATGTTGTGTTTCTCACTTTCCCATGTTGCTCCGATGTGGAGGACGTTACTTGTTTCATCATAGCCCGCACAATATATAGCTCAGGCGCTATTGGCTCCTCATCTGCTTTGGCCCATTCAGCTAAAAGGCTTTTCGCTTGTGGTGCAATCCGCAGTAGTTCTCTGAGTGGTAAACTAACATGGCTTGACAGCAAGAGTGTGAGCCTTTCAGTGCATGGTTCCTCAGGCTCCACCATGTGAAAAGGTGATTCATGTTGGTGCAACCGATCATTCTGATCAGTGCACAGTGGTGAGTCCATTTGCGGTTCCCATTCGACGCCAACTGGAGGTTCTGTAAACTTGTTTCGTTCTTGCTCTTTTTTCTCCTCTTGTGCTTTTTGTACCTAGTGTCTTATTTTCTGGTACTGTCTTCTCTCTTCCCTCACATTTGGATATGGAGCTGAAGTTGAGGGTTGGTCGTCAGTGACCGATGGTGGTGGTGAGGGAGCCACTTCCTTCCTCTTTTGTGCTCGCGTAACCACAGGAGCGTGGTCGACCTTTCGATGGCATCCCCGCTAGAACTGCTGGTAGTTGTATGGCAATGAGGTTAAGAGGTGCACTAGTTCCAGGTTTAAATGGACAATTCTTGAAACAGTGTCCAAAACCGAAAATCCGACAGGAGGTTGTATATTGTCCCTTGTAGGGACATTCTGCAATTCTATGTCCCTCGCCGCATCCATAGCAGCCGTAATTTCTTCCACCTTGATGTTGAGTTTGAGTTGCATAGGCCGAAACATATTCAGTTATGGCAGGATCCATAAACAGTTCATCTGGTCTGTACCACTGCTGCTGCTCAGGTTGAGGTGGCATTTGCATTTCTTGTTCCGCTGTTGTCAGGTTTACATGGGCCACTTGTTGATTGGCTGGCCCTGGTGGAGCAGGTAAGGCCATGCGTTGTGGTTGATTGGGTGCATCATACCTTGGCGTTGTGTTAGGTGCCCCTTGATGATAAGGATAAGAAGTCTGATAAGGACTTCTCTTTTGCTGAATAACCCTGGGATTAAACGGGCAAAATGTCATATCGTGCGATGTTGCATTGCACAGATGGCAGAATCTATGTGTCAGTCTCAGATTTTGCTTTAGGACTGGACACTCGTTTGCTGTATGGTTTTGCATGCATACTGAACACCATACATTTTCTCGTCGAGGATACTGCAGCTAGTTTGGTTCCGGTTGATGTGGTTACTGCTACAGTTCCCTGTAAGGCCTTCAGTTTCTAGTCAATCTGCGCCGTAAGTTGCTCCATCTACTATTCGTGTAATTTTGTCATTTGCTCCAACATCAGTTCTGTGGATAGAGTGGATGTGTTTGATGATGATGATGCAATCGAGGGAGTAGGAGTGTGGGGGGAAGGATATTCGTCGTCAGATCCCTCATCCTCTTCCCTGATGGCATCTTCCATAGCTTCTTGCAGAGTAGCGTACTGCTCCCGTCGTTTCAGTTCTCTTCTGATGCTTCATGGTAATCCGGCTAGGAACCACATGATCACCACATGATCGGGAGTCAGGACTACACTACACTCGGATCGTAGATGTTTGACCCGTTCAATATAGTCCCAGACCCTTTCTCGTTTTTCCATCTTGACTTTGCTCAGCAGGAGAAACGGGTCTTCCAGGAACTTCCTTGGCTTAAAGCGCGTAATGAGAGCCACTTTAACCGCTTCCCAAGTGAATTTCTCTTCCTCTGACAAGTTAAAAAACCAATCCTAAGCCACTGCAAGTAAGGACATAGGGAATAGCATCAGCTTCTCTATAGGTGTCCGTTCGCCGTAGATTTCACAAGCTTGCTTGTAGATCTAGAAGAATCGGATGGGATCTGATGATCCGTCGTATTTTGGTATCTCCATCCATGGTGCTCTCCAAACTTCATGCAAGGGTGCGACAGGTACGGGTTGGCCCATTGGATCCATTGGTGCTGGTTTTGGTTCTGCCTCTTGTTGCACAGTTGCAAATCTGGGAAGGTGTGGTGAATGATTTGCTATCCTTCGTGCTATTGATCGTCCCAATTTCAGATTCATCTTATGGTGGGTTCCAAAGTGATTGGATCTTGCTTAAACAGTAGGATGCAGTCTGGATCTTCAAGGATATGATCGATCTGATCGGTCGGAATGAATTTTAGGTCTTTTACGGTGGTTTTTCCTTGATAACTTTTTACTCCTTGCACTGATTGACCTAAGATTTTGACAATAGCTGATGGAGATCTTTCCATTGATCTGGTCTGCGAGGGTTATCTTGTGCGAGGGTTGGCTGTGTGAGGGCTCTTTAGCTGTTTTTGCAGGTAAAAAACTTGATATCTTTCAGATCTCTGGAAATTAACTTTCGCAAGCTTCACAGTAGCTGGAATTGGGTCAGATCTCACTATAGAATTCTCTACAAGAGTTAACTCTCGCAAGAAGTGAAAATTTCACTGTCTGTGAGGGTTCAGTATCACTTTTTGTGCTTGATCTTCACCAAATCTTTATACTAACTCTCGCAGGCTTCATCACTGATGTAATTTGACATTCTAAATCGATTGAGAGGGTCTTCGAGAGTTCTTACTGGAAGGATTTGCTGGATCCTCACTTTTTAGTGATTTTTTAGCACTTAAATCCAATTTTCTGCTCACTGGAATCAAACTAAATCTCGCAAGCTCTTCTGTGTCCTGGTCTCACTGAGATGGAACTTCAAAATCCTCTGCGAGAGTTCTTGACCACTGGAATTGAAAATTTCACTGTCTACGAGGGTTCATTGGTACTTTCCCATCTTTTTTCACTGGGAACTCTCGCACAGGCACTTAATCATCAAACTAACTCTCACAAGCTTCTCTATGTCCTGGTCTCACTGAGATGGAATTTCAGAGGGCTCTACGAGAGTTCTTATGAAGATTTGAATTTTTTTTGGATTTTTTCTAGGATTTTTTGAATTTTTTATGATTTTTCTCTGATTTTTACAATCTGCTTGGGACTAACTCTCGCAGGCTTGTATGCAGGTCTGGGAAAGTACCCTGGAGTTGCTGCCAGTCATGCAAGGGTTAATTTCCACTGATTTTGGAGATATAAAAATCTAATGAGTTTTTTGGCTCTTTTTCCTCCAAAATGCAGATTGTGTATTTTTTGAGTTTTTTGGATGATTGGTTTGGGTTTCAAGCCCTTAGAGGTTGTTCAGGGCCTCCTCTACCCTCTCACACCTCCTTCGCTAGTTGTGAACAGTCCAAACACAAAAAAAAATACAGAAAACTAACTCTAAACTCCCAAAAATCTACCTAAACTACTCTAAAAAGCAAGAAAATAGCTAAAATGCAACTAAACTAGTTAGTGGAAACCTATCCCCGGCAACGGCGCCACTGTGGGGTCAAAGATCTCTCGTAGTATAGGCCTTCCGCCTATCAACAAAGGTTAGATCACTGGATAGGTGCCTAACTATGCATAGATGCTTTTCTACTTTCTCCCTTAACTCTACTCGCCACTATACTACTCCTCTTTAACTCTACTCCTCTACACCTACATTCATCATAGTTTTGGTTGAAGAGAAGGAATGGAGAAGAAGAGATTGAGAGAGATAGAGAGTGAGGGTGGAGGTTAGCTCAAATGCTCCTTATGCTTGCTAATGGAAAAACATTCACTATGGCAAACAATAAACATGGAAATAGAAAGCAATGGAAAACACAATCAAGAGCAATAGCAAATGAGGATGCTTCTCTTCCAAAAATGGTAGAGTTTCCTCCTTCTCATTAAGCATGGAAATAGTGTACAAATGGTGCCTTTTTATAAAATGGGGAAGGCCCTTGCCCCTCAATCTTATTGGCTAATATTCACAATGATCCTATCCATTCATCTTGGACCCAACTTGATCCAAGGGTCCACAAAAAGTACATTAGAAATCACAAGATTCATGTGAGTCCCAATTTGGACCCAACTCTAAAAAGTGATCTCTAAGTTTAAAATTGACTTTGGGCCTCTAGTTTTATTTTAATTACAAGGCCCAAGTCAAGTTTATTTTATTTACAACTTCAATTGCGTGCTCATTGGGCCATAGGCTTATACACGCAGGATGCCATGCCCTCGCAAAACATTTTATTGGAGGATTTTATTTATTTACACTTTGTTGGGAATACCCCCAACAGTCACAAGTGACATCCCTCACTTCATGTAGTGTGTTTAATAAATCGCGAGCTTCTCTTGAAGATCAGGCTTGTTTGGTGTGGCCAATCTGTGTGTTGGAGATGTTAAGGGTGATCAAGATGAAAGCCTTGTCATCCCTGAGCTTCCACTTGGAAATGGCTTGCTCATCGACCCTGGAAAATAATTTGGTTCCAGCGACTATTTCCCAAAGCTCCTTGGCCATCAGTACCACCTTCATCTTGAATTTCCATAAGTGGTATTTGAACCATCGATTTTGTCTACCATTAGAGCAGACTATGTCTGGAAATTCAGGATGAGTGTATGCAAATAGTAGATTATATGATTGGACACAATCATAGCAAGTGTCTACACTTTATCAGAATAATCATTCTCACAATGTAAGCTCTAATTATGCCCTTAAGAATTAGATAGTAGAATTACAACTCTGATACCATGTTGGGATATTGCGACAACGTGGCACCATGGAAGAGCGGCGTGAAATCCTCACTGCATGAAACTACGTATCGGATCAGAACGACTTTGATAGATCGAAGTATGCCCTACTTGATCACAGCTTCGAAGTCACTGGATCGACACAGTTGATTCCATAGCCTTGCATGAATTATCTTGATTTTAGATTTAGCTTTGCGAAAGCGCATTAGTAGGTGCAGAGACTAGAGCAACAAATCGACATATGCTATCAGTCATATGAATACAGCTTAATCTACAAATAAGTTTATCTGCAAGCAAGAAACAATCTTGACATGAATAAATGAACATTCAGCATGACATACACAATCTAGATCATTGGAGCAATGATTATTCAGTCGTGAAGAAAATATAGTCTGAATGCAGACATCCTTCCTGAATCAATACTTTGTAATAATAGAGAGAAAGAACAAAACAATTGCTCTCTAGATGCTCGATTCATCAACTTGGTAGACGATTGAGCTAATTCAATATTTGTGGAGCTTAACAGAACCAACTGATAAGTCGTTGGCTATATACACATGGCTAACTAATTAAAAGAATAGTTAATCTATAGTTTACAATTAAAATTGAGGCACCTTCGGAAGATATTTGATTTTGTCTAATTGTGATGAAGGTACTGATAAGCCGCCAATTGTTCAAGTTGACTTTTGGAGCTAATATTGACATATGAGCAATTGGTGAGGTCGAATTGCCGATGTCAGGTCTCCAACGAATAGTCAGTGTCGGTTGAGTAGATGTGACAGACGAATAGTTGGAGTAGGACAAATAGTTGGAGTAGGCCGAATAGTCGAAGGGTCAAATAGTCAGTGTCGGCAGGACACTATCATCTATTCATTTGTATTTCTACAAACTGTTAGGAAACAAGTGTATTTCTACAGAGTATGCAATTGTACAAGTATTTACAACAACTAGTGAATGGATCTAGATCAGCAGAGAGATAGGGATGGAGAGGATAGAAATCCAACACGGCACAAAAATTAACTTGTATGCATATGGTTTTTCTATTTTTCATGTTGACTCTAGACAACTTCTCAGAAAGTTAGGACATTTTCATTGATACCTTTGTCAAGCATGAAAATATTTGTGCAATGGTATGTCCAAATATTGGAAAACTTATGGCAAGCATATATATACTTGCACTAGACATATTAGCTTTTCTCAAGCAAAGAAATTTTGGAAAGCTTCATGTTTTTTACTTGAATGGGCCCCATCTATTTTGCAAGCAATATCCAAGTTTGGTAGAGACTTCTTTATGGCAAAACTATGTGTAGCATCAATGCTCACAAAAAATTAGTAAGATATCACATGCAATTTGTAAGTTATTCACTTGCAAAAGATGCAACAGTTTTGGCCATAAATTTCGAATAAGCATACATGCTTTATAATAGTATTTTAACTCTTTCTTGGAATGGTTGTTGTAGGTTCTTTTATAAGGTTTTCTTGAAAAGGATTAATGTGCCCTAGTTAGCATGAACTTGCTAAGCTTTGCATGGACAATTTCATGTTGAGCATGAATGTGCTCGTGCCCAACATGAAAAAGGAAGTTCAAGGCATGGACTTTATAAGGCCACAAGTAGGATTGTCCAAGCTGTTGAATTTCACACATGTGGGACAGCCCAAAAGTGTGTTTGATCTCCTAAGATGTGGGTGATTGCACGATAGATCAAGCATAGATTGAATTACAAGATCTATCTCACAAATCTAAGGCAAGAGCACCATGAAACATGGATATATCACTCTCCAAAGTACATTCACATGTGTGGAAACTTGAGATGGAAAACAATGTCGTCTTTTTAAGGTCACCATCGCATTTTTATAGGCACTATTGGCTTTTCCGCAAAAATCCCAAAGAGAGAAAAATCTCGACAGTCGTCTATTTTCAACGAGGAATGTTCCAGGCACTTCCCAGAATTTGCGAAGTGAGAGAAAGCCACTTCTCATAAAATGCGAAGTGAGAGAATTTGCGACGTCCTCGTCCGCATCAACATTCCCTGATTCGTTGACCATATATACCATGTAGAGTTGTCACATAAGCCAAATACTTCCAAGTGCAACGGCTTACCTAATTAGGTGACAAATATTTATTGTAATTAATACATGGATGAATTCTATAAATGGATCATCGAGGCACACTCTATGTGATGCTCCATCCATGAGGCGGATGAATTTGAGCCTCCCAGTTACGCCGTCATTCTGATTGTAACTGCTATCAGTGTAATATAGCAGCAACACTATCTATGTATAACGTAGATGAATGCTTGTTGTGATTTGAATGCACTTCATTGTTGTTTGATAACAATTGCTATTGGGCACCAAAATATTTAAGCTATGATTATACTTAGCATAGACATTCTATTAGATTGTTTTTGCATCTAGCAGCCCATTGCAACAAGAGAGTTGTTCCGCAAATATTCCTGCTCTCTTCTCCGTTCGCGTTCTCCATATTCCCTTGCCCCATTAAATTGGTATCAGAGCGTAGCTCATATGAACCGAGAGATTAAGTTTGTTCCATTTGTATTACTGCTAACATGTCTCAAATTGGTAACTCTTCATCATCATCCAACAATATTAGAGTCATTGACAAGTTCAATGGATCTAACAAACAAAGGCATGGAAGATCAAAGATCAGAAGGCCTTAGCATGTATCACACTCAATCTGGCCGACTCCCAAATATCCCATGTTACCACATGCAAAACCTCTAAGGATGCATTAGATTTGCTATCAAATCTCTATGAGACTCATGATGTAACCACTAGATTACATCTTAGAAGGAAGTTCATTACTCTTAGCATGTCTGATTCTACTACCATCACTTCTCACATCAACAGCTTCAAATCGTTAATGGATCAGTTATCAGCCCTAGGATGTGCTATTCAAGATGATGATGCCGTTATGACCTTGCTTTCTTCTCTTCCAAAGTTGCATGAACTGAAATAAATCAGATGAGCATTCTTTCAAGACTATTTTTATTGCCTATTGTTCTTCTAGAAAATCGACTTTTGGATTTGTCTTCTTGTTCAATAATGATCCACTATCTTGGAATAGTCAAAATCAGACCTCCATCACAATGTCTTTGATAGAGTCAGAGTACATTGTAGTCTCTCAAGCTACTAAAGAGACAATTTGGTTGCAAAATTTATTGTCTAACATTGGCCTCAGACAAACTGCTCCAACAATTATTTAGTGCGATAATCAGAGTGCTATAACATTATCAATCAATCTTAGACTTCACTCTAGGAGCAAGCACATCAAAAATAAGTACCATTATATTAGGAGCAAAATACTCAACAAGGAGGTGAGTCTGAAGTTTTGCAGAACCTAGTATATGGCAACTGATATCTTTACAAAAGGGTTAAATCAAAAAGCACACAAGAATTTATGTGTTATCTTGAATTTGAAGATTAAGGCATTCAAGGATCTACATTAAGGGGGGGTGTTAATTTTCTATCATCTCCATCCCTTATCTCATGGCTAATCTAGGTCCATCACCCAGAAACTGGGGCAAAATATTGCGACTAGCACCTAGATGAGATCAAAACTCTATTTTGAAAATACTTCACAGAGACATTATATAACATATATAAAATAGAACTCCAACTCAAATTTTGTGCTCAATTTTTTTATACCTTCTTGATATTGCAATTCCAAATGTTTGTGGGGTCAAATCAACATCATAATTTTCCAATAAGAAATAAAAGTATGTGCATTTTTTTTAAAAGTGGCTTGATCTCACCTTTTCTTACATGTGTTCTATATTTTTCAATGCTTTTTATATGAGGTATATGATTTTAAGACTATTCATCCACATGCACAACAAGTTTGATTTTGGATAAATGAGTTATGCGTACTAGAGTATAAAGTACAAAAGAGCTAATGACAACTTTCTTTCAAAACCTCCACAAATAAAAGATATAAAATAGTTTATATAATCTATTCACATATTAGGAGTTATCATACTTTTGAGAGCAAAATCATGTATCAATTATCATAACATGATAGCTTGAATAAATGCGCCACGTGTCAAGTTCGACAAATGGAATCATTGGTAGTTTTGCACGCATAGAGATTCTTTTGATGGAAATTATAAACCTTCATACTTATGCAAAGTGTATATGATTGAAAATGTAGTCTCAAGCTAGTTGTCAATTGTTTTTTGTGACTTTATAATACTGGAATATGAATGCTTAAAAATAATACCCCACGTTGCAACTCTTCACAGCAGACAATCCCATATATGAGAGGCTTACATTATATACAACAAAAATAAATGACAAGTCTCTTTTTCAATTCAAGCATCACTTTGTCCCAAAAGTTTTTAGATTCCCAAAGCAATTTGTACCCCTAGTTCTTATGAATCTCAAAAAAATTTAGATCCATTTGTCTATCTATTCCTCTTGGTTAAGAAAATCATTTGAATTGATATTGTTAGAATCTTAACAAAGTTATTATCAATGACTGTGTCATAAACCTCATGAAATAGGACTTTATGTAAAATTTATACTACATAATAATGGAAATGTCTACATAATGTCAAAAAAAGAAGAAGCTCTCAAGCTTAGCTACAATAACATATTGTAATTTCAAATCATTAAACAAAAATACAAGATGAGAGCATTTTGTGCAGATTTTGATATCATTTTGATCAACACATTGTTGACATATTCCCTTCAATGCTGAGGTGTTTTTTAATCTTAATGCGTGTTCTCTTTTAAGTATTCTATAGATTTAATGCTAATAGGAGCATTAAAAGAAACAAATAAGGGTCTTATATCAATGCATGTCTAGGCTCAATACAAAACACAATTGAAAGATAAACTTAATCTATTGCTAGCATAGTGTCTTCCAATTTAATTACATATGTTCATGTCCATGATCCACTAACTATATGGAAAAGCTTCAACATAGCATTTTCTAGCTATTGAGACCATTTTAGTTTACCAAACTTTCAACAATTCATAAGATCAAGAATATATGGTAAATATAATTTACTTTATTTTGGTATGTGCGATATGAGAAATTTTACACTGTTTAGAAAGATTGTTATGTGAGTTAAAATAGTTCTAAGCAAGATATGAATACACATTCAATTTGAGGAAATCAGTGAGGAACATCTTATATTGGCACACAAACAACTATTGTTAATGCCCATAACACTTCTAATATTGACAACTTAATATAGAATAAATCTTATGGTTTGATTCTCTATGTAGCAAAGCCATAATAGCTTGATGTGATATTGAGAATGTCAACTTGGTTTGACAATTAGAAGTTGAAAACTGATAATACAATCATGCTGGAACATTGCCACACCTTTTTTCTCTTTTGACTTAAGATACTTGCATTTTTTTTGGAAATTGTTATTATAATAAGAAAATCGTTCTACAAAAAGGAAAAAAAAAAAAGCACATTTCAAATTCATAGAGATCTATTAACATCAATTATTACCTTCTCTTATCAAGTAAATTAATCAAGAATTGTTGCTCCAAGATTGTAGTTTGATTGGAAGATATTCCATTAGTATGTCTATATGGGCGTCAATCACTACTATAGTTAAATTCTATTTTAAAAGACATACTAGGCTTTGATTTATTAATAAATAATCCCATTCAAATTCTGTGGGCTCAAAGTTCAGCTCAATTTATGCTCAAACTGTGCTCAACTTTGACCAAATTGCATCTAACTCACCACTTGATTCAATTTTGATTTCTATTTTTCTTGAGAAGGTCTTGATTCTTGCTTATAAACTCCAACCATCCTAAGTTATGAGGCCTACTCTAGATTTTAAAACTTAACTTCGACTTCGTATATGCTATATTATTATCATTATGGATGAAAATGGCAACATACTACTGATATAAGGAATTGTACTATTGCTTCAGCATGATCATACTAAGCCAATATGTGTACTACAACATACATGTCACTCATCGATCACTTGGTAAAAGATATAGATTCTACTCATTAAATCTATGACAAGTATAATTTGGAATGAGAATGAATAATGAGAAACATTCACTTACAATAGCACCAAGGTGAGAGTCAAAAGCTTCAAGTTATCCTTTCATTGATTTAAAATGAAAGTACATAGGCTCTTTATAGTCTTGTGACTGCTTATGGTGGTTATAACCACCCAAACTTCTATAAATATTTTTTGTTTTGGGTCGAGATCGAGATAGACTTGGATTGATCCTACTGAATATCGACTCAGGGCCAGAATTTACATGGAGCTATTTCGATCTTGCATGTAAAATAGCAAGTAATCTATTTTAAAACAAGTTCATTTACAAAATATAATATAAAATTATAGTAGAAGGATCATGTAACTCCTCTACACTTCCTCAACATGTACTTCTTGTATCCAGTGCCTAATCTTTTAATATCTTCTTTTCTTTTCCCTTACATTAGGGTAGGGTGGATCTACTCTTTCTAATATTGAGAGAGGGTCTACTAGCACTAAATACTAAGTGAGGCGAAGTCGAAGCCACCTCCTTGCATTTTCATGCTCACATAATAGCTAAAACTAGAACGTTGGGATATGAAGGTCTCATGGATGTAGCTTGGTATGGATTTTTGTTCATTCCTATTGAATGAATCACAATCCAGTTCAATTGTCCACTAGAATTAGCTGCTAATGGATAGTTCTTGTAACAATGTCCATATAGGCAGACTCAAAGAAGGCCTAAGTATGGTTGCAAAAAAAAAAAATTTGCTTAAAGCAGCGCCCTTTCAGCTCATAGCAAGACAACTTTATAAACGGGACATTGACGGGATTATCCGATGATGTGCTTATGAATCTGAGATACGGCCTATCATATCTTAGGATCATGATGGCATTGGCGGCGGTCACTTCTCTGCTCAAGTGACAGCTAAAATTATCCTTCGAGCAAGCTTGTGGTGGCCAACCTTATTTAAGGACACATTTGCTGTCATTAAAACATGTGATGTCTGTCAGCGAGCCAAGGAAAATACAAAAGCAGACTTCACACCTTTAACTCCCATTATAGAAGACGAAGCCTTCCATAAGTGAAGAATTGACTTTGTTGAACCCATCAGCCCAGCAACGAAACATACCCAAGCCCGTTATATCCTAATAGCCACAGATTACGCCACTAAGTGGGTTGAGGCTCGGGCAACAAAGGATGCCAACGCAAAGACTGTAGCACATTTTCTTTATGAAAACATTATTACACGTTTTGGTTGTCCTATCGAGCTAGTTAGTGATCGCAGCACGCACTTTTTAAATATTGTCATTGATAATTTGCTACGCCATTATCTTGTAGTTCACCAGAAGAGTACACCATACTATCCTATATGTAATGGCTAGGCCGAATCAACTAACAAGATGATATATTGATGAAGATAGTTGAAACCAGTCACTCTGATTGGGAAATGAAACTCTTCTCAGCTATCTGGACTTACCACACCACCCCGAAGAAAGCCACTGGATGGGTCACCCCATTCCATGTAGTGTATGGTCAAGAGGCTCAACCAGAGTGTTTCTGTCAAATCTCAATCGAAGCCATCTATCAGATCTCGATCGAAAAGCCTCACTCAGATCTCGACCGGAGCGCTTTTGTCAAATCTTGACTGGAGCGTCTCTGTCAAATCTCAATTGGAGCATTTCTGTAAAATCTCAACCGGAGCATCCTGTTCGACTGGAACATCCTGTTAGATCTCGACCGGTGTATTCTATCAGATCTCGACCGGAGCACCCACTCCAATCTCAACCGGAGGTTCCAAATTTAAAATTCCACAAACCGGCATGTCACATCTCGTCCGAAACCAGATGACGGCATCCATAAATGCCATCACCACGACGCCATTCGCACCTCAGCAAAGTGCAAATTTTGACATTTCTTGCGACAATCTGCTGGCGACCTTCTTGCTCCTGTGCACGATCCTGGCGCTCTTTTGTTCATTGCTTCTATCATCGTTTACACACCACCTCCACCGAATATCCACCATCATCGTTTGATTACCATTCAGAGTGCCATCACCAAACATTTTCAGACCTAACATCGCCAGTAGAATACACATCAATTTGAAACTTTTCGCATGCTGAGGGGTAGCGTCACGCGAGCATTCATCATGCTCCCATTACACTATTGGATATAACATCATCAACATACAAAAACTTGTTTTTTCCTTCCAGACATTCACCACCTCCATACATCCATCCACCTTCCCCACATCTCCATCCTTGACCAACATCTCCACCTCTTCCGCTTTCAAAACTTATACCTTCCATCTTTCTTTACCCAACCTCATTCCTTCACAACCCTTTCCTTCCGCAACATACCTCGCTCCACACACATCTTCCAATCCCTTCTCAACCGACGCTTTCACCTACCTTCTCATCCAAGCCATTCCATTCCATCTCGACCGGAGCCCTGTCTCAAATCTCGACCAGAGACCTGTCTCAGATCTCGACTGGAGCCATTCCATCCTATCTCGACCGAAGCCTCCATCAAATCTCAACCGATGCCTCCATCAAATCTCAACCGACACCTCCATCAAATCTCAATCAAAGCCTCCATCAAATCTCAACTGACGCACCCTTAACCCTGTCTCAAATCTCAACCGACACACTTTTTCCAGACCCCTGTTTCTTCTCTTTTTTTCACTATGTCATCCAACTCTAGTTCCAGTTCTGACGACCCCGATGCTAATAAGCTCGACATCCAAATGTGCAAATTGGATCTTACAGAGATGCAGACCTGGTACCAGCAGGCAGAGTCATTCTTCAAGGCAATTGAGTTTCAAATCCATGTCCTGACGGGGTATCAAAGTCCGTACTTGATACATATGGCGTACGCCAATTATAATGCTACGACAAGGTCATGCCAACTCATAGTTCCCCCTGTCAAGAACTATGTTTATAGCATATCTTTTGTGGCGGTCTACTTGCAACCCTTCGGATTCCCTCGAGGACCAAATGTTGTCACAAGGACACTCCAAAAGATTGAGCAGACAGCCTACTCCAAATACATAGATCCCTCAGTGGACAAATGGAAGAATAAAGATGGGTGTCGGGTTGAGGCCATCAATGATCAGTAGCTGCAAGTGGCATGTGCATATTTGACCAGATGCACACAAAGACCAAGGACAAAAGTGTTGAGGTACCCATGTCCCTGTTCCACATGATGGCAGATTCACGACTGCATGCCCAGAACCTCTATGATTGGGCACAGTTTGCTTCAAACTGCCTTCATGAGTGTGTTAAAAACAAGCAGCCAATAACCGTCCTGGGATATCTCATGACTGATATTACACTCCAACAAGTACAAAATGGGCCCAGGCTTCAACAACACCTGCACTCGTGTTCTGATCAGAGTGAGTAAACAAGCGCGATCAAACAGCGATAAAGTGCATTCAATCACAACAAGCATTCATCTATGTTTTACACAAATAGAAAAGAATGCTGTTGTTATATTACACTAAAGCACAATAAAATAGCAATTACAACCAAAATGATGGCGTAACTAAGAGGCTCAAATAATACATCTCATGGACAGAGCATCTCAAGTAATTTGTGCTAGGATGATGTATTTATAGATTGCATCCATGTATTAACTACATTAAATGTTTGTCACCTAATTAGGTAAGCCATTGTACTTGGAAGTATATGACTTTTGTGACAATTGTACATAGTGTATACTATCAACCCATAGGGAATGTTGACGTGGACGAGGACGTCGCACTTCACATTTTAGGGAAAGTCGTTTTCTCTCATTTCTCAAATTTTGGAAAGTGGCTGGGAAATGTCCCTCGTTCAAAATACACGACCTTCGGCATTTTCTCTCTCTTTGAGATTTTGCGAAAAAGCCGAAGGTGCCCTAAAACAGTTCAACTCTTGAAAGTAGATCACCTTCGGGAATTTTCTCTCTTCGCATTTTTGTGAAAAAGCCAAAGGTGCCCTAAATGGTTGAACTTTGAACTGTGGCAAAATAGTTTAAACTTTGAACTATTAAAAAATAGTTTAAACTGTTGAACTATGCTAGTTTCGCATTTTGGGCAAATACGAAAAAGCCGACACTGTGGAAAACATAGTTCATTTCTATAGACTGTCACGACATTTTTGCAGACTGTTGCGAAAGTAATGTATTTCTGCATACTTGTTCTAAATGCTAATTTCGTGGAAGTCCTTGAAGTTGGCCAAGTCTTCAATGACTTCAAATTATTGAACTTAACATCTGAATTATAATAGGATTGGTTACCCTTTGTTGGAGATCAGCCGGAAGCCCGTTGTAGACATTCTTCAAGTAAATTGGTTATCTAAGTTGTGATTCCTAAAAGTATCAGATGAGCAGACACAGAACCAGAGATGGTTTCACCTGACCCTAGATCAACGATCAATAAATGTGCAGGAAGAATCATGAAATAGAAATTAGTCATTCACCAAGGAGACAACTGTGGGCTTAATTTCCAACAAAATGGTGATGATGATGGACCTTCATCAAGTCAAAAGACAAGGAGAACATCAAGGAAAAGACAAATGCCTTCAAGGCTCACATATGATGAGAAAGGTAGGCAAGTGGAAGGACTCATTTTGCTTTTATCACATGCTTTGGTGAACCTTCTTGTGTAGATGATGCTATGCAAGTAGATATCGGATATCATGCTGGAAAATCAAGTAATGGATCTGGAGAACAAGTTTTGTTCAATGACTTTGATAGTCAAGTTGATTATCAAGAGGTTGATCTCAAAGGGCTTCAACAAAACAAAAGAGAAGTTGGCAATTTGGAGCTAGTCAAGAGCATCAAAGGAGAGTCAATTGGCAAAGATGTTATGGATCATTTTTTGCAAGTTATTGAAGACTCAAGTAAGGTCAAAGGAGCAGCAAGGAAGTGTTGTTCAAATCTACTTTACTTGTTCTATCTCATTTTTTATCAATTTTGTGTGGATGTGTGCCAATTGTCAAGATATGGTCAAACTAGTTACATTGGTGAGCATCATTTTGATGTTGGAGTTGTACTAGCATTCTTGGCTGGTTTTTCTGATGGAAATGAAGCTATTGGAGGTTCATTATATCACTCATTCATGATCAAGTCAAGTGATGATGGCATCTTGTGGCAAGATGGAGATGGAGGCTCATTCATGGAGTTTTATGGTGGAGACATATCAAGAAGGGACAAAGAGGGAGGATACAAAATGGTTATCACTCACATTTATTTTTTGGTTGCTGTAAATGTCCAAAGAGTTCAAAGTTTATAGCATGGAGGAATCACCTCACTTACATTCTATTTGGTTCTTCATGTCTTCATGTTCTATTTACATCTTGATGTGTAAAATTGATGTCAGAAATAGTGAAGCATCCAAAGTGGACATATTCTCTATATCAATTATGAATGCTACTTTAAAGAATTGGGAAAGGACTTGTTCATGAATCATAGGACTTCACTTGGAGTGTTTTCAAAGTCTATGCTCAAACTAGTTGAAGAGGGAGTGTGAAAGATTTCAACTAGTTTTGTTATTTTGGTCATATTTGTATATTTGACAATTGAGGCCAATTTTCATATTAGACTTAGAGTTTGACTTTTCAAAGTTATATTAGTCTAAAAGCATTTGAATAAACACTTTTGGAAAGTGTGGAAAACTATAGAACACGAGTTTTAGATATTCAAGTTTGAATTAGAATCTAGTCCTCATTAATGCTAGGTTTCTCATTATGGAGGGAAACCAAAGTTCAAAGTTAGGTTTGAACCTGCTATAAAAGGATGTAACTCACGGGAAGAGAAGACATTCTCTCTCTCTCTTATCTAATTCATGCTTATACATGGTTCTCTTTGGGTTCTACTCTCCATTGGTGCACTATAGTGGTGATATCTTGCAATTTTGTGTGTAGAATGCTTATTTTATGTTATTTTCGGATCCACACGTGTGAAATACAGTAACTTCTTGTTTTTGTATAGACAGAAACTTTATCATATCTTATGTTTGATGTTTGATCAGGTTCTTAGTGAGCTTGCATCTTTCATTAAGTAGATATTGATTTTTCCACATTGGCAAGATTGGTAGATTTGATCTATTTCCAATCCAAGATCATTTTATGGAATTGGATCTTAAAAGGTCTGAAATTTTTCTCATATCATCCTCTACCATGAGCAATTTTTGTCTCCACATTCCAGTAAGTGATAAATCGGCCATCTACAAGTGATTTGACCTAAAATGACTTTTAGATCACAAATATCCAATCTCTATAGTTGAAAATGCTTGATTTGAGTTAGCAACACCTCCAAATCCTCAGAGAATTAATGGCACTCTCACCTCTAGATTTGATAAGAACACAAAATTTGCCCTGAAACCTATTCGGATACCATGTGAAAAATCAAAAATCAAAACACAACTAGTTCATCAATGATCTTTAGCCAAGTTTGATCGCACATCTAGATTCATCAACAACATAGAAATCACTAGTTTATGCATGCTAGAATTTATAAATGCATCAAGATTGATCATAACTACTTATATTCGACTTAGTACTGTCCCTTTTTGTAAAAAAGTAGTACAATACAGTTTTCCACACGTGTGAAAGCTAGATCAACAAGAAAATCAACATTCTACACATAGAAACTCAAGATATCATGAGAAATTCACAAGAGATGAACATAGAATCAACAAAAATGCATTCTCCACATCATAAAAGAATACAATGATCTGTTCTCCATGCGGGTACAGCTATTTATAACAGCCACAATGTCATTTATCCACTTTCCCTAAGTATGCCCTAAAAAAAAAACTTCTAGGTACTTAACCAGAAATCTAGAAATACTGGTCTAAATGCAATGTACCAAAAATAGCCAATTACAATGAGTCCAAACTAGAACTCATCCACTTATCTACTTGCCAAAAATAGTAAAACCACTATTTAGGCCCTTATTGACAAATATAAAACTATCTCTAAGTTGAGATTGCAATTTGGCCTCATCAAAACTAGTTGACAATTTTCACACTGACTCACTAACTTGAGGATATCAACTTTCATTGGTAGTGTCATGTCTAGGTTTTCAACTTGAGTACTAGGCATTGTTTCAAGGACGGTGGTTAGGACCATTGGTTGTTCAGAGTCTTGTGAATCCCCTTATGATCTCTTATCTTACACATTGACCATCTTTGAGCCTAGACGTTCAAGAATTTACTCAAGATTACAATGATGTCTATATCTACTAGGGTAGACTTTGGGGCCAAAGTGAGCCTCTTCTAGAATAGTGCATGAGGCGATGTCATCTCATCAGTTCAAAGACTGCATAGTATTGTGGGGACTCACATATTGGATTTGGAATTTGTTAAGTATTGTTTTTGTTTGAATCATTCAACTAAATGCGAAGTGGTGAAGACCTTTCATGATATTTTGCTTGAGAAAGAGAAATCATGAAGACCACTTTGCTTCTCTTCTTTCCTTCTTTATTATGAATGGATTTTGACTCATTGTAAAGAGAGGGGGAGGGGGTCGAATTGGGGAGAGAGAGCTTAGAAAAGAGTCATACATGTGGATGATTCTCATATAGATTAGAGAATAAAATGGTGTCATTATTAGTGAGGGGGTGAGAAGTGGCACCAAAGATTTGTGAGGCATAAAGATGTTGTCTATAGGAATTCAATCCCTTTGCTACAAAAACTTTTATCAATTGTTCTCTCACTTGACCAAGTTTTAAAAAGATATAACTTCTGCCTTTGTCAAAAAGTTGAACTTTTGGAGCTATGGAAGTGGGATGGTGGAGAAAGAAGAGAAGATGGGAGAGTCTTTTTCTCACAAATAAGCATTCAATTTGACTCTATTCTAATTTTCTACAATGGGAGTAGGAGTTTGATGGTTTGTTGTAATCGATTTTTTTGATGAAAATTAAGGGTACTAAGATCCATAATTATGAAGCTAGGAGGTTGGAGAAAAAAATTTCAAACGATTCTTACCTTTATAATGGAAAAAACTATATGGTCTTTATTAGAGTGGAGAATAACAATATGACCAAGAACGAGGATGATAAAAGAGAGAAGTGACTTCATTTTAGAGAGGAAAAGAAAGAAGTGGATGCAAATACGAATGTAAAGCTTGTGAAAGATTCAACTAGTTTAGTCAAAAATGCTATTTTTTGTATATTTGGCAATTGAGGCCAATTTTCATATTAGACCTAGAGTTTGACTTTTCAAAGTTAATTAGTCTAAATTTCATTTGAATAAACACTTTTTGAAAGTGTGGGAAAGTTGGTAGTCGAGTTTGAATAGATTCAAATTTGAATGTTGGGTACATTGAATCTAGACCCAAAAATAGTAGGGTTTACATTTTGGAGGTAAAGCCAAGTGGCCAAATAGGGTTTGGACCTGTTATAAAAGGATGTAACTCATGGAGAAGCAGATCTTCTCTCTTCTCTATCTCATTTCATGCTTATACATGGTTCTCTTGGGTTCTACTATCCATTGGTGCACTATACTTGTGATTGCTTGCAATTCTATGTGTAGAATGATCAATATTTGCTATTTTTAGATCCACACGTGTGAACTACAATAGGATACTACTATTGTACGGACAGTAGCTTCTTTTTATGTTATTATTCATTTTTTATCAAGTTCTATTAGAATGATCAATATTTGTTATTTTTAGATCCACACGTGTGAACTACAGTAGGATACTATTGTTGTACGGACAGTAGCTTCTTTTTATGTTATTATTCATTTTTGATCAAGTTCTATTAGAGTTTTTCACAAAGCTTACAATAATTCTCAAAAATGTAATAAGCCTAATATACTAAAATGGTGACAATGTTACACATGCATGTGTAAGGCCCAAACAAAATTACTTATTTGGTTTATTCATATTAGTGAAATTTGAAAAAAGAGAAACTGAGTGTCCAATTCATTTTGTCGGTTGGATGTTAACTTAGAGAAGAATCCACCAAATGGTGGTTAACCTAAAAAAAAACCCACAATTAGATGAGCAATGAAGGATTTTTTGTACTTTATAATTCCATCAAGCTCATGGTGTATTATTGTTAACTCACTTAAGTCCAATTCATGATCTATTTGATATTGATAAAGGGCCCTTTGTGAAAATTGACAAATTCTAGCTTGATTTTTGTATAGTTTGTGTACATTTTGTAAATTCACACATGAGAACATGTTCCCACATGTGTAGACTAGGCTAGGTAGGTTAGATCCCAATCATGGGAGTTGTTCATCATTCCTAAAATCAAGGGCCAACCTCCACAAAAAAGAAATCTGATGTTGGTGAGTGACCTAACTACCAAAGTTGGTAAACCTAATGATTAGGATAGATTGACATGTTTAGGTCAACCTAATGCTGATTTGAGACCTAAAAACATGCTAGGACCTGCTCAAGCATCCATGGAAAGGAACCCCTTTGTACTATCATTCATTCATTCCATTGATGAGAGATCAAGATTTGGGAGTTCATTGACAATCCCAAGTTTCTACTCTATTTGTGTGATTTTTTTTTTTATGAATGCAATCTAAACTTAGTGTAAGTGATTATATACTCTCTCACTGTACTACAGGCCATACACCACACATGTGAGGTTGGATGTTCATGTTTTGATGCATTTTTTATTGCTCTTGATTGAAATTGCCAATCTAGATCTAGTTTTGAGTGCTAGTTTTGCAATAGATTGCTAATCAATCAATCACTCACTCTTGTGAATCAATTAGAGGTTCATTTATGGTCCTATTTGTTGTACTTTCAACATGGTATTAGAGCCAAGTACAAGAGAATAATTGATGATCAAAACCCAATCCAAATTTATCAAGTTTGTTGCTAGAAAACTAGTTTTGTGAGGGCAAGTCCAATTCAAGTGCTTGCTTCAAGATTTGAGATCTATGTTGGTAGTGGTCAGCAGCCGTACTTTCCACATGTGTGGGAATATCTATACCTACATTTATGTCCATTATTCATTACATCCCGATAATTTCACTACACATCAACTTGATGAGTTTTTTTAATGCAAATCAAAGGAAAAGCATCAAAGATCATTGGCCATCATTGAGATTTGACTTTGTGTCATTAAATGAAATTAATTGGTGCTGAGAACAAGTTCTTAAAAGTAGTTTTACAGGTCTTGTTGGATCATCAAGGAGTGAAAAAGGGTCATTTTGTGTCCAAAATCATTGATTTTTTTGTGAGATTTGATAAAAATTTGATGCAAGCTCATTATATCTCCATTAAATCTTTGTGAGAGAGTGAGAGGGCTGAGACTACAAGTCCAAATAAAGGCTAGAAGTCTATCTTGAGATGATCAAATCAAGTGAGGTTCTTTGTGAACTTCTAGAATCAAATCTATTCAAGTTTCTTGAGCCATACTTTGTAGAATCCTTCACAATAGTTCTTTTGAATCAACATCACTTTGATCTTGCTATTGTGTCTTTGTGACATCAAGTGAGTTTCAAGTGAGGAAAATTTTGGAAAAGAACTCAGGGAGGGCCGAGAAGTACATCCATAGTACAAGTCACTATCAAGATGGGATCAGTGAACTATCATTCATTCATGTCATTGATGAGAGATCAAGATTTGAGAGTTCATTGACAATCTCAAGTTTCTACTCTAATTGCGTGATGATTTTTTGTGATAAATGCAATCTAAACTTAGTGTAAGTGATTCTCTGCTCTCTTGCCATACTACAGGCCATGCCCCACACGTGTGAGATCGAATCTTCATGTTTTGATCCATTTTTTATTGCTCTTATTCAAATTGCCAATCTAGATTTAGTTTTGAGTGCTAGCTTTGTAGTAGATTGCTAATCAATTAATCAATCACTCTTGTGAATCAATTAGAGGTTCATTTATGGTCCTATTTGTTGTATTGTCAACACCCTTGAGGTACTGTAAAGTGAACATTCATATATGCTTCATGGTTGTTGCCTAGAGGTTTGGCCTCCTTGCTACAAATGGAATGAAATTATCTCTTGTTGGCACACTTTTGGTTGGATGATCTCCAATGATATTGAGTCTAACTTTATCTATATAGCTTGTTTCCTTGACATCATCGTGAGTGCAAATGGTAATTTCTATAGATAATTGAGTGAGGTGAGCCCCAGAACTCTCTTAGTAAGCTTGTAATCTTTCTCATTATGGTTTGTTGACTTTGATGAACCAATGAGATGTTGTTGGATATAGATAGAAGTTATATATTTATACAATGCTATCTATCACATAGTGCACTTAAGCCAACTAGGGGTGACCTTTCCAAATGTCATGAGAACTTGATAATGGTGGAATCATTTTTTGGTTTGTCTTTAGTGATTGATTAGTCCTCTTTTTGTGCATATGGTTCAACAATACTCTTGAAAGGAGCAAATGTCAAATAATTTCTTGTAGTTGTGAGATGGGATCCATGTATCAAGGAAAGATCTTGTAAAATGGTGGAGGCGAATAAGCACAAAAGGTCAAAAAGTTAATGAATGCAACAGAGAGTAGCAACTACAAAAGTTATGAGCGTTGTTAAAAGATAACAAATGGTAGTGAGAGAGAAGAGAGAGTAAGAGGAGGGGAGTTGTCGAGATGAGTGATATATTGTATATGCAATGTGTGAGAAAAAAAATAGATTGTTGCATTTTGGAAATTTTTTGGTGATTTCTCAATAGGATGTGGGAGTCATGACAGATTGTGTTTGATATGAAGGGCTTGTGTTGAAGAGGTACAATAGTGCTCACTTTGTCCTTGTCAAGGCTCCTAAAAATTATAGACTCTTTTGGAAGGACAATGCAGTCCAAGGATGTGAGAAGAGTCCATTTTCCATCTCCTTGTATTTTGAGAAGGTAAACAAAGAATCTCTCTTTGAACTTTCTCCATCATAGGTAGTGTCACCTTCATTCACCAATATTTCATCACTTAACACCTTCATTGTCGTTGTCGTGGCTCAACATGTGTTTTTGCTTACTACACGCTCAAAATTATTTTCCCTTTCATGGTAAGCTCCTAATTTTATATAACCAATCTTAATGTGGAATGTTGATAATTCACTAACTTAAATAGGTAAAAAACTTCACTTATATTTTGTATAGCATATAAATTTACTTCTACTAATAAGACTGATAGCAACAATTTTTTAATCTTCCTTTGATAGTTATGTTTTTGTGTGACCTTTGTTTTCGATTCCAAAATCAACTTAATTGTTTCCACATGAAATTGTGTCACTTATTCAAAAATTATGACACCTCATAATTAGTTACGCTTAAAGACAAACAAGAATCATAAAGTTTTGGTATCAATTGACCTACACAAAAAATTCTTTCATGATCATGAACTTCTAAACTTAATTAATCATGAAAATATATATGTTTTAAGAAATGCTATATCAATAAGCTTATTGTACATTCCATTCCCAAAAAAAATCAAAATTACAACATTTCCTTATAGATTTTGCTAGCTATATAAAAATGGTGTTCGTGAAGTACAAACTCATATATTGATGTATTTACCAGAAGTCATTATCTACCTTTTCACTTAGCTTGCCTAGTTGGAATATGTAACCACCTAAAATCTATACATTTTCAAAAAGCTGCATGGCTTTTATTGTTATAAATGTTAAAATGAAAATTCTTATAATATTCTCAATACTGAAACAAAATGTTAAGCACTTTTTACATACCTCAAAATTGTAAATTAAGAAGATAGAGTAATATCATCTTTTCACAATGGCCTTCTCTCTCTCTCTCTCTCTCTCTCTCTCTCTCTCTCTCTCTCTCTCTCTCTCTCTCTCTCTCTCTCTCTCTCTCTCTCTCTCTCTCTCTCTCTCTCTCTCTCTCTCTCTCTCTCTCTCTCTCTCTCTCTCTCTCTCTCTCTCTCTCTCTCTCTCTCTCTCTCTCTCTCTCTCTCTCTCTCTCTCTCTCTCTCTCTCTCTCTCATTCGCACTTTGTTTGTATGTGTCATTTTCAACTTTCTATGCCTCTAACACTTGATTTTATTGTTAAGAAAATTCTCAATAATAGCAATAGTATTTGTTCTAATATATTAATATCTACTATATATTTTTATATCAAAAAATGCAATATGCACTATAGAATTGTGGCATAAGTCATTACAAAATAAAAGCAAAAAAATCAAATAGTCCTACAATTAAGAGTAAAGAAACCAAGATGCACATGTTGATGTTATTATGTATTTTAACATTTGTTTTATTACTCACTTTTTGTATTGTGTTGTAAGAACTTTAATACTCATTAAATGTCAATGGTCTTTAAATATTTTGATTATAATATGATATATTAGTTAGATGAAACTAGAAACCTTTATAGAAGCAAACTTTAAATTTGTCATGAAGAGATATATGCACATGTTGAGAATTTAGTATGTTTTCAATTTCAAGATCATTACTCACTTTTTATTGTGTTGTATGAACTTTAGTAATCATTGAACATCAATGGTTTTGAAATATTTCGATTATTATCCCATATATCAATTAGATAAAAACTTATAACCTTTACAAAAACACACTTATTTTTGTTGTCATGGATGGATTTGTAAAGTAGCTCATCTAGTATTACTTATGATTGATATCAAAATTTAAAATTTAATTTCTACTAAAATTGTTTCTCAATAGTGTAATTATTATTATTTATATGTCTCAAAATTTTGTTTCCAATTTTACCCGCTTTTAAAATATTTATTTTACTAATATTAATTTACTAAAAGCCAAGCCATAAGTGTATTTTTTCCACAGCTTGGAATTTTTGGACATAATCCATTTTGTATAATCAAAATTAAATTGACTTTTACTTTAAACATTGTCACATTATTTATAAAAATATCATGACAAAGAACAATTATACATATATTTTGAATATAGGCATCACAAATTACAAGAAAGAATATTTATGAAAGAAAATGCAATAATTTTTAGACATGAGAATATTTATGATAGAAAATGCAATAATTTTATAGACATGAAAAAATGATGATACTTAAACAAAAGAAATTGTATTAATAAAAAATTTAAATATAATCTAAATTTTTTAAACTACTATAACTATTTCTGAAATAAAAGTTTCTTCAAAAAAATAATTATAATAACATATCTATGAACAATACAAACAGTCATGCAATGTTCGTTTTGCATCATCGACCATTGTCTACAATGTGACGCTCTAATGAAATATTATTATAGAAAAATAATTATCAATTTTGCATAGTAGATTAATCCAAATTCATACTTGATTTAGATTGTTTTTATTTTGACATTTTTTAACTTGATGTAATAAGACAATTTATTTTATTTTATTTACTAGAATATAGAATTTGTGTTCTGTATAACTTTTGGAAATCTTTTATAATGATCTTCTTCATGTCAATAAACTAGTCCGAGGAGTGTAGGCAAGAGAACAAGCTATTGAGAATCAATCAACTTTCCTTGAAGGGTGGAGAGGAGAAAGCTTTCTTCTCAAAGGACAGCCAAGAGGAAGGGGCAACTAGCAACATCAACATTTCAAGAAGGACAAATCAAAGAAGGAGAGTGATGAGGATTCATCACAATCATCAACAAATTGCAAATCCAACAAGATGTGTTTTTTTGTGGTAAGAAGGGACATTTTGCTTCTATTTGTTTCAAGAAGAAAAAATTCTTCAAGCAAGCTAACCTTACTAAAGAGAATGAAGGTGAGGTAGAAGGGAGTTATGAGAAAGGATCTCTCATGATGTCAATGTACTCTTCTTCTAGTTTTGAAGATGGAAATTCATGGTCGATAGATAGTGGATCTAGTTCTCATATGACTAGTTCAGGAAATCTTTCACTCATCTTGCACCTTAAAATGGAGCTAGAAAGTTCATCTTCATTCCTATTGATGGTAAATGCTAGGGTGTAAAATCATGTTTTTTTTCATTTTGTGAGGCAATTTGTAAACTTCTCAATGAATCACCCACAAAAGACACTTACATCCTTGAGCAAGTATGTAGCCTCAATAAGATCAAGATAGCCTTTGATTACAAGATTAGATTTATCATGCAAAAAGTTCATAGGTTGTGGACTAGTCAAGCTAGAATGCAAAATCTTGATAATAAATACTTTTGCCTAAATTGTGATCTTGATCTTCATGGTCATTATGAGGCATGGTGGCCTCGGGTTTCCCTCTTTATGGTGCAGCTATTTTCAAGGAAGTGGAGCTTTCAAGCCCAAGATCATCTTCAAGCATGGAGGGAACAAAAGAAAATGGTGGTAAATTGGTGGAATGCTCATCAAAGGAGTTGGCAATGGATTTCCTCCAAACAAATCCTATCATGGATTTGGGGAATTTGCTGCTATCAAGGATCCCTTGGGTGGTTTTCACCTCACATTCATACCAAAGGATCCACTCAAGAAGTATCTCTAGTTTTTCGTTTAATCTAGTATCTCATCAAGCTAGTTTTTGAAGAAAAATTGGCAAAATCTAGCTTTATCTTTTGCAATATCATGTACATAGTGAAATCTCACATGTGTGGAGCATGTTCCCACGTGTGGAGTGTAGCCATAATCTGTTTAGATCATTTGTGAGATTAGTCAATAGGCCTTAATCTTGAATTTGGGAGGTACTTTGACTTTTCTACCCCATGCACACATGTTAATAGGTGATTAGGCCAATTTTGATGTGTGATGTAGCTCGAAGTAGGTTAGGCTTCTTACACATGGCATGATAGTAGAGGGCTAATAACACTTTGCTATGTGTTGTCATGAAGTCATGTGATTAATCAAAAGTGAAAGATCCATGAAATTGGTCCAATCATAATTAAAGGTCCTTATGTCACTAGACCAATCAAAGTTAGAGGAGCTATGTAAGAGGTCCAATCATTTTACTTGCTTTCTACTCCTCTTGGATCTCGAATGACTATATAGAGGAGCTCACTCTTCGTACAAATTAAGAAAGTTGAGAGTTAATGCGATTTTGGTTCACATACATTTTTGGTCTAACCAGAGAGCAACGTGCTTGGTTTTGTCTCTTCATTTTCAGTTCTATCCAATATTAGAGCATTTCTTCACAGACTTGTATCATTTAGCTTGTAGCTCCCACTGCTCAATTTCTAGGGTTGTTAAATAAGCGTATGTGTAAGACTCCAGAGATGAGGGTCCGGCCCGGACGCGGCCTTTTCGCGTCTGGCGTCCGGACCCGAACTCGTCCGACCCCAAATGCAAGGTCGGGACGCCCTATTTTTTTTTTAATTTTATATATAAATTTATGAAAGAAAAAAAAAGGTGGACGCATCCCACGCCCAGCATCCGGACGCGCATCTGCATCTAGGGACCCTTCATCTTTGGTGTAAGCATATCATCATAAGCAGTCTATGCAGAACTACGTACAGCCATTCCAGGCTACCAAACTACATCCAATGCTAAAAAATATTATCTCGATAGCAATATGGATTTGGGAACCGTGGAAGGAACCGTACCACGGTTCATGAACCGTGGTACGGTTCATCTAATTAATTTCTATTTTCCCTCCAAAGTCATTTTTGGTCCTCATTTCACATATTTTGTGGTCGAGATTGAGAGAGAGAGGGCGCTTTGGATCTTCGGCCATTGCTGCTCAGATTGATGAGAGAGAATAGGGCAGGGTAGAGAGAGACTGTAGCGGCCTCTGTAGAGAGAGAAAATTAAAGTTTAGTTTTAGGTGTGCTTTTTTGGGTCAAAAAGCAGGTTTTTTAACATTTTCTCATGCAAATAGGTCTATTTTTAAGATTTAGGGATTTCGAATCATAGAGAGAAATTGGGACAGTCTAGAGAGAGACAGTACCAGCCTATTTAGAGAGAGAAGGATAGAGTTTTCCTTTCACTTTACGTTTTAGAGCAAAAAAGCAAGTTTTTTCCATTATGGAGGCCCTTTTCTGGAGGTTTAAGAGTTTTTTGTCTGTTTATTTTGCTTGTTCTTAGCCATCTTAGGATTCAGTGTTTATATTAGCTTGATAGGGTTCAGGGTTGGCATCCCAAGGTTCATCGCATTGCATGGGAGCGCATATCCACTTATCTAGGACCGGTTTTCTCTGACTGAACGATAACTCATTTGTCTTTTCTTGCACTTATACCATCTCACACCATGCTTGCTGGAGATATGCCTAAGCTATCAGCACTCTCACTGGGCTGAAAGGCCAGCTCCTTGCTGTTGTCAAGGGTGATGGCAAACACTTAGGCTCCCTCCCTTGCCCACACATGCCTGCTCATGAGCGTTGTAGGCTCATTGACATATACGAAGCACGATTGACGCAGGCCGGTATGTCACTAGATCCTGATGTATATGCAGTAGTGTCATCCACCTCACATCCACCACTCATTCCTCAGCCCACTGCACCACGTCCTACCGCACCAGCACAGCCCATTGCACCACGTCCCATCCCTCCTGCTGCATCTATTCTAATGCTTCGCTATGAGTCGGCACCAGATGGTCTCTCACAGGACACCCAGGACATACCATCCACTTTTCCCACACATCAGGATGATTTGGACTCTTATGATGAAGATGGTAATGATAGACAACATGGTGAGACTAGTTCTTCTGGAGCTTCTTCACCACCATCTCAGCATCCCCAGCATCCCCCCGCAACCGCATCATCCCCCTGTGCCATAGCATCCCCCTGTGCCACATCATTCCCCTCAGGCCTAGTTTCCCCCCAAGCCTCGGCAACCCCCTGCCACTAACATACCTCCTCCTACTCCTCGTAGGGGTGCTTACCACACTAGGGCATCTTCTAGTAGATCGTCTCGCACCTTCCAGTATAGACACCAGTCCATGGGAGAGTCTTTCCAACCCCATCTTCAGGTAGAGGCCCAGCAAGCTTTGGCAAACATGATCTATGAGCTAAATCTGCCACTTGCCATTGCTGACACGGAACCCTTCAAGAGGGCTATAGTTGCAGTTGCTGCTGTAGGTCCACGCTTCAGGTCACCTGTGGCTGAGACTGTCCGTACCACCCACCTTACATCCAGGGTAGAGGAGCTCACCACACACATGATGCCTTTTAGGAAGGCCTGGGAGAGTTATGGGTGCTCGATCATGTCTAATGGTTGTAGTGACACCCGACGTCGGCCAGTGATCAACATACTGGTGTCTTGTTGCATGGGCACTATGTTTTATCGGGCCATTGATGCTAGTAGAGGTGGGATGGTCATTGATAGACAGTTTTATTCGATATCATCAGCGAGGTTATAGAGGAGGTTGGCCCTGCCAACGTAGTGCAGGTTGTCACCGACAATGCAAGTAATTGCATGCACATGTCTCACTTGCTACAGCAACAATACCCTACTATTGTACGGACCCTCTGTGCTACACATAGCATTGATCTTATATTGTGCTGCACTATCCGCACGATAGCTGATATGGCCCTTGCCATGGTGACATTTATCACCCGGAAGAGGCGTGCCCTTGCCCTTTTCCACACCTTCAGTTTACTAAATCTGAAGAAACCAACTCCCACACGTTTTGCATTTGACCTGGTTGTCATGCATAGGCTTACCATTAGCTCAGGCACATGGCCACTAGTGCTGCATTTAGGGAGCTGCCTTTCTCCAGTAGGCCTAATGATTTGAGATTTTTGAGGATTATATTTGACAATGATTTTTGGCGTCAAGGCTGAGAGCATTACATCTGTGATGAGTCCGTTCTACTATGTTCTACGGTTAGTTGACAGTGAGGGCAACACTATGGGCCTTATCTACAAGTTCATGAACAGAATTGGACAGCTACAACAGCATGTTTTCTCCAAGGACAGGTATGGTACTTGATGGTCATTTCAGTCATTTGTTGTTTTGAAATCTATCTAGTGTAATTGAAATATGTTTGTTGTCACCTTCGGATTTATTCGTTGACATGTCATTATGTGAAATAGGATGGTGGTGTTGCGGGACATCTGGGAGCGCAAGTGGAATTGATTCCATAGGCCGATTCATGTTGTTGCCCACCTGTTGCATCCCATGTGGTTGTCTGAGCGGCAGGCATCAGACATGAAGCTAGGTTTGGAATGGTTGAGACACTTGGATGGAGCCGTCGGAGACACTTCACTGACATAGATGTTGTTGAGACACAGTACATTGCCTTCAAGAGACAGGTTGGTGTATTTGGCCATCATGCGGAGATGAATCCCAGCATGCGGGAGAAAGCGGTGACTTGGTGGAACCTTTATGGCTTCTGCATGCTCAGCGCTACAAAAGCTGGCCTTGCAAGTGCTATCACAAGTATTTCTTTACCCACCGAATTCTCTGTGATTAAATATGGGTGTTAGATGGATGAAATCGAGTAATGCGCTTTTTTGAATTTTATGATTGTCAATAAGATTGTTCCTCCAGTGTATGCGAGCGCAACTGGAGCACATTTTCATTGATTCACACGAAAAGGCGTAATCGCATTTCCATTGCACAGATGGCACGGCTGGTTTTTTGCAACACGAATGCAAGGTTGGGTGACAGACTTGCCCTCGGATTGTTTACTAGACATTGATGATCCCACTAATTCCACCAGACCCATGTCGAGGGCTGATGTTTACACCAACTTTTATGATTGGTGTACAGCCTCGGCCTCATCTTACAGTAGTTGCACCATGGCCTACTCCTGTCATGCTAGAGGGTTCCACTCATAGACCCTTCTTCCAACAGGTTACTATCCACGAGGAGCTAACCTTGCCTGCAGTACAACCGTACTCATACACTCCGCCTACATTTAGGATGCTTGCATTTCATGCCACACTGATTCCTGCATCAACGATACCTCCTACAACATCTGCTTCCACAGCACCAGCTCGGAGGCATCCAAGAAGGCCTCCAAGATCTGGCAGCGGGTCTTCCTAGAGAGGCAGAGGTTCTAGTCAAACAAAGGCACGTAGACGAAGAGGGAGGCTGCATGGCTCTGGCAAAGGTGCATCTCGCATCACTTCGTCAAGGACACAAATTGAGAGAGAGGTATTACATGACTTCAGTCAGGCTGTGACAAAGGAGGCTAAGTCAGATGATTCTGATGATCCAGATGCCACACAAGCATCTTGAGGACATGTTGTAGATGTTGTCATGTTGTGCATTTACGTTTCATTCATATTGTTTTTTTGAGTTCAAACCCCAGCCGTATGTGGCGGGCACTATATGATGAGATTATATACAAAGCATCTCACTTGTTTTCGATGATGGATGGCTAATTGACGTGGACACTGTAATGAAATGGTTTACTACGATAGTCTCCCCCTCTCTCTGTCTCCCTCTCTCTCTTAACAATTCGGGTATCTTTTTGGCTTTCTTGGCCCTTTTTTTGGCTTTTTTTTGGGCTGTTTTTGGGGGTGGGTAGTTAAAACAACAAGCCATTAATTAATTAATTGAATAAATGCTATGGTCCTCCCCAAAAAAAAAAACTAAACTCCCTAAGCATATCTGCTTTTTTCTGGCATTTTTTTGGCCTTTTTTTGGCATATTTTTGGTTTCCCCCAAAAAAATTTGTGAACCTACGGTTCATTGCATGATTCTCAAATCGTGGTGAACCGTCCACAGTTCATAAATTCTATGGCACGAACATACATAAATTTACTAATTCAAAAGCACGACTATTATTTGTCAAAAAGCATAGTCTTAAGTAGAATATGATCTCTAAACAACACACATAGCAAGTGAAAAATGACATCTTGAAATGTGGGAGTGCAATACCATGATTATGATCTAACTTGTTATGACTAAAAATCTTCATAAGGCATGTAGTATGACCACAGCAACATGTTCATCCAATTTCACAAAATAATACTTACAATAACTAACTCAAAAACTTTTTATCAACCCATCAGTTCAGCCAAAAATTCTTTTCTGAAGATATTTTTCTTACAAAGCTAGTGTTAAGCCCCTTGATATACTTTTTGGTTTTCCATCCTAGAATAACAAATACTGAGTACATGCTTTTTTGTTAGGGCCCAATGACAGACCAAACATAACCCCAGACAAGCTGCATAATTAATATTGATCACCAACCAGTTAGGCAGTCAGATTCAACTAAAGTCTGTCACCAGATGCAATCACATGCCCCTAACACTTTCGATTTCCTATTTTGCACATCCATCATGTTGCAAAATTTGTGCATTCGGTTTTAAAGTGCCTAAATGTTCTCATTTAACTTCTTGAGATGGGAGTGTGTATTTCCTTAGCGCTTGTTATTAGCAGTCATCTTTGTTATTCTACAACCCCAGAAAACAAGATATATTGGATTGATATTGTGTGGCACACATCCATGCTATACATTTCAATCCCTTTCCAAATCTGATGTCAAATTTGCATATATTCTTCAATCTAGTTTCTACTACATCTCTGTGATAAACAAAATCTCCCCCACAAAGGCAAGACTAGTATTCAAAGATAAGTAAGCAGAAACACATGCTTAGATATTTCTTGCTTGAGATTGCAAAAGAGATACAAGTTACAAGATCCATCAAACACCATAGTCCTCAAAAAAAAAATCATAATCTTAAGGCAACCTCATATTCTTCTTAGCCCATAGTGGCATTGTATAAGAGGCTATGATGCATAAAGAACTCTTTACAAGACTTCCAAACTCCTTACATGGGCCTTCAGACTATCACAATCCCCAATAACTTATCGTACAACAATAATGTTTGTAACATTTTAGAATATGTACGCCTCCTATACTCAGTCATTTTCTGTAACTGTAAATTAACCTGTGTACTTTGCAACAACATGAAATCCTGAAAGCTTCAATGCATGATGCTCCAGTAACTGTGACCACAAAGATGTGAATCAGAAACTGCTGGGCAGTAGAAGATATACCACAGAAAAAGTAGCCCAATTATACAAATTATTGTTTCATTCTTCAGAAGTTTCCTAAGAGATGTGGGACAGCAAAAGATACTCGCAACTTAGAAAATACGACTATCATTTTTCAGTTGAGAAGATGTATCGGTTTAAAATGGTTTCAGCAGAATCCTAAGAACGGTCAGCCCATTAAAATCGACCATCACGGATGCAAAAGCTAGAAGATGGCTATAACCAATAGGAAATCACAATTTCTGGGGAAAACCCAAAAGAAATTTTGACAAAAGAAGACTAACAGAGTGTCATGTTTATTCTAGATCATTTCCATCCAAAATAGTACGACTACATTTTGATTATTTTAAATTTTGCAAAATACAAGAGTGTAGACCAGAAAATGCATTATGTTCTCAAGGTAGTGCTTTTGGGGTCTATATATGAATTAATGAGGCCCCCAAGTACCATGGATATAAAACAATGTTTTAGTTAATCTTCATAACATAAATGAACACAATGGCTTGTAGAGAAGCTTTTGTTGTAGTCGCCAAGTGCGGTCCTGATTTTAAGCTTTTATGTTGCATCCACGTCACACAATAGTGTCTAGCAGGTGACGGCAATCTGTTTGTCAATCATGCATTGGTCCGCACACAGACCCATTCTGAAAGGGGGGGGACCCAAGTGACGACAACGTAAATTATGATAGTGCTCTTTTGTGGCAAGCAAATCCCCATTTTTTTCGTGGAAAATGGGGTGCCAATCCTCATCAGTGTCTAGACTCTACCAACCTTGCTGGAGTATTAGAGAGGGAAAGTCAATTGTGTTTTGGGCAGGCAAGCAACAAATTTAAAGTTAAAGACCTGAAATATGGGCACCCAAATATTCATTTCTTCACCAGTCAAACTGCTGGACAACTACTTCTTTTACCTTGTCAGAGCAACTTTCAGATTCAGCTTCATGATGCTAACTTGCAAGGAGTTCACCTTCAGATTGCAGTTTGTATATCTAAATGTTAGGGAGATTAAAACTCATAATCTAGGATGCTATTGAATCCTCTTTTTTTTCATCTATCAGAATATAGTTTTTAGCTTTATATAACAGTGCTTTTCACAATAAGGTAGTCAAAAATCTAGGTTTTGGAAATTCAAAGGCGTGGGAAATAAAAATTTCGTGTTTAGGGTTTTCTTGCCACTTGATTGATCAGTGTCACCTGTTATTGCAAGATTTTATTTAAAATTTCCAGTTGAGGTGGAATGCGTGTTTAAAAACAACTATTTCCATTTGATAATCCTTTACATTTACAAAAAACAAAAATTACAAAATATGAAGATCATCATTTGTGGTGCTAAGCATGGAGTATTCAAGCCACTACTGAAGCCCTTCAAGTATCCTACTTCATACTTTGTGCCACATTTCAACCATTTTTTAAGTACTTGATTCAGCCCACATTGTTGGCTATTGTTGTGTAAAGAGGGGCCCAAACAACCCATGTGAGGTTGGATAGTAGTGCCATGAAAAACCAGTTGACAGCCAATATGATAAGGCCCATTGGTTTTGTGAAACCCGATTCATCTTGAATTGAAAGCTGTCCAAAATTATTGCTTGTTTTCAAATGCATGGAGAGAAGGTTGTGCAAAACCTACGACGGGTGCTTGATGATTACCTCCATGGGAGAGAACCCCTTCATCCTTTGCTAATTGCACCTTCATCTAACCTATGTAGAAGATTTGCTCCCTCTCTCAACCTGACAATTTATCTTCCGATGCCTTGTCGACACTACAAGATCAGCGGGAGATACTACTGTTTATTTTGGAACACACCAGTCATTTTGTATTGTCTTATACTCACCATGGTACACAGCTTCAAATCACATCCTTCTTCTCTAGGAGGGGGTCAGATGATGGTGACAATAACAGACATTCCTACACATACAACCCAGAGACAACATGTGATTCAGCACCATGTTGCAATCAGAGTTACCTGCCCTACCCTGAGGGCACATGCCTCTCGACGACCTTTACAATGACGACAAGTTACAAAGACGCATTCTAGACATATCTCCAACAGTAGCTCGCATCACATCCATAGATGCACTGAGTTCCGGAAGCATTCCGGAACGGAACATTGCAATTCTTTTTTTTTTGGGTTTTTTTTTTAAACTATGTGTTGGGGTGGGAAAAAATAACACTCAGGGATGTAAAAAAAAATCCATCTTCCTTTGTCTGAATGATCTACCTTAAGTTTCAAAGCTTATAGAGATTTTCTTTTACTGTATCTCTCTACCATGTTAGACAAAAATGCACAATGTCTTTAGAGACTCTGAACCTACCCAGTTGGATTGCTCATTCAGCAGTCACCGTCAGCCTTAGGCTTTGTGCTTGATAGCAAGGTAAAGGCATCAGCAAATTGCTTTTTAGAAATTTCAAGTTTTTGGCATTGATTGTTGTGGAGTTTAAGATACCATTATAAGGTAATCAAAGTTGCACAAAATTTCTATAGGTTGTACTATTCAATTGGTTCTTCATGAACCAATTTATTTGATAAATTTTTGTCATTCATTTCTACAGTGCATTTCCAGATATGCATACATTGTCATACGTATGTTTAGCTACTTTCAGAATTAAAGTTCAGATGGCATCTTATAACAAGGGTAAAAAGAGAACTTATACTAAATGCAGGAAACATATGAATGGGGGAACTCAATGAACTAAAAAATCCAAGAACCAGTGAGTGTTTTATGAGTAGCAAGGTTCAATTGCACCACGTCTAGCACCTAAAAAGTCTCTCGGAAAATATTGCCTGTCTCAAAGATAACATTGGGAATACCAGATCTGGCTGAGAATTCAATTCTTGTAAGTTGCTAAAGTGAGTCACTGTGGAGATGTGCATATGAACAAATGAACTGCTACAGTCACAGCACATCATTCTTCAACAGCAGCAAGACATGATGCCATTGATGACAGCATAATATACCATACCATTACATCATATCTTTGTAGTAGGGCATACGTTTGTATTGTATATCAATACGTTAGTACTTTAGATTCATTTCTTTACTGCTTCGGCGAGGTTTCATATCTCCCACTGATATTACACTTGACATGTAATTTTTTTGTCTGATATGTCTCTTGGTGAAAGACAGTGGACACTAACAGAGCTTTATTCCTTTCTTTCTCAAAATTGACAAGCTTGAAAAAGATCCTTATCTTCAATAGGGCCTGAACTTAACTACTTCTCTCCCTTAGGCTCATAGGTACAACAACCTACTCTAATACCATGACAAAATCAAAGGCCTAGCTATGCAGTACCCCTACAGAAGACACAAACCACAACATTTGGAGAGAGCTAACAATGAAATGATGGAACCAAAAATACAAAAGAAATTGCTTCAGCTCCTCCACACATGTGCTACATTCTAGAATGAGATTGGGTATAATTAGACCATAGTTGCAGCGAATCGCGATTCGCCAGCTTCGCGATTCGGGAATCGCGATTCGCTGCAGCGAATCGTGGACAGAATCGCAAAAAAAAAAAAAACCAAAACCCGATTTTCGGCCTCCTCGCGCACAGAACCGCGCCAGCAGTGGAGGAGGCAAATTTTTTTTCTGAAAGCCGTGGGCGTCCAATCTTCGCAAGTGAATACTTGGCAGGCATCTACTCGACGATACGGAGTTGATGTGCACGGTGCCGGGTGGGTCTGAGCTTCGTGGAGAGCGAAACGACCAAATTTCGATATTTGGTAAGTGTAGGCTTGATTTTTTGCAATTGTTGACATTGAGCTCTAGGCAACCAAATCGAGCGTAGTTTGGCTCTAGACCACCTTTCTTCACGCCCACAGTGATTTTTACAGCATCAGTTTTAGCCGTCACGACACGCCTAGCGAGATTTGAACACCACATTCCAAATGCTTGTGTATTTTGGCCATTTCCACAAAATGGCTTGTTGGAAACCGAGTGAGGTGATGTCTGAGCCTAGAATGCATTTCCACATGCTTGCACAGACTCCTATGACCTCCGTTCCGCCCGTCTACGTCCGTATCACAAATTTCAATTTTCATGCCCTGATTCCATACTTTTTAGGGTTAAGGCGTGGACCATCGTGCAAACATCTGCTAGGGGTGCGATTTAGGCCCACACTGCACTCCTTTATGCCTGCACGGACTCCGACGCTAACGTCAGTCGCCTGTTATCCCTCATACAGAAATTATTCTATCCCACGCCCTAATCTCATATTCTTCTTTGGCACTTGATATAATGTGTGAACTGGAATCGTTCTGATGTATGCTCTGGTATTTTGAGCTCTATTTGAGCTCGGTAATGTTGTTCAATGCAATGTATTTTTTTTCCTACTGAACGTTTGCCTAAATATTTGTTGTTTGCAGGTTTAGGGTCGTGTTGATACGATGCCAGTGCGGGACCGAGGCCTTTGGGCCGAGGTTGAGCTTACCGACGGGGATGTGGGCACACACCATGGCTCAGGCACCCGCAGATGGAGATGCTTGCATTGCGGTGGTCACTTCACGAGATCACTCACCAGGGTTAGGGCTCACTTGTTGCGGGTCAGAGGGCCAGATGGGCGGACATTGGGCATATCTGATTGCCCCAGGATTTCTGATGAGGATCTGCAGAGGTTGTCTACCATGTACGGGCCCGGTACTGCATCACAGGGTTCTAGACAGGGACAGGCAGCAGGAGCAGCTACAGGTAGGCATGCAGGAGGGCTCACAGGCAGACAGGCAGGGCCTACCATGGATATTGGGCCCAGTACATCACGGGCAGGGCATAGTATAGCTGAAGGGCGTAGTACATCATGGGTTGGGCATGGTACAGGTGCAGGGCCCAGTACATCACGGGCAGAGCATGGTACAGCTGCAGGGCCCAGTACAGCACGGGCAGAGCATGGTTCAGGTGCAAGGCCCAGTAGAGCACCTTCAGTTCCATCCGCAGCAGCAGCAGGACCATCAGATGAGCATGTTGGTTCAGCAGCAGCGGGTGCTTCTCGACCCTCCTCCTCGGTAGCAAATGCACCACATGCTTCGGCAGATGTTGCCAGAGAGAGTGACACACCCACAGATCAGCCATCCGTTGGGCATGCCAGACCACGAGCACCATATACACAGCAGAGAGGGGTTAGGCCCAGGCAGCAGACCCTTGATCGATGCGGCTGGCAGAGAGAGCAGCAGGCCCGTTGCACTCGACTGTGTGGCCAGTTCTTTTACGAGTGCGGCATTGCCTTTGCTGTTGCTGACACTTGGGTGTTCAGGGAGTTCTGTGCACAGATGGGGGCCGTGGATGCTACATGGACACCTCCCAGGCGAGAGGCACTACGAGGGAGGTTGCTTCGTCAGGAGGAGGAGACCATCACGCGGGAGTTGAGTTCCATTCGCTCAGCTTGGCAGCAGTAAGTAACTTGTCTTTGTAATCTCTTTGCATGTGTTTAGGATTTACTGGTGCCGTAATTTTTGCATGTAGCTAATGGGTGTTTTGCGACAGGTATGGATGCACGATACTGAGCGATGGATGGACCGACATTCGTCGGCGATCCGTCATCAATGTCTTGGTTTCTTGCCCGCTTGGCACAGTATTCCTACGTGGCGTGGATGCCACTCGAGGTGGTGACGCCATCACAGCCGATTTCATATGGGAGGTCATTAGAGATGTTATTGCTGACATCGGAGATGAGCACGTGGTTCAGGTTGTCACCGACAACGCCTCGAACTGCAAGCAGATGGGCGAGATTATGATGAACAACATTGTGTGAACACCCTGTGCTGCACATTGCATAGACTTGCTCATCCATGACCTATGTGCGCTTCCATGGATCAGAGAGGTATAGTTTGTTCTATTTGTTATGCTTTCTTCCTTCGACGCTGCTTTTTTACTGGGCGTTTGTGTTGCAGATCACTTCTACGGCCATGCGCCTGGTCACTTTTGTCACCAGGAAGAGGTGTGTGTTGGCCCTGTTCCGCACCTTCTCCACCCTAAACCTGAAGAAGCCCGCACCCACACGCTTTGCGTTTTACTTCTTGGTGCTAGAGCGATTGGTGGTGGTGAAGGATGCATTGCGGCGGATGGTTTCCAGCGTGGCCTTCCGGGACTTTACAGACCTCCCCCATTCGGCATTTTTCCAGTCCACTGTGTACGGCGACGAGTTCTGGAGAGCTGCTGAGGAGATTAGTGGGATCCTACTACCCATTTACAGAGTGCTGCGTCTGGTAGACCGTGAGGGGTGCACCCTCGGTCTCATTTACGAGTTCATGGAGCGCATCGGCGAGGGGATTCTGTTGTCAACCTTGGACGAGCATAGGTATGACTCTTCAGTGTCTAGTTTGTTGTTTCTCACTCGAGTCTAATGCGTTTCTTTTATGCTATGGTTTAGTGATTGTTGTAATTTGTCTGCTGCAGGAGGCGTGAGATCTCACGCATCTGGGAGGCCAGATGGGACTACTTCCACCAACCCATCCACGCCGTAGCCCACATGTTACACCCCTTGTGGCGCTCTACACGAGAGAGGGACGATCCGGAGCTGCACCGGGGATGGGTGGAGTACACGGAGCGCGTATGGCCCGGACCAGGTACGTGTGAGAAGTCATTTGGTAGCAATGTTACTGCAGTATTGTACTCATTGGTAGTGTCTGAATTTGAGGGGTCTTACATGTGCAATGTTTTTCCTTTTGCCAATAGGTCCGATGCTGGCCAACATTGCAAGCCAGCTGCTCGCATTTGAGCGCTTCCAGTTTCCTTTCGATGGAGAGCAGAGTCGGCGGAGGGAGGATCAGCTGAGGCCCGTTACATGGTGGTGCATCCACGGGCGCAGCACAGGTGACCTGAGGCGATTGGCTGAGAGAGTCCTTGCACAGGACTGTTCTGCAGGAGCTTGTGAGCGGAATTGGAGCACCTGGGCCTTGTATCACACGCAGAAGAGGAACAGGTTGTCCATCGAGCAGTGTAGGCGGTTGGTGTTTGTGAACACCAACGGCCGTATGCTGAGGCGCACACGAGGAGAGGGTCAGATGCTCGAGGTGAGTCACATCATCACCCCTTTTTTCTTGGTATGCTTTGATGAATTGATTTGCTTTCAAAATATGCAGTGAGTTGCACAATACCTGCCTAACAACAATGTATTGTTTTTGGTTGCAGGTGGACCCCGACACTTGCTTGGTGGATTCGATAGCTGCTGCTCCTCGGGCACCACCCACACAGGAGGAGATGGATGATGAGATCCATAGAGAGCTCTACAGACAGGCACAGGCTGACGCACGGGCTTTACCGCGGCAGAGGAGGACAGAGAGGGAGAGGGAGAGGGCTGAGGAGGGAGATGACGAGGTCTCGGAGGGTGGAGAGATGCTCGGGGCAGACTATGTGGAGGAGGAGGAGTGGGTTGAGGGAGATACAGAGGAGGAAGAGGAGATGTGGGCGGAGGCACAGGGGGATGACCTGGCTGACCTGCTGGTGGACCCTGATGCAGAGACAGAGGAGAAGCCAGCCATTCCTGCACGTAGGCCTAGGGGGAGACCTAGAGGTTCTAGGAGGGGGGGGGCTGAGTACCCTTTTTGTAGACAGGAGTGGAGCATCACAGGCAGTCGTCGGCCAGGCATCATCACAGTGGGTAGGGCCATCCCAGGGCGTAGGGTTACGGCCACCTGACACACAGGCACGACGGAGTAGACACAGGGCTGGGGGCAGCCAGATGGGGGCCAGAGGAGGGGAGAGAGGCAGAGGCAGAGGCAGAGGCAGAGGTAGAGGCAGGGAGAAGGGGGCGGTCCAGAGCCAGGGCACGCAGCAGAGCCAGGGCCACACCATGACATATGGCTCCCTCCAGTTCCGATTCGTCTGCGGACCCATGGGATCTGCAGTCCACAGATTCGGATGATTTATCCTACCATGACTCTGACGAGCCTTAGTTATATAGTTTTCATTACGTTCATGGAACATCATTGTACCCCTTTTTGGTGCCATGTGGCCCGATATTATATATTATGATGATCCTATTCACAGCATTGTCGTGATTCAGTATTGTTCTTTGTGGTTTTAGTTCAATAACTTCGGTTTTATGGTTTATGATTTATGGTTGGAGAGAGAGAAAGAGAGAGAGAGTATGGTTGTTTTGTCAAAAATTGTTTCATTTAAGGCTAAAGTTCAGAATGATTCAGCTAGGTTTTTGTTCAGCATGGTTTTAGTTCCGTTTGTTGTGAATCGTGATCAAAGAGAGATAGAGAGAGGGAGAATCAGAGAAAGGGAGATTCCTGCTATGTTCACTAGGAATGCCCCAATGTGTTCTCTTTTTTTTATATGGGATGCAGCTTTAGCGTAAAGGGACCATCCTGCACCTGAAACAGTCGGCAAACTACACATCGATCAGAGCTTTCATCTGATACCCATATTGCACAAAAAATTTCAAAAAAAAAAAAAATTCGATTCTACACGATTCTGGGAAAATCCCGAATCGCGAATCGGGATCGCGATTCTGATCGCGATTCGCGAATCGCGCTGCAACTATGAATTAGACTAGGGTGTGGAGGCTCCTAGCCATCACGGAGGCAAGCTCCTCAAAGTACATGGATGGATAAGATGAGGTGTCCTCAAAAGCTCAGATTTCAAGGTCGTCGGTCCCACTTGCACTTACTTACCAAAACTTACAAAAGGGGTACAATGTATCTACGATAAATTGCCGCCATCACATTTGTACAACTTGCAATTAGATAAGTTTACCTAGCCATTAAGGGTGAAATAGGCATTATATCTCAAATATTGTTTCCATGAATTGCGATTTGTTGGGGAATCGTCAATGCATCGTTCGGATCCGCTTCAAATCAAATGAATCTGACCCAAAAAAAAAAACCCACTTCTTTGATTTTGAACAATTCTTTGATTGTGCTAACCATCAACGGTTGTTTGATTTTGCTTTTCAATGTTTTGATTAGTATTCAAATGTTTACTTAGTGTAATGTGTGATGGATGTTTGATGATGGATCATGGATCAATCATAGGTTACAATGTTAAGTGGAAGTTGCAACATGGAATTGACTATCTGATTTGTGAAATTTGAGTTGTGTCCATTCAACATTGTGCACTTGTGATTCTATAAACACTAATCTAGTTTCAAGCTTCAGATTTCTACAAGCAACAATGAACTTTAATGCACGTAATCATAAGCAATATGATATCTAGAATATTTTAGAAACATTGTAGACATCATACACACACATTTGATTTTTTTTGCATTATGTCTATAAAAATTTGCAAAATAAAAATCTTGCCAATTCTTTTGATGGACTTAGTCCTGAAGCACGATTCATGTCGATTCATCCAATTTTGAGAAGGTCGATTTTGAATTGGGCAGAGAAACATTAAAATGATTTTAGCCTTATGTAAACATTTTTGCCTTTATGGGGTGGAAACTCCTTCATGATGGTCCTTTCAACAAGGGCAACAATGCTTGCAACATATTCCAATGTAAAATCCAAATTTCTGCCATGCTGGCTCATCTTTGCTAAAAATGGGCAGGTCATTAACAAGTTTCCTCACAAAATTTGGATTGCATGTTCATGGGTTTCACACCATAGTTTTGGAAAATGTCACTTTCCCATGTTTTTTGATGAGCAAAATTCAAATGCGTTTATCCACATTTCCCTGACATGGCAGTGGTGGCACACAGGTCGAAAATGCTAGTGGGAAACAATGTTTCCCAAGTGAGAACGTGTTTTGTCAACATAGCACAAGTGCATAAAAAAATACAATTGACAAACAATGTTTCCCAAGTTAGATGATGTGTTTCGCCCACTTGGGAAAAATGTTTCACCCATTTGGAGCACGTTGTTCCTCGAACCACGAGCATCATAAAGCACTTTTGCTTGTGGGAGATGAGTTTCCAATCGAAATAACAAGTTCATGAAGAAATATGTCTTGACATATTCCAATACCTAGATTCCACTAGCTCAGACTATGTCTTTCATCACACTTATAAAGCATTAGTTTGCAGCTTACTACTTGTGCACATATATGAGGAACCATTTTGTTAGCTTATAAAGATACCACCATATATTTAAATGTGAACCTGAACACAAGACCTTACTTCTAGGCAACTTACTTCCGCATATACTTAAGAGCAACTAGCATTATTCTTTGTTTCTTTCTTCTTTCTTTATTTCCTAAGTCGCACTTTTTTGTTTGAGTCATTTTATAAATTTTGCCTACAAATTTATCTTTTCTTGCTCAAGATGTTTATTTTTTGGCAACAAAAACAAAATATATATCACCCAACTTTTAAGTTATAACAAACTTTCTTTGGCTTGAATTTTTTTGATTTCCTATGTTTATTTAAAAATTCAACTGAAGGTATGGGGTTCTTTAGTCATTTTGTAAAAGGATAATTTTAATTTTCAAGAGAAGTTTTGATTGTTTCAAATCGATTAGGAAATATGCCAACTTTCATATAATGATGATAAGTCACAAAATAACTCACCTTCATTTTGCATAAACTACTCCAATATGAGCAAAAACATCTCAAACATAAAAGTAAAAAACCCTAGACAACATTAGCTTTATTAATAATTGAAGAACTCCAATTTAGGATTTAGGTGGGTTTGCGAATACTTGAAGAGCTCCTTCGACGTAGGTGTTAGGGTTACCTCATAGCCCAATATGATCAATAAGATATAGTGAAGAGTTGAAAAACACCTTCAGATTAGGGTTTAGGGTTACCGAGACAGCTTTCAATGAAGAAATCAGCTGCCGCAATCCAATCAATCTTCATACATGCGACACTCGTCGGAATCGGGATTGTCCTTGCAAAACTTCTCGAGAGGGTCCTGCTGCGCTGCCTTGCCCTGGTGGCGCTTGTGAGAGATGGTGGCACTCAGCTCCTCCACTTCGTCCCATGCGGCAGCGCACTCGCCCGTCTCCTCGTGCCCCGCGCAGATCTTCTGAGCCTCCATTATGCTCTGCTCCACTTTCTCTGTGAGATCATCCCCCTTGGCCACCGCCGCCTTGGGGGCTGCAAAAGCAACCACCGGACGCGATCTAGGGGACAGCTTCAAGGGATGGAAGCGGCAGGAGGCGGAGGAGGAGGCAGAGGAAGGATGCGCCACCTTGATAGAGCAAGGCGGTGGTAAAGAAGAGAGGCGGAGCGGAAGCGAAAGGGATGCAGAAGCCATCGCCATGGAAGCAAACGCCGGCTCCTTCTCCTTCTCCTTCTCTTCTCTTCTCTTCTGCTTTTGCTTCTGCTTCAAAGGGATGCGATAAAATTGCTCGTTCCAATACACGATGGCTAATCACACCACTAGATTTTACCTCGCACCCTCGGATGCCCACCACGTGTGAAAATCTCGCACGACAGCAACCCATTATATTTCATGCCACGTGGTGGCATCTGGATGTGGTGTGATCAATCCGACCGTGAAGGATAGTAACTTGTCATTAAGGGACTTGGACATACACAAGGATTAATGATTCTTGGTTTCCAAGGGGAGCCTCAAACTTGGGACCAAAGAAACTTTGGATGTCAAGCTAACCAATTGAGACAACCCCCTTGTTCACAAGGATTAATGAATGGATATCGCTCTTGAGTCTTGACCAATCAGGTGCTGCCACGTTTCACGTGCGACGGGTTGAAATTAAGTGAAGTGCACTCTCAACACATCAAATTGCCAATGTGAAAGGTTTTAGGATACCTTCAATCCTCTTAGTTTTTTTAAGAAACATGCGCCCTTCAAACTAGCATTGCACTTTCACTTTTCAATTTGAAATTCTCATGAAAACCAGTGTTTGAAAAGCTACATAGCCATGCAAATTAAATTTTACAAACCTATGCAAATTTTATTTTACATTTTTTAATATTAAATTTTAGCTAAAAATTTTATTTAATCCATATCGAGTTTCTAAGGAAGTCATTTACTAAAGAAAATTGGTTACTCAACAATTTTTTCAAAGTTAGCATCGTCATACTCCCTTGTTGGTAGGAGGAGTCTTTTTGTGTGAGATTGACCACCCAAGATCAAATTATCTCTATCTTTGGCCTCATTGATTTTTTTCTTCCTATGCCATCTTTGTGTTTCCTCTAAAATTACCAACAACAACTCATGTTGTACAATTTCTTTCCGATCTTTAATATAAAGGTAGTCGTATTTGAAGCTCTCCAAAAATTTTGATAGATAAAAAATACCTCGTGTGAATGCTCCCTCATTAAGAATGTTCAAATGTAGGTAGCCCACTAGCATGTCAATAGTTGATGCAAGAAATGTCAAGTCCATATGCTCTTCTTGGAATTTTCTATAGAGCTTATTGAGCTCCTTCAGAACATCTGCAACCATGTGAAACATAAACTAAGCAAAAAATAAAAATTGTCATCCAAGTTTCATAACTTCTCCATTTCTAACTCCATGTACACATAACACATCATGGCTCTCCAAGATCAATTTACTGAGTGTTTCATAACTTGTCCATTTCTAATTCCATGTACACATAACACATCATTGTTCTCCAAGATCAATTCACTAAGTGTTTAATAACTCGTCCATTTCTAACTTCATGTACACATAGCACGTCATGGCTCTCCAAGATCAATTCACTAAGTGTTTCATAACTTGTCCATTTCTTGATGCTAAATATGCACTCAGAAAATGCAAATTCTAGTCATAACTCTGGTGACAAACTGACAAAATTAAATCACGAACGATTCGCGAAACTTTTCACGACACTCGAATTATTTCTATTCGAATTGAATCAATCAGGCTCTATAACACAACCAAACGAAACGATACGAATTCTAAACGAAAATGAAACGAAACGAAGCGAAGCAAAACTTGCACTGACATTGATTCATGCTGGAAGTACAGATCGCGAAACGAAACGAAACGAAGCGAAATAATTCGCGACAAGATCAATCAAGTAATCAAGCTTTGTAACGAGATGAAACGAAAAGAAAACAGACGAAACGAAACGAAACCTAGGTGAGCTCTGTAACTGATTTACCCTTATAGCTAAGTGATCACAAAGCGAAGCAAAGCGAAGCAAAGCGAAGCAAGCGAAGCAAAGCAAAGCAAAGCGAAGCAAAGCAAAGCAAAGCGAAGTGAAGCACAGCAAAGCGAAGCGAAGCACGAAGCGAAAGGATTCGTGAACGAAATCAGTTCGTCAAGAATTCAGATGTGATCGCTGGTCACTGCCAGGTGTATCACTCCTACAATCCTTCAGAGAGTAGTCAGACACTGCTGATCTACGTTAACAAATTAATGTAGCATTCAACAAGATCAAACCAAAATGCGGAATTAAATGAACAAGAGAATCAGACACACAAATAATATTAGACAAAAATAAATTCGAGATCATACAATCATCTAGATTAATAATGTGCACAACAGCTACAATCTCATCTATTGATTTTTCTGATTCTTCAAGCACTGCATGCAAATCCACGCAGTGCGTTGGCGTGAGAGAAATACAGTTCTCTCACGAATTCGAGTCTCGCTTACTAGCGGACTTTTGGATCTACAGATCCTATTACAGAATTATCTCGCACGCAGGCAGATTCATATTCTGTATTTTTTGTCTTCTGATTCTTGTCTTGCTTACTAGCATTAGACTTACTTGCATATGCATCAATCAGAAAGTATATAGTTCGCAAACAATTTCGTGTCACGTTCTTATAACTTACAGATTAGAAAGATTAAACATCTAGAATTAATCGTGAATTACAAGAGTGGCAGATTAGCCACGATCTAAAACACTTCCGATGATGTCATGATATCAAATCAAATATCTGTACCCCATGGTACTTGGCTGATCTTCTTGTTGTTTGTGGGGGCACGACTGAGTTCGTGTCGTGTCGTGTCGTGTCATGTCGCCTTTTGTCAAAGGTTCAAAATTGAAACCTAGCAAAGCTTTGGCATTAGAAACAAAATGTTTCTTCAACTCCCTCTCAAAGCATGATAGCTTGATGACTCCAACGCTGCTCCTCTGTCTCTCGAATAGACCTTTGTCTAGGGCCTTTGTAAAAATGTCAGCAACCATATCTTCCGTTCCAATGAAGGTGGTCTGCAATATCTTCTTGCCAATTAGGTCCTTGATCAAGTGGTACTTGATGGCAATGTGTTTCGTCCTTGAGTGAAACACAGGATCTTTCGTCAGATGTATTGTAGATGTGTTGTCCATCTGCAAAACCAGAGGTTCGTTTGTCATTTCACCCAATTCGTCCAGGAACTATTTGAGCCAAATTATCTCGTTGGCCATCTTTGCTGCTGCAACACACTCTGCTTCGCAGGATGACTGGGCCACAATGGTCTGCTTCTTGCTGACCTAGAGAATTGCTGCTCCTGACACGATGGTGCATCCTCCTGAGACACTTTTATAGTCGTCCTTGAGGAATGCCCAACTATCATCACTATAGGAAATCATCTGAAATCCTGCATCACGACAATAACACAAACCATAATCTTTTATTAATTGAAGATTTTGCAAAATTTGTTTTGCAATCTTCCAATGTGTCGAGCCAAGATTCGTGCAGAATTGGCTCATGTTGAACACTGCATAAGCAATATAGGACGTGTATTGTCTACAAGGTACATCAGCGATCCTATCAGTCTTCTGTATGGTGTGAGCTGCATCAATTCTCTCTATTCTGTAGTCCTCGAACAATTTTCGGTCGTCAGCACCATCCCTGCAAGCATTGGAGTATTCGCTCATTTGCAATTCAGCATCCCAAAATCCTCTAGGATTTTCTGGATGCATCTAGACTAGTGAAGGTACATCTTACCTCCCTCATAGTCTCTTTCAATTTGCAAGCCAAGGTAACACCTGGCTTCTCCCAGATCCACAATCTTGAAATGTTTTGAGATGTCTTCCTTCACTTCAGCAATCAGCTTCTCACTCTTGCAGAGTATCAGAGTGTCATCCATATACATAGCCACAATGATGACCTTTTTTACTCGACAAGGAATGCTATGTTGGATTTACCCTCCACCATTTCATTGCAGTCATGGCTCAGAACTAGTGACTCTTACTAATCTTAAAAACTCACTACCTCGGTGTGCCATGCTTAGGGACTTTTTGAATCTCATGAAGGATCTTATAGAGAAGTTCATTCACATTTAGCGTGAAATCTTACTCATGTCTTTAAGCATTCCTTCTTGGTGTCTGCTAACAAGGCGGTGCCTCCATTGAAGGAACAAAACGATCTGATTGTCCTGCCTGATTGGTTTAAACTTGCATGCCAAAGGCCTTACACACTAACAATACAGATCTTTTCAAAGCTTATCTAATCTCTTTCTTGAGATCACTACCTTCCATGACAAAGCTCCCTATATACAATATACAAGATAATGCATCAATTACCATATTGTCTTTCTTTCATTCACTTTCAGATACTGGAACTTCGAAGTAAATTCATCCATCAATTCGGTCTGCCTAGCTTGTTGTTAAGTTTGGAAGTTCTAGGTTCCAAATGGTATTTCGAACATGGTCCAACCTTCCAGAACATAGTGTTTTCAAGTTATCTCTGTAAAATTTCAAACATACAAGACACATTTTCTACACAAAATATTGAGGTTGGAAACATCCCAAGGAAGTATGTGCTAAACATGAAGTTGGAGATGTTAACAATAACTCACTAAGCTAGAGTATGCTCTACTCTCAATGAATCAGCTACATAAATGAGGTCTTATTGGCCAATTGATAGTTGGAGTAATGGGGATATCACCTTCCAGTGAGTTCCTACTTACGGGCCAAATACAACCATCTTTCAATATAAATGATAATAAATTCAACCCATATATGAAAGTTAAACAGTGTGGACTCAAGTATTAACATAAAGGCCTGAATACTAATCATGACTTAAAAATGATAACATGGAAATTTTGGTCCCAAACATTTGGCATGGGGACAGCTAGTGGTTCGTTTTTCTTGAGCTCCATTGTGTACTACAAAGTAACATATGAATATTGTTTCAGCATAGTCATTGAATTTCTCCTAAGCAGTTTTGCACAAAGGTTTTCCATGCACGAGGATAGTTTAATTAAACCATATGAATATTCTTTCAACGTTGTCATTGAATTTCTCCTAAGCAGTTTTGCACACAGGTTTTCCATGCACGAGGATAGTTTAAATAAAATGAGGCTTTGTTCTTTCCCTGTTATGTATTAAAGATACAACTTGTTTGTCTTGATCTTTTCAGCAGTCTTGTAAAAGGGGGAAAGGTAGTGACTCTGGTGCAAATTGCAATAACTCTTTAGATGGTAAGACTTGATCAGAATTAGGAAATATTGATTGCTGATTCAAACTTTCCATCGGCATTTTATCTCGTAAAAGCATATTAAATGAAAGGCATCAATGTTAAAGAAGATATAAAAGCTTGTTTACCCTAAAGAATTTGCAAATAAGCAAGCTCTGGAAAGCAAAGGTAGGACTGTAGAGTCAAATATTATTGATTCTGGCAACTTTAATGAAGTAATGGAGTTGGTGTGGTCAAAAGGAAAGTAGCCTAGCGTTTACTTGTGTCTAAGTAATTTTCAGGGACCTTCGCTAATAAAATTTTCGGGTGATCAAAAAATCTAAGGGAGGAAGAAAATGAGACACCTGAGTAGGTAAATGTGATAGTGTTGTGTAATTTTATACATGTGACTGATATAGGCAGGAAGTATGCATGAAGAGCTATGACATATTTATAGTTGACCTGCATGGGAATTACATGTGCTCATGCATAGGATCCTACTCTCTATATATTGAGGTAGTGATTATTTCGTCGACGACTTGGTCTAGGTTACTTGATGAGTTCTTCTCCTCTTGCTGTCGCATTGGCATGGCTTGGGGGCTAGATCCAGGAGGATTCTCTAGGAGGCATCTAGGTTTGGTTGGGTGGTTTTGCTCCACAGTCTCTCTTGTGTTTTCCTATCCTCATTTGTCCCTAGTGGTCTTTACATGATTCCTAGTTTATAGGACCTAAATCCTAGATTTAAGGTGAAAATTGACCAACTAGCTATCTACCAAGCATGACTCTAGGAAATAGACTAGGGTTTCATTCTAGGGCAAAAAGACTGAGTTAACTTCCTTATTACATGCTGGAAATTCACCTAACTTCACAAAGGAAGTCGAATTTGCTATGTATTCCAAGCTCCCATAGTGAGAAGATAGAATATTTTTGGAGCTCATTGGCAATCTCAAGCTAGTTCACTATGTACATTGAGTTTTTGTGATCCAAATGAAACCAAATCAATTTCTACTTGTTTCTCAGGTTGAAGGCCGTACTACAGTCTGTAGTACACATGTGTGGGCTAAAATTTCAATGTTGATCAATACTTTTGATTGTTAATGCTTGTTGTTTGTCAAATTGCCAATCTAGATCAACTTTTTTGTGTCTAGTTTTTTGATAGATTGTTAAGCAAGCATCCAATCACTCTTGTGGATCTTTTGTAGATCCATTTATGGTCCTAAAGTACAGTACTTTCACACCAGAAATGCAAAAAATGCGACACTGCATTTTTACATGCAGTTTTTGACAGGTGACAAAAGCGAAAAATGCGACACTGCATTTTTACATGCAGTTTCTACGCAGGCGAAAAACTCGACACTCTACAGAAATACATAGGATTCCTCACAGGTTGTCTACGTCTTCACGCTCCAATAACAACTATTCCAATTAGTCAGTTAATCAACTATTAAGCGATCTTGTAAATGTAAAGCTAGAATAATGCAAGATCTTTCAGTTGTTATAAATGTAAATGAGCGATTGAAGATACCATAAGTCATCATATATAAGAGGATGACATGACAGAGATAAAACGACCAGAATGGGTCTTTCAGTAGCTGACTCCTCAGAGTTAGTGATTAGAGAGAGAGAGAGAGAGGTATTCAGAACTTTAGCAATTGCTTTGAATCTGTGAGTAGGATCACGCGCTTATCAGTGCAATTGTATTATGGTCTGATTGTTGTTACTACAACTTTATTATACAGATTTGCCACTGTTCTATATCTTTTTACATTCTTGTTGAATGAAATCAACTCTCACTACTCTTACGCACACATCAATATAAAGAGAAATGTATGGATGTCTTTGACGCCTAAATTATTTCTACATTCTCTTCATATCGGATTATCAACATTAGAGGATTGCATGGCTGTCTCAGACGCCTAATCATTTCTGCAATCTCTCTTTGACGGCAATCTAAGACTCCTACACTGATAATCTTATTCAACACATAAGAACTGTTGGGGTGATGTTGGAATCTTCTGAATGAAGTCCCAACCAACAAGAGAAAGACAATGAATACTATGAAGAATAGTGATAACTATGTTTAACAGGATCGTGGATTACTTAGAGAACAAAAGGTTGCGAGATTGTAGGAGTCTTAGATTGCCGTGAAAGAGAGATTGCAGAAATGATTAGGTGCCTCAGACAGCCATGCAATCCTCTAACACTGGTAATCTAATAGGAAGAGAATGCAGAAATAATTTAGGCGTCATAGGCAGCCATACATTTCTCTTTATGTTGATGTTTACGTAAGAGGAGTGAGAGTTAATTTCATTCAACAAGAATGCAAAAAGGGATGTAGAATAGTAGCGAATTTGTATAATAAAGTTGTAGTAACAACGATCAGAGCACTAGTAAGCCCGTGATCCTACTTACAGATTCAAAGCAATTGGTAAAGTTCCGAATATATATATATCTCTCTCTATAATCACTAACTCTGAGGAGTCAGCTACTGAAAGACCCATTCTAGTCGTTTTAATCTTTGTCAGATCATCCTCTAATGCTAATCTCTAATTTATCTTGAATCGCTCATTTACATTTATAGCAACTGGAAGATCTTGCATTATTCTAGCTTTATAAGTGTTTTGTCAAGGATCCTAAAAGATCACTCTTGATTATTGTTTCGGGAACAATGCATGCTGACTTATTCGTTCTGGATACCTATAAGCAACAAATTCCCTCTACATGTCTTGTTGCTTCTACATCACAATCATTAGAGTTGGTTGAATTGTGGCATGCAAGGTTTGGGCATCTCAGCTTTTCAAGTTTGAAGAAGGTGAAGAAATTTAATATGGTAGAAGACATTCCTACTACTGAGCAGCCAAAGGGGCATGTATGCGATGGGTACATACTTGGAAAGTTTCAAAGGAAACCTTTTCCAATTGATGGAACTATAAGGGTTCTTGATAAATTTGATTTGGTTCATAGTGATGTTTGTGGTCCAATGAGGACCGAATCCATTGGAAAGTGCATCTATTTTGTGACTTTTTCCATTTTACATGGATCTATCCTATGAAGGCTAAATCGGAAGTTTTTCAATGTTTCAAAGATTTTTTAACAATGGTGGAAAATCAGTTTGGGCATTCTTTGAAGACCCTACGCACCGATCGAGGAGGGGAATACAGTAAGAATACGTTCGGTGCATTTCTTTGAGAAAAGGAAATTCTACATCAAATGACCACTCCCTATACACCTCAACAAAATGGTGTTGCCGAGCGAAAGAATTGCACACTTATGGAGATGGCCCATTGCATGCTCAAAGCAAAGGGGCTGCCTCACAAGTTTTGGGCTGAAGCGGTTATAACGGCAGCATACATAAGCAATCGTAGTCCTACTAAAGCATTGAAAGTATTAACTCCTTATGAAGTTTGGTATGGAAAGAAGCCTACAATCTCTCACTTTCACATTTTTGGTTGTACGGCTTATGCTTTTGTTCCGGATAATCTTCGTACAAAGCTTGAGGATAACGGAGTTAAATGCATTTTTGTTGGCTATAGTAGTGAAAGCAAAGGCTATAGGCTGTTCAATTTGAGCACTAACAATATTATTGTTAGTCGTGATGTGCATTTTGATGAAAAAAATTCATTGGATGTGGCCCCAACTCATATCTTGAAGGGGGATAGCCCACATGTTGGAGAGAGGGAGATGAATGAGTTGAGAAAAGGTGTCGTATGTCATGTAAGTCCTTTGGATTTCTTGCGCTATAAGAGATATCATAGTAGATGTGAAGCTTAGATGCCTCAGGCCTGTTCTGACCTCTTGTGGCCGGAACATCCAATATGTTTGGAATGAGATTTTGAAATGTTTATAAACACCCTGTTGGCAGAGCGTTTCCCATTTCACAATTTTAGAGGTTGAAAAAGTGCACCTTCACGGAGAACATGGATGAGCTAAGGGATGGATCTGTTGCCTTTTTTTTGTCATCATGATTTGTGGTATGCCAGTGCGATCAGCTGCATGATTGCTAGCGATCCTATTTTGAAAGTTTTTTCCATATCCTTTTTTCCAAATCTAGATTAAAATTACTGGTCCACTTAGTTAACTAGTCGTCTACCAGCTTCTTCTCTTTCTTCTCCTCTGAAAGAGGTTCTGGATGAAAGCCCGAATTCGAGGAAGACTTTTACCTTGATTTAACAGTACCTTCATCTGATTGTTTCGATTGTTCATCTCATTAAGTGCTTGACTTAATAGCTGGAAAATCTGTAAATAGGTAGGCATAGGTACCGTACTCTCCAGACCTGCGATATATCATTTGTCATTATTGATTACCAAAAATGAAAAATTGGCTTAAATTAGTTGACAGATCCAAAATCATCAACTAAAAGTGAAAAAACACCGGACCTTCATTACTAATTGATTTCATCTCACCAAGGTCTTTTACTTCATTAAGCCAATTCCATTCAATCAATAAATGATAGACTTAGAACTATTTCGAACTTTCACGGATCACTAAAAAATTTATGAAATTGGGATTTTTCAAATTTTGTTCGACATGGACCAAATTGTGAAAATCGATTAAAAGCGTCGATAGTTCAGTTTCACAAATTTCACTCCATTTCAAACTCATTTCGAAACATCCAGCATGCATCAGACTTGACATGCATCAATTTTTCCAAAAAAATCAAATTTGCTTTCGTAAATTGCCTAGTAACCTTTTTGACTAATTTTTCAAAAATAGCATTTATGCTTGAAATTACTCAGATCAACCTACTGTACCAGCTTGTACAATGCATCCAAACATGCATACATGTTCATATAAACATTTTCAACACTGGAAAAGCATTATAGGCATGCATGCAATCAGAACAATTCAAAAAAATTTCAAATTTTACTTTAAAAATGGCCAAACTTTCGACGTCCATAACTTTTGCTACAAGACTCCAATTTGGTTGCTATAAAGAACAATACAGAGGGAGGGGAGGTTAGAAAGACACTTGCCATGTCACCCTTCCACATAGGCTTCACACGTGCAAGTTGTAATAGACTGAAATTGCAGTGGGAGGGCACACTTTTTCTAGGTGGTATTGTCAAAAATCCAACTCCAACCCAATAAGCATCCAATCAGAGGTAATAAGCACTTCTAAGGTTCATTAGAGAGGCATACAGGCTTCCATTACGTCCAACAAGCAATCATACACTCATATCATGCAAAAATTGCATTTATGGAGTCCTTCAATAAGCAAAACTTCAAGATGTTGGTGCCTAATCCCCCCTAGACCAAGTTGGGTGCATGATGGCTCAAATCAGAGGCAATCCATCATATCTTTCAGCTTGTAAAAAGATTCAATGGATTCAAACCACCTTTTGAGAGTTATTCAACCTCAAAAAACCACAAAAATACACTATTTTTTTGACTTTTTGAGACTCTTAATGGTGTCCAATCCTAACCAAAAACTTCATGATAGCCTTAGGACAACATCATTACACCTCTAAAAACACACAATATTAGCCATGGATTTTATGAATATCACCAAAATTATTGAAAAAACTATAAAAAAAAACCATGTGTTTTTGACCATTTTTCAGCTATTTTTGCAAATTCTAGTGGATCAAACCCACATGCAAATGATTTCTAGCCCAAAAACCCCAATTTTTGGCTAAAAATCACTATCTAAGTCCATTTTTTACTTTGGAATCATTGGAATCAATCATAATGACTAGGAAACATCAAGTACAATTCTAAAAAACCTTTGATGAATTTCAAGCAAAAACTTTGAATACTAGCTAAAAAACCATAAAAAATCCATTGATTTCCATCATTTTCTATAAAAAAAGTCCATAATCATGACCAATAGGATGGAAGTACGTCAAAATTAGAAGAGCCACCTACTTGGAGGTCAATTCCACCACTTGGAAGCAATAAGCAAAGAGATCCACCAAAAAGCTGCAAAATTCCGACTCCACCTTCTAATTGATGTAATCTTTAGCTCTGATACCACTGTTATGATTGCCAAGTGAAGATGTCCTTAGATTCCATGCAACCAAAAGGACACTTGTGGAGCAAAACCACCCAACCAATAGAAAGTGGCTAGTCAAAATCCTAACCACTTCACCCCCAAGCCAAGGTAATCGATTGAATGCAAGAGAAGAGGGGATCCTGGCTTCTGAAATCAGAAAATACAATGAGGAGATGAGCGAGTACAATAGGTTGTATACCCTCCAAAAGCTAGAGAAAAATCCCTCTAGGATCTCTCCAATCCTATCAAAAGCATTTGACCTTCTATCCTTGCCCAAAAGCTGTCAATCACCATGCAAAAGCTCCATAGGTCCAATTAGAGTACCTGGTCCCTCATAAGATTATTAATTATATTACTGGCCGTGGCGTAACTAATATCCTTATACATCCATGTCAGGAATTATTTCGAATCCAACATACAGGACATGGACGTAACAATATCCAAATTGAAACTTAAGTAAGACATCAAAATCAAACATCATATCCAAATTGAAACTTAAATAGGACTCTCACATTCACATACACATGATCACACCTGAGCAATTTGAGCCTCTCATTTTCTCTTTACTTATTGCTAAAAAATTGATACTTATACCTCCCTTTATTTAAGAAACTAGAAGGCATATATATTTTAGGAAAGGACACATACAACATAGGCAAGTCATCTGAAAAATGTTGGTTTTATGTCTTAAAGGCTTGTCGTCTAAGTTGATGAAGTGCTTCCTACAAATCATAACAATTCTTTAGTTAATGTCCTAACTAACTCTTTTTTGGGCTTTCCTCAACTACTTCCTCAAATTGTCTATAATTTTTCTCGACTCTACGTTTTCGAATTTGAGAGGTTTAATTTTGTCACTTAGTCCTTCTGTTGCCTCGTTTTTTGCTATGAATTGTCAAATAAAATTTATGATTTTGTGATGCACCTCATTACATTTCTCAACCTACTACTACAGATCTCAACCTACTACTACAGAGAGCAAACACAAAGTGACAACTCTTCTAATGTCTAGGGGCATTAATTATTTTATGAGCAACTCTCTCTCTCTCTCTCTCTCTCTCTCTCTCTCTCTCACACACACACACACACACACACACACACACACACACACACACACACACACACGCACACGAGGTATTGTCTTGATTGTTGTCGCTTCGCAGCAAACTTTGGCTCTCTCCCTGCATAACGATAACAAAAGACATCACTATGCACTCCCAGCTTTTTCCTCACACGACATCTATAACAAAATACATAGAACGAGAAAAATTACAAATCACCACAAAAATCAGCTAGCTCTTTCTAGCTACACAAAAAAGCTATTGCCAGATATGTAAGGATACAAAATGTAGACATACGTACATGATGTCGGCCCTACTGGGATAGCAAGACTGCATCCCCCATCTATCTATCACCTCCATAGATACTTGTAGGTGTGGGCCCTAATGTGATAGCAAGAGTGCATCCCCCATCTATCTATGTATCACCTACATGGATACAATATATAGGGGGAGTTCATGTCATGGCTATGCATGCAACCAATAAATATTTCTATATATCTTCATCCCCCCCTCCTCCTCCTGTTTCTCTTCTCCTCCTTTTTCCAATGGCGGCTACTTACTTCTCTTTGAACACTTCTCCTTCTCACTCTCGTCTTCCTTCTTCTCCTTCCTCTCCCTCTCCCTTGCATCCATCGCCATCGCCATGCTGCTTCCTCCTTGCTAGAACAACGTCTCCTCATAATCTTAATGTGCTGGTATGCATGGCTGCTTTTCCCGGGCTCTGCATTGGCAGGGCTCTCAGAAGAAGCGTCAAGAGCAGCAACAGCTGGGGCCTCATCTCGTCCGCAAGAGCTAGGGCTAGGGTTTCGTCTGCTCAAGCTGTGTGGAAGCAGGAGGTGCTGTGGACAGAGGCGCCTGTGTCCGACATAGCACCTGCGGGCGAGCAGCTCTTCCATTTGGTGGTTGATATTAGCGGAAACCGAGAGCTGATGCAAGGCTACACCAAAGCGGGCCAATATTTGCAACTCAAAGTCGGCAATAGCGATCCTGCGTTTATGTCCATAGCTTCTCCTCCCAGTGCTGCATTGAAGGGGTATTTGGAGTTTTTGATCAAGGATGTGGAAGGTGTCACCGCAGGCATTTTGTGTGATTTGGGCAAGGGTGATAAAATAGAACTGAGTCAAGTTCTAGGCAGAGGTTTTAATGTTGGTCAGATCTATCCTGTTGAAGAGTTTCCAACTGTTTTACTATTTGCGACTGGCACAGGGATCAGGTACCTTTGGCCTTTCGGCTTCTTTGATTTCCACTATGGCAGGATTATGCTATTATGAAGTCTTTTTTTTTACAAATGAACTCTGTTTACTTCAATTCTTTGAAGTGAAATACTGTTGAAGCAAGGAAGAGGTTATTGTCACAAATTTTCACAATAGTTACAAACTTGGTGGGGGACTGTTTCAGGACCTTCAGGGTGAAGTTTCTACTCAGACATGCCCAAGGCTCTTTGTCTCTTGTGATGAATCTCACCAAGGACCATCCGGTGTCAAGCACCCCATGGTATCAAGGTGTCCAAAAATATATAGTGGGTAGGTTCCATTAACGAGCCCACCCATGGCAACCATGGCAATGCAATATGCTGCATTATCAGTGACAACCTATATAGTGCACAAAATTTAAATGATTGGTCATTCAACATTGATAATTTGATCATTCAATTTTGAACATTGTGTAACAAGCAAATCAAAATCTTAGTAGTCACTGGTGAATTGTGATTCATTAGAATTTCAATGTGAAAGTTCGAAGTTGGAAGTTCTAAATTGTAACAATAAGGAAACTTAATCTAGGCTTGAGAAATGTGCATTGACCTTTGAGCACTTGTGACTCAGCAGTCAGCACTAACTTGAAACTTGTAACTTGTAAGGTCAAGCGGCAAGCCTCATATTAATGCAAGTTTCAATACTTTGATTGATGGGATTTGGGCTCTCGATATTCCTATAAGTACCCCTAACTTCATGCTTCTTCTTTCTGGGACACTTTGGATGTGCATGTTTGCCATGCTGATCTGCTGCCAAAGCTTGGCAATGCTCTTGTTACCAATGCTTTGCGCAACGGCCAAGTTATATGTTGTGTTCTATTCTCCCCTCTTCATATGTTTTGGCTTTGCTGCTCGCTTCTTCCGGAGACACTGGTCTTATTTGCACAACTTCCATTGATCTAGCTTTTCTAGGGAGTTGGGCCCTTGTTGCCTCTGCATGTATTTCTCGATTTCAGCAGGGTAATTAGCCTGTTTTTCTTGATTTAGTAGCTCATGTGGAAACGGGTAATCTTCCTTCTCAACATCATCTTCATGCGGGAAGCACCTCATTCCTCCACCTGTGTGAGCTTCTTTGCCTCCCATTGAGACTTTGCTCAGTCATCGACGAGCTTATTTCCACTCTCACACTTTTACATAGTTTCTTAGTGATTCATCTTCCAACGAGACTCGGGCTTGCCTTCTTTCTTGTGTAGGCCCAAGTGCCGGGTGCTTGGCTTGTTGCACACCTTGTTATTCCGCTCTTGCGTCTTTCTTCAGAATTGTTTATCACCCCTCTTTGAGTTAGAATGGGGCTTCCTCAATTATGCTTTTAGGGGGGTAAGTTTTGTCCTTTGTCCTCTGAATCCATTTCTCTGATTTTTGCATTCACTTAAAAATTGGACTGAAGACTTCTATTTGAGAAGTGCAATGCGGAAAATTCTCATAGATGGCAATGCAATATGAGACTTGCTTTGACCGAAAAATTTGTGGGAAGCTGTTGATGGTCTTGAATATATTTTGGCTGATTTTGAAGATTTTGTTAGATGGGATATTTGCAGTTAAAAGCATGTTGCATATATTGGTTTAGGCTTGGAGAAGCTTTAGTTTGAGCTTTATTTATGGACATTGTTCCAAAGAATGACGTGGATTTCTCAATCTCATTATTATAGTAGAATACGAACTCCTTGAAGATGTAGAAAAGTTTATCCTGCCACGACACATGCCGTGCAATTCTAGCAGTCAATCATGAAGGTGTAGGACAGAAGATGTGTCAGTAGCATAGACCTTGGAAGCTTGTCGGCCTCTAACTTTTTGTTGCTCATGGATGTTTGATTACTAGATAGTATTGGAGATATGATCTTCACATCCATATCCACAAGTGTGATCACTAGGCAAAATTTGTCGATTGTGTTACATTTGCAAACGTTAAGCTATTATTGTGTTGTAAAATAGCCACTCTTTCACGAACCCGCGATTCGAACAATCAAATCGGAAACCTGTTCGAATCGGTTACCGTGTAAATTTTTTCAAATCGGCCCCAAAAATGAAGAAGTGTTCGAATCACCCGATTTGAACCTGAGCTAGTTGGTTCGAACAGTTCAAGTCGGCCGATTCGAACCGGTGCATGCAACATTGAAAATAGCTTGTTTATTAATTCCCAATCACTCCAATGTATGCCAATTGATGTATGCCAATCCCCTAAATTGTTTTTTTAGGCTATCTATTGTCTATCAAGGTCAATATGAGTAAGAAACAATACTAAATCATATTGAACCATACTGAACCATATGGAATCATACTGAATCATGGCTGAAACCATAATGAACCATACTGAAGATATATGACACATGTTCCCTCTCTGTCACTCTCCATCCCAACCCCCCCCGGTCTCTCTCCCTCTCTATCCATCTGAGATCACAACAAACTGAATTGAAATCACAAGGAACCATATAGAATCATACTAAACCATACTGAATCGTAATGAACCATAATGAATCATGGCTAAAACCATAATGAACCGTACTGAAGAGATACGACACATGTTCTCTCTCTGTCACTCTCCATCCTTCTCTCTCTCTATCCATCTGAGATCAAAACAAACCGAATGGAAATCACAAGGAACCATACTGAATCATGTTGAACCATACTGAACCATACTGAGTCATACTGAACCATGCTGAATCATGGCTGAAACCATACTGAACCATATTGAATCGTACTGAATCATGACTGAAACCATAATGAACCGTATTGAAGAGATACGACACATGTTCTCTCTCTTCTCTCTCTCTCTGTCGCTCTCTATCCATCTGAGATCACAACAAATCGAATTAAAATCACAAGGAACCATACTGAATCATGTTGAACCATACTGAATCATACTGAATCATGCTGAATCATGGCTGAAACCATAATGAACCATACTGAAGAGATACGACACATGTTCCCTCTCTGTCGTGTGCAAAAGAAGCACCATATATAAAATCGGGCCATATGGCACCGTAAATGGAGTACAATAATGTCTGATGAACATAATGAAAAGTCAAATACAACTAAGACTTGTCATCGTCCTTGTAATCAGAATCATCCGAGTCGGTGTTGCCTAGACCAAGGGAGTCTGTAGATGAATCCAAGGGCACCATGCACCTTGGTGAGCCTCTCTGCCTCAGCTGCTAATGCTCCCCCCCCCCCCCCAATGTCTGGCTATCTCTCTCCCGTCCCCCTCTGGCTGCCACAACCTCTACCCAAGGGTGGTCTCCCTCTGCCTGCATGTCTACGTATTGGGACTATGCGGTCCTAAACCTTGGAATGTTCCTACCCATTGGAACGATGCTTGGCCAACGGCCTCCTGTGATGCTCCGCTCGACATAAAGTCTACTCAAACCCGCCCTCATGGAACCCCTGGCTCGCCCCCTAGCCCTAGTCAAAGGGATGGTTGGCTCCTGTGTCTATGTGTCTTGGTCCACCAAGAGATCCGCCAAGTCATCCCGCTGTGCCTATCCCCCTCACATCCTCCTCTCCCTCTGTATCCTGCTCCTCTACCCACTCCTCCAGATAATCATCCCCGAGCTCCTCTCCCCCCTCTGAGCCCCCGTCGCCCCCCTCCTCAGCCCTCTCCCGCCCCCTAGTTGCTCTCCTCTGCCGCATAAGAGCATGTGCCTTCCCATCTGCTTGCAGTTCGTGGCATTGTCTGTGACAACTTGAACCACGTGCTCCACCCCCAATGTCATGAATCACATCTCTCATAGCCTCCCATATGAAGTCGGCTATGATGGGTCCTTTGCCTCGAGTGGCATCCACGCCACGCATGAAGGCTGTGTCGAGCGGGCAAGAGACCAAGATATTGATGACGGATCGCCGAGGAATGTTGGTCCATCCATCACTCAATATCGAGCATCCATACCTGCCACAAAACATCCATCAGCCATATGCAAAAATAAAAAAAAACAATACTCGGAAAATGAAACGTATGCAACAAGTTTAAGGATGCAGGACTGTGCTGAACAGAGCTCAGCTCCCACCTGATGGTCCGCTCCTTGTAACGGAGCATGCTCCCTTGCAAGGCCTCTCTTCTAGGTGGTCTCCAACTAGCATCCATTGTTGCAACCAACCTCATAAGCTCTGTGAAAGCCTAGGTTTCAGCAATGGCAAAGGGAATGCTACAGTCATAGAAGAACCGACCGACCTGTTTGGTACACTGGGCATGCAACTCTCTCTGCCACCCAAAACGCTCTAGTGTCTGCTGCGACCTGGGCCTAACTGTCCTCTGTTGCACATGAGGTGCCCGTCGTCTACTAGCAGCAGGTGTGGATGTGGTAGATGCTGGGCGATCTGTGGGTGTGTCTGACCATGGAGCGTCAAGTGTTGGATCTGCCCCCCCCCCTTCGGCAGAATTTGTTGTAGCACATGGTTTCAGCTGCTGCTGACGATGATGTAGAATGGGAAGGGCCTGCCACTGAACTAGGCCTGCTGCTGCGGCTTGAACTGGAGGAGCTAAACCTGGACCGTGTACTGGCCCCAAACCACCCTTTGCCCGTGATATGCTTGCTCCTACACCTGTGCTAGGCCACTGATGTGCTTGCACCTGCACCTCTACTAGGCCCTACCACTGATACTGACCCTCGAACAAAGGTATCTGCTGGTTTGACTGGCTGGGTGGAGGTACGATCAGGCCCGTACATGTCCATCCCACATCTGGCCCTATGAGCCGTAGCAAGTGGGCTCTGAGCCTGGTAAGCGATCCAATGAAGATCCCACCACAGTATAGGCATCTCCATCTGCGGGTACTTGAGCATCTGAATGTAGCCACATCCCCCTCTGTGAGCTCAACCTCAGCCCAAATGCCCCTACCAGCGACCGGCATGGTATTAACAAGAGAGCAATCCTGCAAAAGAAACAAATGAGCAGATGTTCAGTGCAATGCCCAAAACCCTAAATATCTGCATATGCATTACATTACATTGAATTGGCCAAAAAAATTGTGACAAGAAAGCATCCAAAGAAAACCCTAAAAAATTGTGTTTAACAGCTGGAATCAAGTTGAAAACATCCGACAACTTACTATTCATTACAACGAACATCACAACCATTTTGGAAAGCATGAAAAAACACTGTGTAGCTCCTAAACGCATCTGAGAATCGGATGCCTTAAAATCAGATCATAATGAGGGCAAAAAACACAAGGGATTTTCGATTTGGGGTTTGGAAGCTTCTGGTGCAGACGAATATAGACGAAATGAACTTCATAGGGGTCTTTGTAGGCATGTAGAAATGCAGTGTAGTTCAAAACATCACCTCAATCAGATGCCTCTAGGCTAGTTCATGAAACCGGCCAAAAAACACATGGAATTAAGGTCGCTGTTTAAAACTTGCAAGGCGTGCCGTAATGATTGAAACTGATGTGATAGGAATTATTGTGGGCATGGGGAAAGGTGGTTTACAACCAAAGACCAAGCGATTTCGTTTCCTATAGCTCAATCTAAACACATTGAAAAAATGAAGCCTACACTTACCAAAAATCTCCGTTCTTTGATTTCGCTTGATACACAACCCTGATCCCGTAAAGCCTGTGAGCACTGCCTCCGGAGCAACGAATAGATGGACACCGAGTGCTCACACGCGATGATCCGCCATCATTTGCTCTCCCTATGGACTTTTCTCTCTCTTCCTAAGTGCGTGGACTGGGCACTCGCTGGCTGTAAAACGGGCAATTTTTTTTTCTGACTGTCCGCGATTCTGGGCAGTGAATCGTGATTCGCTGCAGCTATGGATTAAATCTACTCTGGTCTCTTTGTAGCACAGCAGCAGCAAATCATGATTAAGATTTCTTCGAATTGATTTGAATCAATTTCATGGTCGAATGTTTTTTCAAGAATATTCCATCCTTGAAACATTCTATTTTCTCCATGGTTTTTTGGGAATTTTTGTGAAGAAATGGGGTTCTTTCTGAATCATTTTGCAATGCAACAACTTGTCACTATGTTTCACAGCTGTAAAAAGACATTAGTTGTGTGGATCAGATATGAGGAGACATCACCAAACTAAATCTTGTTTCCAGGCTCTGGCCGTTTGCATGTGCAAGTCTGTCCCTAAGATGTAACAGTGGTTTTAGTGAAAGCACAACTCCATCCTCAAGTCGTTACACAGCTGCACCTGCACCAAATTTTATACTAACCACCATGCCTGTGCTGTATGAGTTTATCATTGTCTATGCGTGCATAATGGATCCTTGAGAACTCTGATAGGATTCATGCATTGCTTTCCCCTTTTGGTATTTACACTCTTCTAACTTGAATCATGGTTACCACGAACTGCGGTTTGAACCTCGAACTGCGGTTTGAATCGTTCAGAGCTGGTTCGACCGAAATCCGGTTTGAACCGGGGGAAAAAAGAAAAACTAACCTGATTCTCTGTTGATTATTAGTTTTAATAGTTTATAGGGATCAGAATATTGAGTATTCTGATTTGTATTTGAACCATGGATGCTTCCGCAGTTGACAGTTGAAATGTCTTCTAGCACCTTAGTTTTAACCCTTTTAAGCCTCAGATGTTAGAATGATTTTGATTATCAGTCTTGTGCATGACCTATATCATTTTCTAGTAAAGTTGAAACTCTCAAAATTACAACATTGAATTGCAATCCTAAGCATTTCCTAAGTGGTGAAATATACTCAGCTTCATCTTATTGAAGTACTCAACGAACACCTTTCTTCCATCTCTGAGGCGCAACAGAAGCTACCACCCTTGTTTCCCTTTCAGCCCGAATCCAAGAAACTTCTTTCTTGCGGTCCAGAGTTGTGCAGTTCACAGCTCAGTTCTTCCCACAGGTGCTGAATGAATGCACTGCCAATGATCATCTGAAGCTATGCTTTCAGTGTCATACAGCTATTTATGTCTCAAACTGTCTTCCATTGAGTGCTGTCGAATTCTTCAATCAGGATTCAGAAAAGAATATAGTGGTGCTGAGTTCTTGGAAGATATGAGTTAATATTTGGCTATTTCGAGTTGATTATTTTGCTCGGATGTTTTCTGATGTCAATTGGTCTTCAGGACAGTCCAATCCGGGCGCTTTTGGAATCCGGTATAAAAGCAAAAGATAGAAGAGATGTGAGACTCTATTATGGAGCTAGAAATCTTCAAAGAATGGCTTATCAGGTAGGCATCTTCTTTGCATTTCATTCATCAAGCTGGTTACATACAGATTTGTGATTTCAAAAATGCACTGCTTGCTGCATGAACTCCCTTGTCTTTTTCCCTTTTACAGGATAAGTTTCAAGATTGGGAAAACTTAGGGGTAAGGATATTACCCGTACTTTCACAGCCTGATGACAAGTGGGACGGCGAGCAGGGCTATGTTCAAGTATTCTTGCTTATGCCTTTATTTGTTAGGAACTATGAATTTTACTATCAGTATGAAGTTCTATTGGTACAACTTGAAAATTTTACTTTTATGGTTTAGATTATGTCCAAAATAGCATACTTAATACCTTGAAAGCTTTGAACAGTCATTGTTTTGATTTGTAAGAAACATCACACACTGCTTGATTTATTGTTTGATTGCCAATGTAATATTCTGATTTCATTACCAGTGAAATGAAGATATTTGTTTCTATTGTAGGTAGCCTTTTCCAAATCAAAGGCTCTCATAAAACCAGCTCATACTGGTGTTTTTCTCTGTGGGCAAAAGGCAATGACGGAGGTAACAATGAAAGGGTGTATGCATTAGGCTGTTGTGAACTTATGAGGGCAATAGCAGTCCAACTATGTTTGTTATCTGTTCTTGTGGATATTGTAGATTATTTGACCGTTCCTTGACCTGTGTGTTTCCTGTTTTATAAGTTTAGACTGGTATGTATAAGTTTGCAGTTTAAAATTAGTTAAAGATTCTTATCTATTCTTTTCTGGTTTTGATATCAGGAATTGACAACCTTACTTTTGGCTGAGGGTGTTCGCAAGGAAAAGATTCTCTTAAACTTTTAGGGTACTTGCCCTGGTCTGTAGTACTTGTGTTTCATTATATTTGTTCAACTTTTATAGCTTCAATCTCTGAATTATTGTAACATAAGATAAGAGATCCATTGACTCTACTTTCAAGAATCCAGCTCATTTGCAACTTATTTGCATAGTGTTGGATTGTTAGATAGGACTTTATGTGAAGAGATTACTTGCGAAATCTGATATAAAGATGTAAAGGAACAGACTAATGAAAAATTGATGCAAAGCTTTAAAAGTCAATAATAGTGCTTTGCGCTTCTGAGTTTTGATGGCTTAGAAACAAAAAATCAAAATGTCACTTCAAAGACACAAAAATGTTGAAGTCGATGATGTTTGATCTGGGCGACACTGTTTTTCAGATAATCTACATATTTTTCTAGCTGACTCTTTCTTCTAACAAATAACGTGTATTCCCAGGGGTACTTATTGAGTAGTTCATCTGGCAAACTTTTACCTTTTGTCTCATGAATTTGAATCTATGGAAAGATTGGGTTCCCTTTGGTAGTTGTCACATCTTGTTGCCTAAGTTAAGCCATGATGGAAGGTATATTGATAAACTTAATTGTTCATCTAGTGGTGATATGATTACAATGTTTGGCAATAGGCGAATTTTCCAGTTGTTGATGCAAGGATGAAAAAGCACAGCCCTGCAAGTCTGGTCTCTTCAAAGGCAGTGGGGCGTCGATTTTCTTTATTCTGATGTAACTCCAAAACAATAATATATTGAGTGTAGGATTTAGAGTGCGGAAGTCTGAATCTACTAGTGTTCCAAACGGTCGGTCAGTCTTTCTTAGTACCAACGCTGTTGATTATGCTGTGAGGCTAAAAAATGAATGCGAACAGGAAGTGTGGATTTGGGCAACAGATGAGTTAGTCGATTTCAATAAAGCAAAGTGAGAGTTCCCCTATCCAGATGTGAAATGCTGAAAATAAGAAAGCAAAGCTATGGATATGTGTGTCAAAAACAACCAGCGAGTACAGATATACCTGACAACTAAAGTAGGTGCCTCTTAAAAACTGAATTAGGTGCCCAATTGGAAACTTGTTCTTTTCTTGTCCACCACCCTACCTGACATTTCTTTTCTTGTCCACCACCCTACCTGACATAAGCACCTGTGTGACAAAAGCAAAGTATGTGGATCACCAGAATGCATCAGAACTTGGCAAAACATGATTGTCGATTCTTTGCAAATTCATCTCCCCCTTGAGCCAGGGAATGCTGGCAAATCAAAAAAGAGTATGACAGAAATGCAAACATACCCGAGCCCTGAAGTGCTGAAAAAGCGGATGGCTCCCGTTCCCGATTGTTGATCCACCAATCTGAGTGTCGGAGATGTTAAGGGTGATCAAGGCAAAAGCCTTGCCATCCCTGAGCTTCCATTTAGACATGGCTTGCTCATCGACGTTGGGAAGTAGTTAGACTCCAACGACTATTTCCCATAGTTCTTTGGCCATCAAAACTACCTTCATCTTAAACTGGTAATTCGAACCATCTAATTTATCTACCATTATAGCAGACTGTGATTGTGAATCCATTTGAAAGTCAGAGAATTAAGCAGATAGTAGATTATATGACTGGAAACGATTATAATTTGTGTCTACAATATAAGCTCTATGACAATAACAAATAGTAGAGACTATAGGAATTATAGCTCTGATACCGTGTTGGAAATCGTCCAGTGTCAGATTTTTCGATGCGTGACGTCTACTAGTAAAGGTTCCGTAGGCGAAAACAAAAATAATGCGCTTTGTAGAAGCGTTATCAGATCAAGTGCTAGAGCTTATTATCAACACAAAATTATCAGTCATATGAATATCTAATCTACGAATAATTTATCTGCATGGGATGAATCAATGAATCAGAACTGAATGATAATGCAGCAGACCAAGTACTAGATGATTCAGATTGTTGGAATAGGAATTATATAATCGCAGATAGTACAAGTCTGAATGCAGATACAAGGTGCGTTCTTCTTGAAACAATACTTTGATATAACAGAGAGGAAGAAGGAATTATTGTGCTCTTGCTTGAATTATCTATCACTCTATCTTACACTTGATTAAATTCTGATCTACTGACCGAACAAGAGGAGTCATGCATTTGAACTAGTTTGAATATGTTGAGAAAGTATTGAAGCAATATGGGATGATCGAGTGCAAAGTATTCTCATGGAGGAGGAGCTTTGGGAGGTCATTACATGTGAAGAAGTCTATCTAATGATTGAAGCCAACGTGAAGGCCTAGAACAAAAAGCTGAGAAGGGCTCTAACCATCATAAATGTATTAGTGAAAGACCATGTGATCGCACACATCAGTGATGTAATTTACTCCAAGACAGACTCGGGATGCACTAAGGATACAGCATGGTATCTCGAAACCTTCAGACATTTTATTTTTTAGAAGCAAAATGAATTATATCAAGATGGAAACCAATGAGAATATGACGAACCCACAAGGCATTCACTTACAATGTAACAATATCTCATAGTTTGGGTGACAATGTGACCGAATAGGCATTGCACAATGATTACATTGATTTATAGCCATGGGAGTAATAAACATGGTCCATAAAGTAGATATTACATCTATAACATCACGCTTAAATAATTAAATTATGTGCTATGCCCATTTTTACCTAGTTTTTGTTATAACTAATGTAATCTTCATGTTTGTAGCTTGATTATGCCTCATAGTTTTTTCTAACTTGAGGTAGTCCAATCATTAGTCCTCACTACAACTTTGGTACTCCCATTTTGCATACTCTTATTTTATTGTTTTTGCAGTTGTACTTCCAAGGATTTGGGAAATTTTTCTACACCAATCTAAATGCAAATTGTCTTTGTTGTATGTTTTGGTTATTTGTAATGTGTGTAGCCATCCATATCTCCACTACCTTGTGACGTTGCAAAACTTTGAAGTATGTCTTCATTTGTGCAAAATTTAGTTCCATCATCTTTAGGCTTAATCACTAATTTATCTGTATTAGTAACAAACCTATCCCTATGAGTTGTCTCCTTGTTTCCTACTAACAATATTTTAATTTTATTATCCATACACAATTCAGTGGTAGCATCCTTGGCCATGATACTATACTTTGGTTGTGGTTTTCATGATCATAGTGTCCTCATCTAAACTATTTATATGGCTTTCTTGGTGACAATGCTTTCATTATAGAGATTCTTATATTATGTCTTAGGAATCCTTAATATTTTCTTCCACAAAACGATATTTCAATTATGAACACATTACAATTATCTTGTTAAATGCATTGAAATCCATAGTGTAATGCAAGGTTTTCTTGAGGTCACAACCTCTTCCATATGGAGGGTCACAACCTCTCCCAATGGAGGGTTGTTATTTTCATGAAAGTTGGTAGTCGACATCAGTTTAAAAAGCTCTTTTAATTTTCTACAATGCTGGAATAGAAAATGTTGTGTCGTACGTTAACACGAAATCTTTTGAACCGGAACAATATCCTAAAAATGGGTAACTATTTTTTGATTTTTTAATTTTTGCTAAAAACAAGCTTTTTTATGAAATTTTTTTTGAAAACCACAATTTTTTTTTTTTGCAAACAACTTGTAAAATGTCAAAAAAATAAAAATTTTAATAAAATCTTTGAAATTAAAAATATTAAAATAAGCAAAATATACAGACATTTATGTTAATTTGATAGTCTAAATCGACTTTCATGAAAATAACTCGCTAAATATATTTGAAGCCACTTACAGTAAATCCAAAAAATTTAAAAACACTGAAAATAAAAAATATATATATATATATATATATATATTACAATTCAAATTCCAAAGAATTCTCACTAAGTCCTCTCAACTCGGTGCTTGAAATATTATCAAGACTTTCTTTTTTAGCTGAAGAAGTGGACGATCCATCTTCCTCATTAGAGTCTATTGGCAAATTCTCATCCGAATCGGCCTCCAATGTTAAGAGAAAATTTTGTAATGTGGCTTTGCTACGTTGAAGCCAAGTCGAAGATGATGGTTGTGCACTTAATCCAAGACGTTCTTGCAAAATATATATTGTTGACTGTCTGTTGGACAACATCTTTTGGGCAACAATAGAGGAATCAACTGTCGTTGTTGAAGTTGAAAATCTAAACGGCCATAAAACTCCTCAGACGAGTTTGCATCTCCCAAGTCAAGCAAACTTAACTTTTGCTCTTCAAAAACATCCACCCACCAATGCCTATCAAACTCATTAAAAAATTGGTATGCTGCTTGAATGGTCGTTTCTCATGAGAAATATGTGTGACGCAGACAGACTAGTATCACAAACAATTACAGATCATACAGAGTGTATTCGCTCAATTGATAAGAAGTAATGTTGTAAAAGATGGCAGAGGGAAAGAATACTCAAGCTTATAGAAACTGGCTCTTCTCTCTCTATTGATACTCAGATCTGTGCAAATGCGTAAGTACAATGGCACAATCAGCCTTTGATTTTCTCCAGCTCAACATTTTTTTGAATTAGGTCTGCTTGGAGGGAATCATACTTCGAGCCAAGTTTTCTGGAGACTTTCTCTAGGCTGACAAAATAATGAATAGCTATTTGTGTGTCTAACATCATTGTACCAAAAATCTTCTTATATAATTCTTCATCGAGGATTGGTGCCTCGACATCACTATCGCTTTCCTGCTGAATGTCAAGAATTCGTTCTTCTTCTTGTTGTGTTGGCTCCTGCGGAATATCTTCTTGGTTCTGCTCCTGCTCAGCAACATCCTTTGTTTCTTCTTCTGCTTCTCTGCTCTTTTCTGCACTGGACGACGACTTATATTGTGATGATGGAGAGGACATCCTCACCGAGCTCCCTTGGTGTTGGCTTGATGATGATGATGTCTTCTCTGTGGTGGTTGCCTTTGATGCTTGCATTTGGGATTCAGCCTCAACTGAAGGGGCTAACTCTGGCTATACCGGTGCAGTTTTGATATTTTCATGCACAATCAATACACCGACATGCATACATAAATACCCATCTGCGAACCAAGCCTGAAAAACTAATTAATCTTTACTAATTTATAGAATTTCTTAAAAGAAATCTGTCCGAAGGCAATGGGTTCTCCATTCAGGGCTCTCAGCAGGTATCCCATATTCGTATTAAAAATGGTATACTCTTGCTCCGGTAAGAATATAGAAGCAAGAGCAAATCGCACAAAGCTTTTGAGATTGGGGTCTCTGATATAAGAGAGTTTATATCCCCGTTTCTCAAGATAAGCTTCTTCCTCAAAAACTCCGCTCTCAGTGATGAAGTCTGGCTTTGTAACAGACATATTGTCATCCATAGGCAAACCTAAGGCACGACAGGAAAATCCTTCTATAATAATTATCTCTTGATTCTGGACAGTGGTGGAAATATGTCCCTCCTCTGTCTCGCTCAGATTTCGGATCAGCTCATGGCACAAATCCGTGAGGATTACTGATGGATCAAATTGAAGAAGTCCTTCAATTTGTGCTCATATAGCTAATGGTTGAAAAACCGGTAAAATTGGCTTTGGGTGCGTTGTGAATACAATCGCCATGACGCTCGTAAAGGTAAACTAGCGATGGCGGAAGAGAGCTTGATCGTAACAATTCACAAAATCAGAGAGCAAGAGTGATGGAAAAGTGGTGGCGAAAAAACAGTAGTGTTCGAGGTTTTTGGTATATTGATGATATATCGGCGGATTAGACCAATATTTAATGAAAGCATGTCCTTTGTTTTGAAGGTACATACTCAATGATAAAGTATCTAGTCCTAAAAAACAAAACTAAATAAATAAATGAAAAATAAACAAAATACACAAATGCTTCGCCCTGTTCGCAAAAGTTCAGCTCGATATCTGTGAACACTGAATTGCAAAAGTAATAATATACACAATACGTGATATTGGAAGCGAAGACTCGCTTTCTTCGTTAAAATATATGGGTGGAAAAATGTATGAGCGAAAAAATATATTGGCGAAGAATGTATCGGCGAAAAATGCGAAGGTGTCGGGTTTTTCGCATATTTCCAATGTGTTGGTGACATGAAAACATGATGAAAACAAAGGTATGTAACAAAATGATATGCAACATTCTAGCGAAATGTTATATTTTTTCACAAATTTTCAAAAGGTCAAAGATGGAACGAAGGTAAGTCCCGAAAAATGCGAAGGTTGAAGTGTTGCAATTTTCGTTTTCCAAAAAATGGTGGATTTTCCTATATGGTGTCGGCTTTTTAGTGACAACAATGAAGCAAAGGTGTCGGCATTTTCACAAAAATATAGTGACAACAATGAAGCGAAGGTGTCGGCATTTTCGCAAAAATATAGTGACAACAATGAAGCGAAAATAGAAATGTAGCGAAAATTGAAATGTACCGAAAGTGTCATCTTTTTTGCACATTTTTCGAAGGCAATGGGTTGACAGATGAGATTTAAACAGTGTCGCAAATTTCTCTACAACACATATGGGCGAAGGATGCGAAGGTGCAAGTGTCACAAATTTTGCAAACTTTGGTGGAAATGATTGGACCAAAGATGATGGTCTTTAGAAACAGGATAAAATGTGAATAGTATCGGAAATTAGTCATAGTAGCGCTTCACCCTTGAGCCATTTACTCGAGTATCAAGTAAATGTCTTTCAAGATCGGCTAACTGAAGTGATCCATTGTTAAGAACTTCTATGACTTTGTAAGGTCCCATCCATCTGGTATGTAATTTCCCAAGAAACAACATGTGTTTGTTATCATACAGAAGCACGTAGTCCCTTCGTTTAATTTTTATTTTTTTAATGGATTGGTCGAAAATTTCTTTTCTTTTATTCTTTGATTAATGAAAGACGACGATCCTCCTCCAGTTAAGTCAAAGATATTATCCGCTCCCGAAGACTATCGTATTCATCCATATGCTCTTTATTACTAATGCAAAACGTCAGAACTTCGAATTCTATTGGTAATATGGGATGCATTTCATACACAAGATAGTATGGTGTATGCCTAGTTGTGATCTTTTCAGCAGTTCTGTATGCCCATAAGACAGATGATAACTTCTAATCCCAACCAGAAGAATGTGTTTTTGTTACTTTATTCAAAATTTTACACAAAATTTTGTTTGTCCGCTGTGTAAGCCCATTCGCTTTTGGATTATATGGAGTGGTTTGGCGATGCATAATAGAAAAGTATGACAACATGGCCTCGATGCTGCTCGAAACAACCTTCTTCGTGGTTGGATCGTAGAGTCTGTACACATGTGTTCCGTTCGAGTAGCCGACCATGATTGTTTGTTCGGATTTGTCGTCGAGCTTGTTTCTCTTTTTCTTTGGAATGTGCTTGTATGCTGCACATCCAAACACTCGTGCATATGACAGATCAGGCTTTCTGCCTATCCACATCTCATACGATGTTTTGTTCTCCAGCGTTGTCGTTGTTGATCTGTTCTGCAGGTGCACTGCTGCAGCTATTGCTTCGGCCCAGAATTGGCCTGGAAATTGAGCATGTGCCATCATGCATCTGGCTCCTTCGACTAGCTTCTGTTTTTTCTTTTTGTCACACTATTGTATTCTGGTGTGTATGCAGGAGTGAACTGGTGTTCGATCCTCTGTTCTTCGCAGAATCTTGAGAATTCTGTGCTTTTGTATTCACCTCCATTGTCAGATCTAAGGATCTGTATCTTCTTCGAGGTGTGTCGCTCTGCGAATGCCACAAACTTTTTGAAAGAATCAAATATTTCGGATTTCTTCTTCAAGTAGTAGATCGTGGCCATTCAACTGTAATCATCTATGAACGTTAGAATATATTTTGAACCTGAGAGCGAATCTGTTTTCATCGGTCCACACACATCAGAGTGGACAAGCTCAAGAACTTTCTTGGCTTTTCTTCCTTCGTGTGTAAATGGATTCCGATGTTGCTTGCCTTTCTGACAAGCTTCGCAGAACTCAACCTCGGGCCTTGATATTTTGGGACCTGTGACAATGTCCTTTGTGATCATGTCATACAGGCTCCGCATGTTCAGATGATACAATCTCCTATGCCAGAGCTGATCTTTGTTTTCTGAAGCATTTAATATGCTATCAGAGTTGCTGACTATTTTGGCCTGGTAGAGGTTTCCTTCTCTCCATCCGACCGTCAGCAACTTGTTTGTCGTCTTCTCGATCATACGGCAAAACAAAACTTGCCATCTTGGAGACAGATAGCAGATCTTTTCTGAGTGAGGGTGCATAGAGTACTCCTGGCAGCTCTGCTTGGCCTGACAGTGTTCGTAGCTGTAGAGAGCCGATACGTTTGACATCGTGTCCGCTTCCATCGCCTAGAATCACTGCTCTGTCGTTTTCAAGTTCGCGAAAGTTGATCAAGACCTTCTTGTTGCAGGTTATGTGAGATGTTGCTCCTGAATCAATGACCACATCGTAGTCATGTTCGGAGTAGCTTGTCGAAGCTTCATCGAGTATCGTGAAGGCTTCGTCACCTCTTTCTACATCTTTAGATGATTATGCAAAGTTTGACTTTTCAGCTTTGTTTTTTCTTTTTGGGTTGAATCTGCAGTCGTATGCAGAATGCCCTTTCTTCTTGCAGTGCATGCAAGGTATTGCTGGATTGAACTAGCATTTGTTGGCTGTATGGCCTGGTTTGTGACAGTGATCGCAGGAAGAAGATTGTTGATTTGAGGACTTCGTCTTCTCGAATTTTGGATTGTTTTTGTTCTTCTTCTTTCCTTTCGAGAAGAGAGCCTTCTCTTGATCACTGCTTCCCTCTCCTTTGTCTCTCATCAGTCTCTCATCAGCGACAAGACTGACTGCTTTGTCGAATGTCATATCTGGTAGACTCAGTATGAGCATTCTCAGCGGCTGATAGGACGTCGATAGAGATTTCATGAAGTACATCAGCTGCTGTGGTGCTGGAACCTGGTGCTCCTGTCCTGATGCAGCGAGTTGAGCGAAGATCGTTCTGATCTTCTCAACGTGCTGATCCAACTAGTTGTCATCCCACCGTATTGATTGTAGCTGATTGTGAAGGTGCATGATTGAAGCTACAGTCCTCACTTCATACTTCTGCTTTAATCTTTCCCATGCTGCATGGTTGCTTTCGCAGTCTTCAATCTACATGAGTAGATCTTCATTTATGGACGAAACGATAATCGCCATTGCGCGCTCATCCTTTTTGATCCATTCAACTCTCCTCGGGTCTCCCTCTGGAGGCTGCACCTTTGAGAGTTCGGTCACCGACCATATGCCTTTGCCCTTCAAGAGTGTTTTGATTTTGAATTTCCAGATTCTGTAATTTGTGCCATCGAGACTGATTGCTACTCTGGTCTGGATTGTCGTAGCCATATTATGTTGTCTGGAAGAATCACTGTTGGGATATCAGTAGTGACAACATGTTGGCTCTGATACCATGTGGCAGGAGCGTGTGCGTGGGACTGATTCGTGTTCGTCCTCACTTCTTCTTCTTTATCATGAACATTTATCTGTCCTTTAATTTTCTTTTGTGCCGAAGCCCTTACAGGATCCCAGACGCTCGAGTACGCATCACAGAACATATTCTATTCTAGCAATCATGATCCACATCACAAGATGAGATGCACGAAAATAGAGTGACTGAATTATCAGTTTTAGTTTAGAGTGAATTTGTCAGTGTCTCGCTCGTTGGCGGAATGGCATTCTACTCTTTCGATGTGTTCTGCTCGTTGGCAGACTTTCATGCACAGTTATGGTGTCTTTTCTTTCTTACTCTATTCGCTACGTCTCTCTCTGACTCTCACAGATCTCTGTATTCACTCTTTTATTATGATCCAGAGAGGATCGTTTATACCTCCACTATGTGGAGTTTACAAGATAGCTAAACATAGAATCACATCACTAGTTAACGCTAATCAACTAGTTAGTTAGTTTGTGTCATTGCTACTCATTTTAGTGGGCATGAAGCCCGTTGAGCTACCAGCTGGCAGCGCGAAAGATTTTTCCTTCGTCTATTTCGTATTCTCCCATTTGCTTTCGTTCTTTTTGTAGTTTTTGTTTCGCATCCGTTTTTCGGCTTTGCGGTCCTGGAGGTGTGTTTGCGATTCGCGATTGATTCGCGAATTGTTGGTACTCTGAGTCAAAGACACGTTGACTGTCGTGAATTGTTCTCGTTCGTGCTTCGAGTCAAAGACATGTTGACTGTCGCGAATTGTTCGACCTTTGTATCTTGTTCGTGATGCGACAAAGTTGCAGGAGTTCACCATTTCTGACACTTGAGACCTTTGAGTCCAACAGAGATAGGGGAACGAGGCTAAAAGTCATACAAGAGCATAAAAGGACTAAAACCAGTGGTAGAATGCTTCATACTGTATGCGAACTCAACCATTGGGAGATACTTTTTCCAGTCTGATTGTCGCATGGAAACATATGCACGAAGCATATCTTCCATCGACTAGTTGACACGTTCGATCTGACCATCGGTTTCTGGGTGATTCGTGGATGATAGGTAAGCCTATCAACTACTACCCAAATAGCATCGTGGCCCTTCCCTGACTTAGGAAGTCCGTCCACAAAATCCATGGAAATACTTTTCCATTTCTTGTTGGGAATTCTAATGGATGCAACAGACCAGCTGCTTTGAGTCTTTCTGCTTTATTTACCTGGCATTGTTCACACTTTTGAATGTATGCCTCGACGTGACCTTTCATTTTTGGTCAATAAAATTCTCTCTTAACAAGGTCAAGCGTCCTCTGTATACCAGGGTGTCCGGCGCTGGGGCTATCATGGCACTCGTGCAAGATTTTGGCCCTAATGTCCGCGATATCTGGCACATAGACATTTCCTCTACGGAAAATCAAACATTCCGAATGGACTCAATCATCAAGTATCTTCTCTTCGCGAGATTTCTTGGAATCCTGCTTTCCAAATTGTCTCTCATTAAAGAGCTTCCTGCCAGGACAACTTGCCAAATATGACCGAAAAACTCATCGGTTCGACAATGATCTCATAGAGAAAGATACAACTCAGATTAGAACTCAGCAAAGCATAACTAATTAACTTCACCGATCCGGCTCAAAGCATCAGCGACACAATTCGACATACCTCGACGGTACTTAATGTCTAATTCGAACTCTTGAATGAGTTCCGACCAGTGGGCCTTACGACCCCTAAGGTCCGAGGCATTACAGATATACTTAAGAGATTCATGATCTATCATAACCACGAATTTAGATCCGTACAAATAATGTCTCTAGATCTTTAACGCATGGATGATAGCAAAAAGTTCCTTCTCATAAGTAGAATACCTACTTTGAGCTTGCTCTCAAAGCCACAGGTCTACTATCCTGGTAAAGTACTACACCTATCGCACACTTGTAAAATGTTGGTAGAATTTCATGCATGGCAAGTGACAAATGTCACATAGACTCTAGATGTCTCTTTAGTTGTCATTTTGGAATGGATAGATGTGGTTCTACCTTGAGCTACCTCAAACTCCATAAATATGTGTAGCTCTCCTCACAATCAATGATGAAGAACCAAAGTTTTGTAGCTACCTCATGCCATTTTGAATCTAAACTATTTTGCTTGTTATCTCTCTATCTCTCTCTCTAACTCGTGTTGAAGCTAATGCTAATACACTGAATTATTGTACTCTTACTCATTATTGATTAGTTGCTATCATATTCTGATGCTTAGCATGCTAGATTATGGCTAAGCCATTTCTTCTGAACTAGATCTTGCTAAACAATCTAGAATCAGGTTACTGTCCTAATCACAAAGCTTAATTAGATCCATAATACTTGTGGACATTCCCCACACGTGACATACCAATCTTGATCTTGTGCGGTAATCCAGCATAGAAAAATGCCATTTTGTGGTGACTAGGAAGACCGGAATTCCAATCTCCCGCCATCTTGGCAAATCGTGCAGTGTAGCCCTTGAGAGTTTCTCCGGAAAGCATCGAGATTTGGGCAAGCTGCTCATAAATTGTCATGGCCTGATGTGTGCAAGATGAAGGTGATATGGAGTGGTGTGGTGATGTACGAGAGAGAGATTGTGAGATGCAGTTTTTGAAATGTCTATGAGAAAATTGATGATGAGGAGATGGAAGAGGAAAAGACAGCATGAATAAAGTAGAAATATTCTTTTGTCTAGAACATTCACGGGTTGGGCAAGGGTGGATTTTACAAATAATTTCAATTATGCCCTTCCAGCGAAAGTCTTAGGACGAGGGACGATAATTGGAAAAGTACTTATGTAGGGTTTTTTTGCAAAGGTTTAGTTTTGTTTCAAAAAACTACTTTTTGACACTTCTCCGCAAGTTTATAGAAGGATTTTTCAATACCAACGATAACTTGCTTTAGCCTTGGCGGTCTTGGGAGGAGTCTATCAAAGACAAAGTCACTCACCAAAGAGGCTTGGGCTAAAATTATTAGAATATATAGTTTTATTTTATTTTATATATATAGAAAAGGGCCTTCGACAGTCGTGGGAGGAGTCTATCAGAGATAAAGTCGCTTCCCAACGAGGCTAATGGCCCAATTCATATTTTTATTTTTTATTTTTTATAGAAAAATAAACCCTTGTAGATTTCTCTGTGTCCTGGTCTCAATGAGATGGAACTTCAGAGGCCTCTACAAAAGTTTGTTATTTGTTTTTTTTTTTGTATTTTTTTTTTGTTGACAACAAACCCTTGCAGATTTCTCTGTGTCCCGGTCTTAGTGAGACTAAGATGGAACTTTAGAGGCCTTTACAAAAGTTTGTTGTTTGTTTTGTTTTTTTTTTTTTAAGAAGAGACTACAGTAAAAAAAAAAAGCGAGGGTAACTAGATCGTCAAAAGTTAAGGTTAAAAAAACATAGCAAATGAAATGAAATGAAAAACACAACTCCAAAAAAGGCCTTAAAGATAACGTAAAAAGAGAAGAAGAAAAATACTAAAATTATAAAAAAATTAAGAGATGAGAAGAAGAGAAGGAATGGTATACGCAAGAGTATGGAAAACGCAGTTTGGGATGCCGGTTCTCTAGAGTGCGACAGTGAGGGAAAGGAAAAGGGAACAGAGCTGTAGGCAAGGGCGGGAAGGGAGCGGATCAGGGCAGGAGAGGGTAGGCAGTGATAGATGAAGGGGGAGCGAGAGATGAAGGGGGAGGCAGCGAGGAAGAAGGTAGCGAGGAGCAGCAGGCATGAGCAGCGAAGGCGAAGGAGCAGCGAACAGAGGGGAAGGGAGAGGGGGCGGAGGAGCAGGAAGGAAGCGAGCAGGACGAGCAGGGAGGTGGAGCGCAGGGAGGTGAAGCGAGGTGGTGCGAGCAGGGAGATGGTGAAGGGAGCGGGCAGGGAGGTGAGCGGAAGCAGTAGGGAGATTAGCAGCGAAGGAGGGAGGTGGAGCGAGGTGGAGCGAGCAGTGAGAGGTGAAGGAGGTGGAGCGTAGGGAGGCAGGGAGGTGAAGCGAGTAGGGGAGAGGGGAAAGCAGGGAAGGGAGGTGAAGGAGTGAGTGGATGAAGGTGAGGGGAGGGACGTGGGCAAGGAGAGATGGAGATGAGCGGAGGAGAGGTGAAGAGAGTGAGAGAGCGAACAGGGGTGAGAGGAGAGCACAACGTGCAGCAGAGGGGAAGGGAGAGGGATCAAGGAAGAGGGGGAGTGGAGTTGTAGGCAACGAGCAGCGAGCAACAACGTAGGGAGCGAGTAGCAGTGAGGTGAGCGGAGGAGTAGGAGGCTGGAGCCGTAGGCAGGGAGCTGGGAGATGAAGGAGGGAGGAACCGAAGAGCAGGGGGTGCGAGCAGGGATAAGCAAGAGAGGGCAGCGGAGATGGAGGTGAGTGGAAGGAGCGAGAAGGGGAAGGGATCGAGGAGAGAGCGAGAGAGCAGCAGGGAGAGCGGAGGAGCAGGGAGGAGCGAGGATGGGAGCCGGTGAGGAGAGAGCGAGGGAGGTGAGCGGTTTTTTTTTTTTTTAAAGAAAAAAAAGAAAGTTGATGGATCGCAAAAATAATGAATTACGGAACCTTAATCAAAATTAACTATACAATACATAGCTTACTGCTAAAAAAAACAAAACTAATCCTTTGCAGGCTTGGAATTTTTTTTGTTTAGAGAGAGAGAGAGGAGAGAGAGTTTAGAGAGAGAAAAGAAGAGAGAGAGAGAGAGAGAGAGAGAGAGAGAGAGAGAGAGAGAGAGAGAGAGAGAGAGAGAGAGAGAGAGAGAGAGAGAGAGAGAGAGAGAGAGAGAGAGAGAGAGAGAGAGAGAGAGAGAGAGAGAGAGAGAGAGAGAGAGAGAGAGAGAGAGAGAGCTAGAAAGAGAGAAAGGGAGAAGAGAGTTCACCAATGATGGTTGGGGCTATGGGGGCTCGAGCGCCTACCCATAGCTATGCACCAATCAACCTGCACACAGAGAGAGAGAGAGAGAGAGAGAGAGAGAGAGAGAGAGAGAGAGAGAGAGAGAGAGAGAGAGAGAGAGAGAGAGAGAGAGAGATTTATTGAGAAAAATGAAGATGATTACAATGGAAAAATGGCCTCCTTATATAGTTGAGGAGGGAGGACCATCTTGGCTCTCATTGGCCTATTTACAATGGCATCCTAGCCCTTCAAACTAATTGAACTTCAATCTAATGGTTCATTAGAAAAAGGGCCAAACTCACATGATTCATGTGAGCTTGACAGATTCCCTTTTAACTTAGAACCTTATGAACTTCACTTTGGGCTTTTTAATTAATTTATTCTAACTAAGGTCCCAAGTCTTTTATTCAAGTTCTACCTAACCATTTTGCGTGCTCATTGGGTTGGGCTTACACATGCAGGACGCCGGTGCCCTCACACTTATTATTCTAACTGTACACTGTACTATGGCGGGGCCCACTAGGTAAGGCTTGGCCAACAATATTTCGAGTGGTGGGACCCACTTGTTTATTATTGTGCAGGAAATACCCACAACAGAGAGGTGTTCTCTCTCACAAATGAACTAGCTACTGCTAGAACTATATTGCTCTCTTGATACACACCTCATTGAGTGTTGCATTTAGGACTCTCTTCTATGCATGTCTATCCAATACATATATCATACTGGATTAGATTACAAGATTTGATTATCTAAAAGTTTAGCTAAACATCCGTTAATTGCTTTCTTAACGTTGTATGGCGGCGATGGAGCGTGGTAGTTTGAATCTTCTTGACCTTGGCTTGCATATGGATACCCCTAAATGTCGGCTTGACCCAAAGTGTCGACTTTCTGAGTATGTGGCAAAAATGCCAAAGGTCGGTTAAAATAAAGTCCTGGGTCATTTTAGACCTATTGTCGCATTTTATCAAAGGTGCAAAAAATGCGAAAAACATGAATTGGGCGACAAACAATTCAAATATGCAGACTGTGCAGAAACTAGTTCAAACTCCACTTGTGCTGCATGCTGCATGCTAAGACGTCGTCATTGCCTCTCTATAGTAAACTCTTGCCACTGTTAACTAATATTGGCGATTTAGGTTGTGGAAAGGAGTGTTGGAGTCGAAAAAATAAGAAACCCAAGGAACGGTCCCAATGGAACTCGAGAGAACAGTTCCTTACAATTTAGAGCCACTTGCGCACCGTGGGGTCAACAACTGAGTGGCGGTGCTTTGTGAAGAACTGCTCTAGGGCATACTGAAAATTTGCTTGGTTTGTCCAGCCCTTGGAATTACCGGCCAATGGGGTAGAGCGTTGTTGTCCTTGCTCATGTCGTGGTATGGGGAGATATCGGGGATCCACATTTTTAGAGGTGTAATGATGTTGTCCTAAGGCTTTCATAAAGTTTGGTAGGAATTGGACACCATTAAGGGTCTCAAAAAGTCAAAAAAATAGTGTATTTTGGGCAGTTTTTTTGAGCTTGAATAACTCTTAATTGGTGGTTTGAAACCATTGGATCTTTCTACAAACTGAAAGATATGATGGATTGCCTCTGATTTGATCCATCATGCACCCAATTTGGAGTTGGGGGGCTTAGGCACCAATATCTTGAAGTTTTGCTTGTTGAAGGACTCCATAAAATGCAAATTTTTTGTATGATTTGAGCTTATGATTGCTTGTTGGACCTGTTGATGGAAGCCTCTATAGTGCTTGTAATACTGAACTTTAGAATAGTGCTTGTAACCTATGGTGGATGCATATTGGGCTGGAGTTGGATTTTTGAAGATATCACCTAGAAAAAGTGCACCCTCCTACTGCAATTTCAGTCATTTACTGCTCGCACGTGTGAAGCCTACGTGGCAAGGTGCCATGGAAAGTGTCTTGATAACCCATCTCCCTCTATACTATGTTTTACAGCGACCAAATCGGAGTCCTACAACAAAAGTTATGGCCATCAGAAGTTTGACAATTTTTAGAGTAAAACTTATTTTTTTTTTGAATTGTTTTGATTGCATGTATGTCTGTGAAGCAGTAGAGTGCTTTTCTAGTGTTGAAAATGTTTGGATGAACCTGTATGCATGTTTGGATGCATGATACAAGTTGGTATAGTAGGTTGATCATAGTAATTTCATACTTGAATACCATTTTATAAAAAGCTGGTCGAAAAGCAAATTTCCCAATTACTAGGCATTTTACGTAAATTTTTGATTTTTTAGAAATCACTACATGTCATGTCTGATGCATGCTGGATGTTTCAAAATCATTTTGAAATGGGATTGGCAACTGTGAAACTGCCAAGTTGATGTGATAAATCGATTTTCAGAGTTTTGGTCCATATCGAACGAAAATTTGAAATTTCAGTTACGTAAAATTTTGAAAGAACCATGGATGTTTTGATTTTGTTCAAAATTGTCGATTTTGATCAAAATAGAAATAGCTTATAAAGTGAATGATCTCATTGAGATGAAATCAGTCAGTCTTGTAAGGGCACAATACCTTTCACTTTTGGTTGAAGATCTTGGAATCTATCAACTAAGGAAAGCATTTCTTGTTTTATGTGAGCAATAAAGACCAAGATAACGCAAGTCTTGTTGGATTAACGACTTCTATGCCAATCTACATGTAGATTTGCCAGTAGTTGAATGCGCCACTTAACTAGTGAGAAATCGAAACAATTTGAGTGTCTAGCAAATAAAATTCTACTGAATCGTATTTAGGCCTTTTCCTAGCCAAATCTAGGGCTTTCCGCCTGAACCACATTTGGAAAGGGAGGATAGAATGAAGCCTGAGGGGGAGATCTTAACATCAGTTGCTATCTACAGGCCGTACTATTGTTGTGTACTGTATCACACATGTGTGGGGTGATCATCACTTTTGATTAATGATTTTAGATTGCTCTTGCTTGATGTATGTCAAATTGTCAATCTAGATCTCAATTTTGCTCTTGCTAGGCACCCACACGTGTGTGCGTTAATTTTTGCAAAACCACTAGTTTGCATCTGTTTTATTATCAATAAATCAATCCCTCTTGTGAGTCATTAATAGACTCAAAGTAAGGTCCAAAGTATTGTACTTTGTTATGGCATCAGAGCAAGGTATAAGAGGCAATCATTAATCTTGTGTGCAATCCAAAATTAGCAAGTTTTTGGTGCAAAAAACTAGTATTGGAAGGCCTACTAGAAATTGGATGTAGGAGTGAAAATTTGTGGATCAAATTAGATCAGGGTCAGAATCCACACCGTTCACACATGTGGACAGGTCTGTACCTAAAAATAATCTCCATTTTTCATTAGATCCATAAAAATTCATAGTGATTGATCTTGATGAGTTTTTCTGGTACTAGATCTAGGAAAAGCATCAATGATTGTATGTCATTGATTGGATTTGAATTTGTGTCATTAAATATAATTAATTGAGGCTGGTATCAAGCCCTCTTAAAGAAATTAATAGGTCTTGAAAAACCATCAACAAGGAGCAAGTGTTTAGCCATTTGTTTGTCCAAAAATAGCCAAAATTGACTTGATTTGATTGTAGCTTGATAGAATCTCATCTCATCTTCATTTCATCTTTGTTTTATCATTGAAATGCACAAAGCATTAGGTTAGTTACGTTGTAAATTGTGCCAATTATAAGTAAAGTAATGCCAACATTATCCCAACATGACAACTCTTAAATCCTATGAGCCATTGTCGTTTGTCACCACCTTTGTTGGACCATTGATTTGTAATGTGGATCACCACCTACCTTTTAAAACGTCGTTATGATTGTTGCTCTGGTACATCATGCAAATGATTTGGGTTTGTAGAAGTCAACATATATCATCATCTTGCACCTAAACGAAGTCTTAGCAAGTGAATAAACTAGGCTATGCATGCATGCGTGTGTGGACACATCCGTATATCATAATTGCAGCTTGTGATTTGGATTGCATTTCAGAAATCAGGTTAGGATTTTGTAATGCAAAAAGAAGAATCCAATCAACAACAAAAAAATTCCTTGAATCATTTTTGCTTTCCTTTGAAATTTTTCTAGAGGAATTGTAAAAAAAATTAGCTACCTAACTATACTATAATTTTTTGCTAGGTATCATTAGTTTAGACACAATTTATAGCGTTTTGAACCTTCCCTTAGAAAGCGATAAGTGATGGAGTTGTAGAAGATCAATGATGAATGTATACAATCTAATTACATTGGTGATAAATTTATTTAGCATGTAGATGGCTAGAGATGACAAAGAAACATACAAACTTAATCAATAGAGGCCAATTATGATCATAGGTAATTTTCAAAATCATGACATGGATACATGAGTTTTTTGCTTTGAAACTTGGATTCAACATGTGGTTGAAATTCAACCATAACACAATTTGTAAACAATCCTCGACGTGAGCTCCCAAAACCATTTTATGAACGACTATTGATAAATTTTACAACAAAATGAATCCCAATCAAAGTGACGGAGATTGCGCATTTGATTGATCTACATCGCAACTATGAGCTAGAATCAAGACTAGTTATCAAAACTAGCTTATCTTGGTGTAACTCCACAAGAGGCACATATATTTGATCAAACACTCCAAATAAAGGTGCAACAAGCTTCCTAGACCTGTAATCAACCTTAGCTTGGACTTTCTCCCTTACGAAATGGTGAGCAATTTCTATGTATTTGCTCCTTGCATGGTAGACTGGATTGGATGCTACGTGTTGGGCCGAGATATTATCATTGTAGATGAGTGGAATGACACTTGATCTGATCATTTTGAGCTCCTCAAGCAACCTTTTGATCCAAAGCACCTCCTTGTGGTTGTTAGAGCCTTGTACTTGGCCTGCCTCGGTTGATGAAAGAGATATTGTTTCTTGCTTCTTTGATAGCCAAGAAACCACACCTTCTTCAATGAAAGTTGCAAAGGCACTTGTTGATTTTCTATCCTTCTTGTCTCCTGCAAAATCTGAATCACTAAAAGCATGCAAGTTAATGGAGTCACCTCTATAAAGGATTCCATAATCTAGTGTACCCGAGATGTATCTCAATATCCTCTTGGCACATTTCCAATGGATAACTAAATGATCTTAAAGAGTGATGTCATTGAAGGACCTTTCATCTTCTTTATTGATTACTTTTACATCATTTTGCATGGGAGTCTCTACATGCTTACATCCATGCATGTTAAATCTATTGAGGAATGAAAGGGCATCCTTAGATTGACAAATGAAGACATAATATAAAGATCTAAGTACTTTCAAACCCAAAATGAAGTGCAAATGGCCAAGATCTACCATCTTGGATTCTTTGGATAGATCTAACTTAGTTTTCTCAATCTCTCGAATTTGGTCAGATGGTCCGAGATGGCCGAACAATCGAACTATTGAACTATCGAGGATGGCCGAAAGATGGCTGAATAATCAAGGATGACCGAATAGTTGAAGGTGTCTGAACAATCGGGAAAACATTGTCACTGATTCTTTTGTATTTCTACAGAGTATGCGACTATACAAGTATTTACAACAGGTAATGAATGGATCTAGATTAGTAATGAGATAAGAGATGGAGAGGATAGAAATCCAATATTGAGTTGGATGCCATTAAGGATGAATCTACTTCATCCTCCTCCTCTTGATGTGCAATGTTGTTTTGTGTGTCTTCTTGTGCCTTCTTCTTCTTGAAGCATTCTGATGCAAAGTGCCCCTTCTTTCCACAAAAGAAGCACTTGTACTTGATTTTGTCTATCTTCTTTTTGCCCTTTGAGCTTGATGATGAACCATCCTCCTTGGCCTCCTTTTGATGATTCTTCTTGGCTCCATTGGTCTTCTTCTTGCTTTGAATGAGAAATTTGCTTTCTCATTTCCATCCTGCATTGACAAGAAGTTCATCCCAGCCTTTGTGCGGAGCATCCTACACTCTTCAGCTACAAGCACACTTTGAAGTTTTTCAATTGTAGGCAGAGTGTCTTGGATGGAAAATATTTGGACCAAATTTGTGAATTCATCAACTAGACCATTTAGGACCACTTGGACAAGCTCATTATCTTGAATTTCTTTACAATAGAGGCTAACTCTTTGGTGAGAGCCTTGATTCTAAGCACATAATCTTGTGCATTTTCCTCACTTCTTCTCATGCTTTGCAAAATTTGATTTCTAATCATGAGGACTCTAGAAGTGTTATTGGATTCATAAATGGATTTCAATGAATCACATGCCTCTTTGGCCGATGTACAAGCAAAAAATTCTTTCAAAAGATCATTACTAACATTCATTTTAATGCAATGAAGTGCTAGCCTAGCTTTCATCTTGTATCTAATCAACTCTTGTGCACCAAGAGGTTCATCCTCTTCTTCAAGCACAAATTCATAGAGGTCTTGGAGCACCATTAGTGACTCCATCCTCACCTTCCAAATGGAATAGTTTGTAGAGTTTAATCTTTCAGTGGATTCTAGAAGGAAAGCACCAATTGTTTTTATATCACTAATGAATTCTACAAACAAATGCACAATAAATTGATTTTGATTTGATCCTAGAAACTCACAAAGGTATCTCTTGTAGTGATTCTCTCAAATTTGGCTTCTAGCCCTCTCAAAGGACATCTAGAAAACAAATATCCTCTCCTAGATGGCAAAACAATGTATGTTAAAATGTTAGCACCATCGTCCTCATACAAATTATTTGCTTCTTGAAGAGATGCTTTTCCATGCAATTATAGGCAACCTAATAGATATCAAAATATTACAAGCAATTCCACTTTTTGAAATGCTATAAATTGTGTATAAACTAATGATATCTAGCAAAAAATTATAGTATAGTTAGGTAGCTAGTTTTTTTTACAATTCCTCTAAAAAAATTTCAAAGGAAAGCAAAAATGATTCAAGGAATTTTTTTTGTTGTTGATTAGATTCTTTTTTTTGCATTACAAAACCCTAACCTGATTTCTGAAATGCAATCCAAATCACAAGCTGCAATTATGATATACGGATGTGTCCACACGCATGCACGCATAGCCTAGTTTATTCAATTGCTAAGACTTCCTTTAGGTGCAAGATGATGATATATGTTGACTTCTACAAACCCAAATCATTTGCACAATGTACCAGAGCAACAATCATAACGATGTTTTAAAAGGTAGGTGGTGATCCACATTACAAATCAATGGTCCAACAATGGTGGTGACAAACGACAATGGCTCATAGGATTTAAGAGTTGTCATGTTGGGATAATGTTGGCATTATTTTACTTATTATGCAATAATTGGCACAATTTACAACGTAACACATTGAAAACAAATATCCTCTCCTAGATGGCAAAAGAATGTATGTTAAAATGTTAGCACCATCGTCCTCATACAATTAGTGCATATTATTTGTTTCTTGAAGACATGCTTTTCCATGCAATTATAGGCAACCTAATAGGTATCAAGATATTACAAGCAATACCACTTTTTGAAACATAAAATCATATATAATTGCTATAAAAAAATTACAAGAAATTCATAGTTTCTATGTACTCATGATGAAATATTGATGCAGATTTGTAAAAACATTCAAATCATAATATGTAGTGTTTCATTGAATCGTGATTCGATTCAATTCGAATCCAAATTCCAATTCGAATGAATTGACTGCACTTTGATTATTTTTTTTGAACAGGATTCCACTACTGAGGCCCGAGCGACGAGGGGTCCCAAATTTCATTTTGCTTGTGAAGAGAGAGAGAGAGAGAGAGAGAGAGAGAGAGAGAGAGAGAGAGAGAGAGAGAGAGAGAGAGAGAGAGAGAGAGAGAGAGAGATCAACTTTTAGTTACAATTTTAAAAGATTGTTATAATTTCCTAGGATTTAAGCTTTGAAGTTTGGCTAATTCAAGATTCTAAGTTTGGGAGTCTGAACTTGGTGAGTGGAATCAATGGTCAGAATGCAGGATCCCATGTGGGATCATGTGGTAGTACACCAATTTACCGCCTATGGGAGCTCGGGGACAAAACGTTGGGCTTCCAAATATTGCAACAAGACGTACACAGGTACACCCCTCCACATTTTGGTGGTTGAAATGTGAATTGAGCATGGCCATCCATATCTCGTCCCCCTCGTCCAATCTCACATGGCACTATAGCATCTTCATCGGCTGCTGCTAGTGAAGGTGCTGATTTTGAAGAGGATATACCTAACACTTTCGGTTCATATGCTGCAAGAGGTTGGGGGCCTTCTCGAGATCGTAGTGCTGGAGGTGGTAGAAAATTCTTTACCCAATCATGGCAGCAATCACAAGAGCAAAAGGCAACCATTACTATTAAGCGGTGTTTCTACTTGTGTGATCTGCCCTTCTATTTGGCCAAGACCCTCGCTTGGAAGTATATGATTCAAGCTATTTCTTGTATTGGTGCACCATGGCAAGGGCCTAACATGATGATGCTTAGGACAAGCACTTGACCTTAGAGGTGGAGAGCGTCTAGAGAGAGCTGCAGCACCCATTTGACATGCATAGGCTAGGTATGTATGGATGCAACATTATTTCAGATGGATGGAGACTCATGGAGTGATATCAAGAGACATTTTGATCGATTCATTTTCATTGATTTGTAACTCTTGATTCTTGAAATTTCACAATGCATAGGTGAACCCTGATGATATTGATGGGATGAAGGTCCCTAACCTTTCTGCACAAGATGAGGAGGAAGAAAATGTCTATGCCTTCTATTCCGAGAGGCCATGGCACGTGCAGGTATGTAGTTACAACTTACAAGTTAGTTAAATACTGGTAAATAGTATGTGCATAACTAGTGAGTCATGACTTTTGAGCCTTATATTGATGAGACAAATATGCTTAGAATTGAAACCCTAAAACCCATTTGCCGATGCGAAAATCCAAAGGCCGAATAAGCCGATTCCAATTCAACCAATTCCGAATAGGAAGGAAACTTTAATTATATATGCTTTGTTCAATGTACAAGCATGACTTTTGACCCTTATATTGATGATAGAATTGAAACCCTAAAACCCATTCGCCGATGCGAAAATCCAAAAGTCGAATAAGCTGATTCCAATTTGACCAATTCCGAATAGGAAGGAGATTTTAATTATATATGATTTGTTCATTGTACAAGCAGTCAGCCAAAACAGAGAGCCAAACACAGACCATCATCAATGTTCGTTTTTGCTGATTGTTTCTAGCTACAATTAGTTCTAGCTGATCGTTTTCCAACCAAGCACATTATTAGCTGATTGTTTCTGCCGATCAAGGTCCCATTTCTCGGCTATATGAGCATTTTGAGGGGTATTCAAAGCATTTCTGCAAAAAACAATATCCAAACAAATCAGCCAAAACAGAGAGCCAAACACAGACCATCATCAATGTTCGTTTTTGCTGATTGTTTCTAGCTACAATTAGTTCTAGCTGATCGTTTTCCAACCAAGCACATTATCAGCTGATTGTTTCTGCCGGTCTAGGTACCATTTCTCGGCTATATGAGCATTTTGAGGGGTATTGAAAGCATTTCTGCAAAAAACAATATCCAAACAAAATGAAAAAATGATTTAGAGCACTTCTTGAATATCTAAATATTGATAAGGACCAGTATTCCATACATGCTTGTTCCCTATGAGAAACAACAAAGCCATGCATGACACAATAAATCTAGTAGGGTTCACAGGTTATACCAGAAAAATCTTCCAACAAATATTCGAATGTTGTTTAGTAATGAAATCTCAAACACTACAACAATAAGCAGGGATTTCCTACGTGCATTTCCAACCAGAAGTTGACTTTCAGACTGGAGTCAAAATTCAATGACTCAGAAACTGATGTTCTTCTAAGACAAAAACTTCAGTCCTGGCAGTGGCAAGGGCTCTGCCATTGGTATTTTAATCATATCGATTTTTGAAAGACTTGAAAAGGAGGAGACCCATGCAGTCAAAGGTCAATGGCCTTACCACCTTAAAGGTTTTAGAATGATTGCCGCCCTTTGATGCATCAAAATCAGAATTTGTCAGGGACATGATATCAGAGCTGTCATTTCATTCTGTTGGGGGTTGAAATTATGTTTTTCTATTGCGTTCTCAATAGCATCTTGCATATAGTTGCTACAGATGCACAATTGTTTACAAATGGAATTTAATAGAGACAACCACAATGCTAGAAGACTCTAGCTTATCTATATTTTAGTACATTTTCACAACCTTGTTTCTTCAAATTTTTCAAAATTTGATTAAAGTCAAATATATCTGACCGCTATGCATAGCTCTCAAATTATTTTGTGACCTCTTATTGGGCATTGCCAAGATAGCATAGTTTGAAAAAATTGAGCATGGACTTTTTATTTCGTCTTGAGAGAAACAAGCACGAGTTAATAAAACAAGAAATAGAAAGCCTTTTCTACTTAGTCAGGATGCAATCATTGCAATAAAACTATGCTCCAGAGCCCAGAAAGATGAGGTAATGTTGATCCTTGCATTGAATAACTACTCAGAGCAAGTAAACCGAAAAAACAGAATACGATTGATCTTTTCAGACCATTATGCCAAAATATCAATTCATTTTGAGCTACTGAAGTACTTGTTGATGCCTGGCATGATCTCTGGCTTGGCATCACTAACATATCTTCGCACTGCATGATCATGGTAGCGTTTACCCTCGTCGTAATTTTCCAGTACGCCTGCTGCTCGATCCTCCTTATTTATTCTTCATGACAGCAATCCATGGAGTTAGTTAGGACAAAGAAACACATGCTGAAAGCCAGGAAAAAAATGCAGAACCAAGCTAATATCTAATCAAAACAAGCATAATCAAGACTGCTAAGGTAGCTTACCCTCTCTAGGTAAACAAGGCACCATATATTTCTCGACATTAAGACTTAGATGGTACCTGAACAAAAGAATGTGCTAGACATAACCTTAAGTAATCCACCCATCTTGTAATACATCTACCCCATCATGCATAGCATCAACTATGTACTAAGATATTCCTGGTCACATTCGTCTGAGAGCAAGATAGTATATGTAGAGACCTGCGATTTATGTTTTCAGTTCGTTTTTCAGAACATCGAACAATGTTTCACTGAAATGTGTTTCATTCAATGAAACTCCATTTTAAAAGTCCAATTCAAACGGACCGTTCGAAATGGATTTTCAAATTTGGCCAAAAAAAAAGAAAAAAACCTCCTAATGTGTGTGTGAAAGTTATCTCAATGTCTCGTTGAGTCCTCACTGATTTTAGTGTGTCGATTACCAATTGTCTATATTGTCATTGTATAGAGCTATAATCACTGTCTAGACACTTAGCAAATAGTTGGTTTTCCTTTAACAAAAGGCTAGGAATAAAACCAAGCAACAAAAAAAGAAACAACCCTAAAGCCGTTTCGCCGTTTCTTTCCCGACAGAGCCCTCCCGTTTCAAATGTGTTGCAAAAAGGCTTTTCGAAAAGGTCCATGAAACATTGCCATTCGAATACCATAGTTGTCCTGATTTTTTAGTCTTTATGCTGTAGAGTGCATTACGCATGGACTTTGTGGCCATAATGACCCTTGCGCTGGGAAGCCCCTTGTCAAAATACCAAGCATCCATAGAGCCTAGATGAGCAATCACGGATGCAGGACAAAAAATGTCTTCTGCATAGTGTCTTACAAGTGGCTTCTTCCATTCATCAAACTTTTCCTTTTGACATTAAATAGCAAGATGATCATATTTATAATCGAGCACCTACCATTTTTTGTAGAGGTTGACCTTTTCAAGATGCAATTTTTTTGCTTGTTTTAATGTTCCCATTAGCCTTTCTTTTGCTACACCTTTTTGCCCTTTCCCTTTTAATTGCAAATGCCTGCCCCACATCTCTATATCTAACAAATTCCTTCTGCTTTGCTAATCCTATTCATCACCTATTATACCTACCTACCTACTATATGTCTAATGGATTGGCTTTGAGTTTGAGGACGTACTCAAAAGTCACAGGGCTAGTTTTTCAACAGATGCTTATGCTCATAACAAAATTTTGATGTTATGGAGCCAAGCTGTTGAGTGTAGTAGGAACTAAATCCATCATATACTCTCCCCCATAGCATATACCTGCTGTCCAATGCTATTGAGCTTGGTTAAATGATCAATGATGCTGTCACTTTCCTGCATTCTAAGCCAATAAAACCATTTCTCAAAAAAGGATTTTTGATAGGTGTCTCAAACATGACCAATGATATATCCCAAGCTGATTTGGCTGAACATGCATCAATTACATGAGTTATCAGGCTATCTTTTACAGCAGCCCTTTGAGTCCCTCTTAATGAAAATTCCTCCTTAACTTTTAGCAGCTAGCCTAGTTTCATCCCGTTGAACCATTTTCCAGAGATCCTGCTAACCAAGATGTGTTTTAACCTGATACCATCAAGCTTGTAGGCGCGAACCAAGAAACACAACAGAGAGAAAATCCTTGCATTAAACTTCCTATCTCTGCTTCTACTAATCGCACTTCTTGGAAATATAAAAATTTTGATTTCTTGCCAGCTCGCACGTGACAGGTTCAGCTGATGTATGGACTGCATAATTAAATTCCACATCCAAATTTTGGAGCAAAAAATGAAATACTTTTATGAAAGGTACCTTGATGGACAAGAGGTGTGCCTAGGTGACAACTCAACACACAAGGTCAAGGGAAAGGGCACAGTACCTGTAAAGCTTCCATCAGGAGAAGTCAAAGTCATTAAGAATGGACTTCATTAAGAATGTCTTATATGTACCAGGACTTGCTAAAAATCATTTTAGTAGGAGCTATCACTTAACAAAATATGAAAGTGGAATTTGATGCTACTTCTTGTCTTGTGTTGGACTTGAGGTTAAAATCTGGATTTATTTCTTGAAGTTAAAATCTCAAGCATTCAAGTACTTCCTGCATTTTAAAGCTTTGGTAGAAGAACATTCAGGAAAGAAGATAAAGATGCTCAGGTCAAACGGTGGTGGACAATTTCATTAAGACAGAATTTGTGGAATTCTGCAAGGTTAATGGGATCAAAAGGCAGCTCACTACTCCTCGTACCCCTCAGCAAAACGGCGTAGCAAAGAGAAAGAACCGAACTATTGTGGAGTGTGCAAGGTGCATGCTCAAGGCAAAGGGGTTGCCCAACTCTTTTTGGGGCGAGGCAATGCACACAGCAGTGTTTCTGTTGAATAGAAGTCCAACAAAAGCTGTGGAAGGCAAGACTCCAGAAGAGGCATTTAGCGGCATCAAGCCCAAGGTGGGCGCTTTGCGAGTGTTTGGTTATACGGCCTATGCCCATATTCCCAAGGATAACAGGAAGAAGCTGGATGCAAAATCAGCAAAATGTATTTTCTTGGGATACAGTGAAGAAAGCAAAGCTTACCGACTTTACGATCTTTTACTAGTAAGAAGAGGATCATAAGTCGAGATGTGATCTTTGAAGAAGATCAAACGCCTCCTATAGAGGAACTTGAGATGGAGGATGGTACAAGTGAATTTGTGCCAATACTTGATGATCCACATCCATATATAGGGGAGCCTCAGGATGATCATATGAGTGATCAAGAGGAAGAATCCGAGGAGGCTAAGAAGTGGAAGGAAAGGGGCAAATCTGTGAGTCCTATTCACCGTCTTCATCACCAACTGCAAGGAAGAAGTTTCCCAAGTGGTATTGGCAAACTGTGCAGAATGGTTTGATATTGGATGAGGGAGAGAGCAGCAATCCAGGGGCTAGAAGGTCTCAAAGGCAAGCCCTATTAGAAATCCATAAATCATAATATGGATGGACAGACTAGGATTCGAACCCAGGACCTCCCTCACACCGGATGGGATGCTCTACCACTGAGCTATCCGCCCTGTTTGATAGTTCTCTCTAGAGTGTGGATTGATATTCCAACACCCCCCCCTCAAGCCACACTTGGTTGGGGTCCTAGTTGTCACCTACTCCACAACTTGGGCCACCTAACCATGGCTTTGACACCATGAATTGTTAGGTCTAACTTGGCTCTGATACCATGTTAGAAATCCATAAATCATAATATGGATGGAGCTATCCGCCCTGTTTGATAGTTCTCTCTAGAGTGTGGATTGATATTCCAACAAGCCCAGCAGCATGAACACCAGGAGACAAACTATGCACTTATGACTACTATTTTGGATTCACAAGATCCACATACATTCGTTGAGGCAGCAGATGAGAAGGTATGGCAGCATGCTATGCAAGAGGAGTACGACTCCATTCTCAAGAATGATACATGGGATTTGGTGAAGTTACCAAAAGGGAAGCGTCATATTGGCTGCAAGTGGGTCTACAGGACCAAATACAAATCGGATGGGAGCATCGAAAAGCATAAGGCAAGGCTGGTTGCTAAAGGCTATGCACAGAAGGAGGGCTTGGACTATGATGAGACGTTTGCACCGATAGCTAAGATGACATCTATCAGGTTGGTTTTAGCATTGGCTGCATTTTTTGGTTGGGAGGTCCATCAAATGGACGTGAAGAGTGCTTTTCTCAATGGACAGTTGCTGAAGAAGTCTACATGGAATAGCCACAAGGTTTTGAGGCTAAGGGCAAGGAAACTATGGTATGCAGGCTTAAGAAGGCCTTATATGGTTTGAAGCAGGCACCCAGGGCCTAGTATAGTCGTATTGACGACTATTTTGCCAAGGAGCAATTCATAAAGAGTCAGTCGGATTGCAACCTATTTGTGAAGGAGGAAGATGGGAACATTGTTTTGATAGTTCTCTATGTGGATGACTTGGTCATCACGGGTAACAATGGGCAGCTTATTGAAAAGGTGAAGGCTCATTAATCAAATGAGTTCAAGATGAAGGATTTGGGTTTAATCCACCATTGTCTTGGCTTAGAGGTTTGGAAAAAGGAAAACTGTGTGTTTATTTCCCAAGCTAACTATGAATGTGAAGTCTTGACAGGTTCAACATGTAGGATTGCAAACCCGTTTCCACGCCCATTGATACCAGCAGTAAGTCATCTAGAGATGATGGCACTCCTTTTGTGGACGAGACTCTTTATAGGCAGCTTGTGGGTAGCCTGATTTATCTCACCACTACGAGACCAGACATTTTCTATGCAGTTGGTGTAGCAAGCCAGTTCATGAGTTCTCCAACTGAAGCACATTGGAAAGCAGCCAAGAGGGTTTGAGGTATGTTAAAGGGACAACCTGCTATGGGATTGAGTACACAGATGACGGAAAGCCCTTGGTTCAGGGGCCATTTCTTGTTGCAGCAAGAAATAGCCCACAGTTACCTTATCATCGACAGAGGCTGAGTACAGGGCAACGGCAAAAGCTACCTGCGAGGCAATATGGCTCAGGAGACTTCTTGAGGAGGTGCAGATTCCACAGGATGGCCAAAAATCCTAGGTACCATGCTCGTACAAAGCATATTGAGGTGGATCAGCACTTCTTACGAGAGAAGATACAAAGCGGAGAAATTCAGCTCGAGTACTGTGATACCAACGATCAAGCAGCAGATATCTTTACTTAGTAGAGAAAAATTTGAAAAGTTTCGTAGCATGCTAGGTGTTGGTATGAACAAAATAGCCATTGAGGGGGGGTGTTGAAATAAATGCCTATTTTGCCCCTTAAGGCTTGTATACTTGTAACTTGTAAGTTGTGCATAAGACATGGGGGTAAAACATTTATGTACATAGTACACCCCACTTGTGCTAATTAAGCAAGTAATAACAAGTAGGTTGAGGACCCATGTGGGTTCTAGAGCTAGAATTAGCAAGACACCACCTCTATACATTACATGCTAAATGTAGCCCAAAGTTTGGAGGGGTTTCCACACTTTGAATAATCATTCAAGTTGTGTGAGCTTTGAAGTCCTCTCTCTCTTGCTTTTGTGTTCTACTCCATAGCTGGTTTTTTCAAGCTTTCACAGTGTGCTTACTATGCTGTTATGATACTCCATAGCTAGGCCTTGGAATTTGTCACAATATTCATATAAATTTAATTATTTTAATTATTTATATGGATTAAATCCTTAGTAAAACAAACGTAATTTTTTTTTTGAGGGCATCGTTCCGGAATGGAACGCGTTCCAGAGTAAAACAAACGTAATTTTTTTTTTGAGGGCATCGTTCCGGAATGGAACGCGTTCTGGAACGCGTTGCATTCCGGAACGGGCAACTAAGGTTCATATGTATGGGGCAAAATAAAACTTAGAAAATGGCCTAAAACGTAAGCTTTGCAACATGAAAAATCTTCATTTATGCTTTCTATCTTGCATGTATGGTGGAAGTCTAGAGAGCATATACTGCAGATACAACCTAATATGGTCCACGGATTCACTGGTACAATCCGCAAGAGACTATTCTTGCAAAAAATACATGAAATTTGAGAGTCCCATGTGCCGCATTGTCTAGGTCTAGTTTAAGTTTCGACAAGCTGAAGTGATGATACAGATTTTTTCTTCCATTCCCATAGTTTCATTCAAATGGCTTGCTCCTTAGAGCATGAGAGAATGGAGATACACCCGGTAGCACTCAACAAACATGAGACGATAGGGGTAAGGAACATCATTGGGGGCAGGGGGAGGGGCAGACAGAGAGAACCTGACATCAGGATTGGCAGCAAGATTACGAGCCATGGCAAAGCCACATAACCCAACAGCTGTGCCAACTGCCAGAAAAAGTGGATAAATCTGCAATGCCATTAAACAGATCAATTTCAACAAAGATGAGTATCTTGACAATTTTGCCATAAAATTGACTACAGAAGTAAAAAACTTAAGGGTTTCTTATGGTTGTAGCATGACAGATAGCGTATTACTCAACTATAGGTGGACAGGCACTTCAAATAATCAACATCAATTTTTACAGGTAAGTTATGGACTAGAACATAATCATAAGACCTTAGAGGGTGACATTAACAAACTATAAACACCGATTATGATATTGCTAAACATACAACCATCTTGACATAGGACCATTGTTACATTGACCTCTTATAGAGTCAAATCATCGTCAAAACAAACTCATAGCTCAAAACATGGATGGTTATAGAAAGATTATTGCTCAAAAGTGCCTCAGTATGCGGGAACGGATTCGTGTGACTACTTAAACCTTGAATGTTCTAGATAGGTGGGGCTCAATTCCATCACCCAAAACTTACCCTTCGACTTGGCCCCCATCGAGCACATGACCTCTACGATCCTGCTCTTGCAATAAAAAGGGGTCACTTGGAGGATGACTACGTGGAGATTTGCAAAGCAAAAAAACTTCTTGAAGCTTTTTTTAACCTTTTTTTCCTTGCTTTGTTTGGAGGCTATAAGGCATCATTTTGAGTGATTCATGTTGCTAAGATTGGCCATAGGGTTGCTACGGAGAGAGTGATTGATTGCATCTACCCAAGCTTCTTTATGCATAGGTGGTCACTATGAGCATTCATGTGGTCACTTTGTTCAGTTAGTGAATGAACTTCAACGTACTATGCGATTTGTTCAGTTAGTAGTAAGTACTATGCTTTGCAATGTGTTTGGAATTTTTTTTACATCCCTAAATGTTTTTTTTTTCTCAAATTCCAGCCATCTTTTACAGCTTATCAAAAGGCTGTCGCGCGCTCATTTTCCACCACATTTTTAGGAATTCTGACTCCGTTTACTCTTTCAAATTCACATTGTATCCCTGGCTGTCCAGCGCATTTTTACAGCTTCTCCATTGTTCATTGCTGTCTATTTTTTTCAGTTGTGATAATATTGGTTGTAATAGGCTAATTTGGGGTGACGACAAGAGTCCGCTCCCTCAAGTTTTCGTCTATTCCTTCCACTATCATTATGGCACATTCACCTACCCCGAGTGAGACTACTCAGGAAACCTTATCCGATCAGTTTCGTCGCATGGATGAGACCCTTTCTGGCCTCGTTCTTCGCTTCGATTCAGTTATGACCAGCTTTGCTACTATGCAGTCACAGATTGATTCTTTACAGCCTCATGGTCCTGGTAAAGCTCCTGTTTTTCCTACATTTGGGACTCCCCCTCCATTTGGATTTCCATCTTCTTCTGCTAGTCAGCCTGGTGGTGGACCGTTCATTCCATCTAACCCACCTCCTGGTTTCTTTCCTCGTCCCCCCCTTCCTGAGCCACACTTTGCTCGAGACTTTCGTGATAGGGTACAGCTTGCTACCTATTCCGGTTCCTCCCACGGGAACTTATTAGAGAATTGGTTTGCTAAGCTTGACACATATTTTCAGATTTACCCCAAGACTGATCCTCAGAAGATCCAATTGGCTGCTTTACATTTAGATGGATGTGCCGCCACGTGGTGGCGAGTTTATAGAGTTGATCCTGATCGGGAAGGGCTCCATGTATGGCATACTTTTCGCCGTGACCTCCACCATGCTATGATTGATCCTCAGTGGCTTGACCGCCAACGTGATACATTCCGTAGTCTCACTCAGACCAGTGATCTTGCTTCTTATACAGATCAGTTTATGGAGCTTTCTTATCTTTTCACAGATTTACAGCCCACTGAGCTTATTTCTCGTTACATTGCTGGGCTTCGTGGTGCTTTACGTTATGATGTTTCTTCCTTCCGTCCTACCACACTTGTTGAGGCGATGTCTCTTGCCAGTACTTTACAGCATAAGTACTCTGACACCCTTCCTTCCCGCTTCTCCCGACCCCGTCCTTCTGCTTCATCTTTTCCCGCTACGTTCACCCCTACACCGGCCCCTTCTGTTCCAGCTCTCTCCATTGCCCCTTCACCTCCTCGTCCTCCGACTCCTCGACCTGCTTTTGTCCGACGTTACACGTCTGCAGAGTTCACTGATCTTCAGCAGAAGCGACTTTGCTTTCGTTGTAAGAGTCTTGACCATCTTGCCCGTGATTGCCGCCAGCCTCTCCCTACTACTACTGCTGTTTTTTACCATGAGGGCACTACTTCAGATGATTCCGATATCTACATTCATATTTCTGATGAGCCTGACTTATCCTCTGAGCCTTCCCCTGATTTACTTCCTGCTACTTGCCATGCTCAGCTTGCCTATGCTACTTGGACAGGGCCTCCTGGTCCTCGCTCCATTTGGTTACGTGTGCGTATTACAGGTCGAGAGTATATTGCTTTAGTTGATACTGGTAGCACTCATTCTTTTATTAGCAGTTATATCACTAGTCGGATCCGTGCTTCACCTGTTCCTGCTTCCCAGCCTCTCACAATTGAGGTTGCCAGTTCTCATTCTTTTCCTAGTTCTCAGATGTTTCAGCGTTTACCATACCGCATTGGAGATTTCTCTGGACAGGCAGATCTTTACATTATCCCTATGGAGCGTTATGATCTTATCCTTGGTGCTGATTGGTTTGCATCTCTTGGAGCCGTTACACTGGACTTGACACAGCAGACATTGACATTTGTACATGATGCAGTTACACACTCACTTGTGGGCATTGATTCTCAGGGAGACTTCCAGTTGATTACTGGGAAGCAGTTTATTCGCAGTCTGCCGAAGGCTCATTGTGCTGCCTTATTATGTGTTCAGCGGGCAGTACCAGTTCCTCCAGTTTCTACACCAGCCGCTGTTCCTCAGGTGATTTCTGACTTATTACATCAGTATGCTTTTGTCTTTTCAGAACCTACGACGCTACCACCAATACGTGACGTGAACCATCATATTGATTTGCGTCCTGGTTCTGCTCCTCCCTCCCGTCCCCCTTATCGTATGTCTCGATCTGAGCGTGATGAGCTTGAGCTCCATATTACTACCTTGTTAGATCAGGGTCTCATTGTTCCTAGTCACAGCCCTTTTGGTGCTCCTGTTCTCCTTATTAATAAGAAGATGGTACCAAACGCCTTTGTATTGATTACCGTGCTTTAAATAAGTTGACTATTCGTAATCAGTACCCTATTCCACACATGGATGACCTCTTTGACCAGCTCGGTGTTGAAGAGTAATGCCTATTTTACCCCTTTTGGCTAAGCATTAGTAAAGTTGTACATAACTCATGGGGCATGTTTTAATTAAATGCATGAGACCCCCCTTTTGTTAAGTTATGTAAATTAGTGCAAGTGGCCCACTTGGCCAAGTAGCTCACTCCTATGGTTGACACCTAGACTTTCCATGCATGTAAAGGAGGTGCTTGCCTCACAAGGGATTTGGAGGACCCACGCCCTCCTCTCTCTCTCTAGCAATTCATTTCTTCTTGAGACTTTTGAGTTTGTGAGATGCTCATGCAATTCTCCTTGTGTGTGATATTTCCATAGCCAAGTTTTCTCAAGCTTTCATAGTTGATCTAGCATTTGAGTTAAGATACTCCATAGCTAGGTCTTGTAAATCTTCATGGTATCAGAGCAGGTTGTCTAGCCTGTGAGTCTGAGAGTGAGAGAAACTTCAATGCTTAGATTCTTGAGAAGATTCTTATCTTCTACAAGCACCTCAATCTTGAAAGAGGGAGCATTTGATCTACAGGTGTCAGATCAGGTGGAGTCTTGCACTGTTGGAGAGCTATTGGCAAGGGGAGTGGGATGATCCAAAAACTTTCTAAATCTGGCTAAGTTTTGGGGAGTCTTTCTGGAGGAGCTTACACAAAAGTAGGGCGCACTTTCTGTAGGGGCTTCTGGTTTCTGTTCCAGTGGAGCCTAGTGCTTGTGCTAGTGAGGCCACACCAAGTGGCAAAGACAAAAGCAGGAGCTGAAGGGTTGCCTTGAAGTGGCTACATACCCTAGTTTGGGGTTAAACCCTTGTTGTTGGAAGCTGTTCTTTTCTGATCTTTTTCAAGTTGAGCTTCTGTTTTAAGCACAGATTTTAGCATGGCAAGTCTTGGGGAGAGTTTGCTGGGTGAATCTAGCAAACTAGATGGCACAAACTACAGAGTGTGGAAGTTCAAGATAGCCACTATCTTGATGGATAAGAATTGCTGGGAGGTCATAACAGGTACAGAACCTGTACCAACATCTGATCCTGAATTGAAGGACTACATGAACAGGAGACATAAAGCTCATAGGATAATCAATCTTTCTGTCAAGGACAATATTATTCCTCACATTTGCAATGCAAGGGATGCAGCTGATGCTTGGACAATTCTGAAGTCTATGTTTGAAACAGTGGATTCAGCCAAGCTGGTGTATTTGCAAAACAGGTTACATACTCTCAAGATGGAAGCAGGTGCAACAATTGGTGATCATATTACAAAGGTCAAGGACCTATTGGATGAGCTTGCTTCAGTTGGAGAGAAAGTAAGTGACAGGAGTATTGTTCCCATAGTCTTAAACAGCTTGTCATTCAACTATCAAGACTATGTGATGTCCCTTTCTGCTAGGGAGAAACTCCCAACCTTTGGGGAGTTATGTGGTCTTCTTTTACAGGAGGAGATGAGAAGGAAGAATCTTTCTGAAAGGGAAGATAATCCAGAGCTTGCATTTGCTTCTAAGAAGAAGCAAAACTTTCAGAAGAAAGGCAAAGGCAAAAAGAAGAACTCAAAGCAAAGCTTGGAGCAGGAGGTGTCCAAGTTACAGGTCGGAGAGGAGTCAAGCACCAATTCCTCATCTACACCCAAGAGGAAGGGCAACTGCAACTATTGTGGTTCAGAAAGATAATCCAGAGCTTGCATTTGCTTCTAAGAAGAAGCAAAACTTTCAGAAGAAAGGCAAAGGCAAAAAGAAGAACTCAAAGCAAAGCTTGGAGCAGGAGGTGTCCAAGTTACAGGTCGGAGAGGAGTCAAGCACCAATTCCTCATCTACACCCAAGAGGAAGGGCAACTGCAACTATTGTGGTAAGTATGGGCATTTTGCTTTTGAATGCAGGAAGAAGCAAAGTGATCAGAAGAAGGGAAAGAACCAGCAAAGTCACTTTGTTGACAAAGTTGCAGAGGAGGAGCAATCTAGTGTGCTTGAGCTATTCACCGCAGCCCTATCATCTGAATCCACATTTGGTGGATGGTACATTGATTCTGGAGCCTCAAAGCACATGACACCTCATAGAGATTGGTTCAGCACCTATGAGGAGACAGAAGATGGCCAGCATGTTTGCCTTGGAGATAATTCTATACGTATGGTGAGGGGCAAAGGCACAGTTGCAATACAGCTATCATCAGGTGAGGTGAAGGAAATTAAAAGTGTGTTGCATGTACCAAGGTTGGCTAAGAACTTGTTATCTGTTGGTGCCATTACCAAACAGAACATGGTGGTAGAGTTTAATGATTCTAAATGTTTGGTAAAAGACAAAGATCAGAACTTCAAGGTGGTAGCCAAGAGAATGCAAGAAGGAGGTCTTTACAAGCTTTTCACAACCATTCCTAGCCAAGAGGCCTTGTCTGCAAGAGATACTAATCGGGACAAGCTTTGGCATGAGAGATATGGTCATTTGAGTTACAAAAGTTTGCAAGTTTTGAACAGGCACAAAATGGTAGTAGATCTTCCTAGCATTAAGTCTTCTTCAGATACATGTGAGGCTTGTGCATTAGGGAAGCAACAGAGGAAAAAGTTTCCAAAGGAAAAAGCTACCAGGGCCAAGGGCATTCTTGAACTTGTGCATTCAGATTTATGCGGTCCCATGCAGGTCAAATCAGCAGGGGGGGCATACTATCTCATGACCTTCGTAGATGATTTCTCTCGGAAGGTATGGGTCTATTTTCTGAAACTGAAATCTGAAGCGTTCAAATACTTCAAACAGTGGAAAGCTATGGTGGAAAACCACACAGGAAAGAGGTTAAAGACTCTTAGGTCAGATAAGGGTGGTGAGTATATTTCTGATGAGTTCAAAGATCTTTGCAAAGCATGTGGGATAAAGAGACAGTTTACTGCTCCACATACACCGCAGCAAAACGGCGTGGCTGAGCGGAAAAACAGGTCTACAGTTGAGTGTGCGAGGAGCATGCTCAAGGCAAAGGGGTTGCCAAATTCCTTTTGGGCAGAAGCGGTAGCAACTGCTGTTTTTCTATTGAATAAAAGTCCAACCAAAGCAGTTGAAGGAATCACGCCAGAAGAGGCATATAGTGGCAACAAGCTCAAAGTGGGCAGCCTTCGAGTATTTGGATGTACAGCATATGCACATATACCAAAGGACTTGCGGAAGAAACTTGATGCAAAATCCGTAAAGTGTCTTTCTTGGGTATAGTGAAGGTGAGAAAGCTTATGTGCTATATGATCTCGAAAACAGGAGGAAGATCCTAAGTCGAGATGTCATCTTTGATGAAGAGCATGCACCCAAGATACAGGAGCAGGAGAAGGAAGGAATTACTGAGTTCATACCCTTGATTGATTCCACGGATGAGGATCCTAGTCAAGAGTCCTGTAAGCCTCAAGTGCGGGAGCAACAACAGGAAAACGAACCTACTAGTTCGAGACCTCTTTTTGGCCAAGTACCAGAAGCAGAAGTTGGGGACAAACGGAAGACTAAAACAGTACCATGGGATACGTGGTCACCATCCACATCACCTACTGCTAGAAAGAAGCTACCCAGGTGGTATTGGGAAACAATCAAAGAAGGTCAAATGATTGAAGAAGGAGAGAGCAGTGAACAGGGTGTCAGAAGATCTCTTAGGTCTCATGAGAGACAAGAGACTAACTTTGCTCTTATGTCCACTATTCTGAATGCAGATGAGCCACAGTTCTTTCACGAAGCCGTGAGAGAAAAGGTATGGCAACATGCCATGCAGGAGGAGTACGACTCCATTGTCAAGAATGACACATGGGAGCTCACTACATTGCCAGAAGGGAAGCAACCAATAGGTTGCAAGTGGGTCTATAAGACCAAGTTTCATGCCAATGGAACAGTGGACAAGTACAAGGCAAGGTTGGTAGCGAAAGGCTATGCTCAGCAAGAGGGGCTAGACTATGATGAGACATTCGCACCTGTTGCTAAAATGACATCTATCAGGACCGTTTTGGCTATAGCCTCATATTTTGATTGGGATGTCCATCAAATGGATGTCAAGAGTGCCTTTCTTAATGGGCACCTACAGGAGGAGGTTTACATGGAACAACCGCAGGGATTTGAAATAACGGGCAAGGAGAATCTAGTTTGCAGGCTTAGGAAAGCCTTGTATGGGCTCAAACAGGCGCCAAGGGCTTGGTATAGCTGAATTGATGAGTACTTTGCAAGGCAAGGGTTTGAGAAGAGTAAGTCTGATTGCAATCTTTATGTCTTCAGGGAAGGAGAAGACTTTGTGGTTGTTGTGCTCTATGTGGAAGATCTACTCATCACGGGAAGCAATAAGAAGCTTATTGCTTGTGTTAAGAAGAATCTTTCTAATGAGTTTGAAATGAAAGATTTGGGTTTGCTACACTATTGCCTAGGAGTTGAAGTTTGGAAAGGGAAGCGTTGTCTTTTTATCTCACAGGCAAAGTATGCACAGAAATTATTGAAGAGGTTTAACATGCAAGAAAGCAAACCAATTAGCACACCCATGGATGCAAGCAACAAGCCATCAAAAGATGATGGTCCAGCATTTGCAGATGAGACGCTCTATTGTCAGTTAGTGGACAGCCTGATTTACCTTACTACCACCAGGCCAGATATTGCTTATGCGGTTGGAATTGCAAGTCAATACATGTGTAAGCCTACCGAAGCACATTGGAAGGCAGCCAAGCGGATCCTACGATATGTGAGAGGGACAGTGACTCATGGGATTGGATACACGGATGACGGGAACCTTCAGCTGGAAGGTTATTCAGATTCTGATTGGGCAGGTGATAGAGACGATCGGAGATCGACGACAGGCTATTGTTTCAGCCTAGGTTCAGGGGCTATATCGTGGTGCAGTAAGAAGCAGCCTACTATTGCTCTATCGTCTACCGAAACTGAGTACAGGGCGACTACGAGGTCCGCCTGTGAAGCCATTTGGTTACGCCGTCTACTTGAGGACATGTAGATTGCTCAAGTAAGACCTACATTGTTACATTGTGATAACCAAAGCTGCATTCAGCTTGCGAGGAATCCAGTCTATCATGCACGGACAAAACACATAGAGGTGGACCAGCATTTTATACGAGAGAAAGGGCACAGTGGGGAGATCGAGCTAATTTATTGTGACACCAACGACCAGACAGCTGATATTTTTACTAAACCACTTAGTAAAGATAAGTTTGAAAAGTTCAGAACTTTGTTGGGTGTCAGTTTGAATAAAATTGCCATTAAAAGGGGGTGTTGAAGAGTAATGCCTATTTTACCCCTTTTGGCTAAGCATTAGTTAAGTTGTACATAACTCATGGGGCATGTTTTAATTAAATGAATGAGACCCCCATTTGTTAAGTTATGTAAATTAGTGCAAGTGGCCCACTTGGCCAAGTAGCTCACTCCTATGGTTGACACCTAGACTTTCCATGCATGTAAAGGAGGTGGCCCTCCTACATTCCAGAATGTGATGAATAACGTCTTACGTCCGCTTCTTGGTCATTGTGTCTTGGTTTATTTTGATGATATTCTTATTTTTAGTCAGTCTCTTGCTGAGCATGTTGCCATCTTTCCTCGGTCTTTCAGTTACTTGTACACCACCAGTTATTTGCTAAGTTGTCTAAATGTTCTTTTGTTGTTTCTGAGATCGAGTTTCTTGGTTTCCTTATTTGTAATGGTCACATTCATCTGGACCCTCATAAGGTTCAGGCCATCCAGGATTGGCCTATACCTACTGATATTCATCATGTTCGTATGTTTCTTGGGTTAGCCACTCACCTTCGTCGTCCAATTCCTCATTTTGCCACGATCGCAGCTCCTCTTCATGCACTTTCGAAGAAGTCTAGTACTTTTCTGTGGACTCCTGATTGTCAGACAGCGTTTGATACTCTTCGTCGTGCTGTTGTTGATGCTGCCGTTATGTGTTTACCACAGTTTGATCAGAAGTTTCTGTTGAGACTGATGCTAGTAATGTTGGTCTGGGTGCTTTACTTCGCCAGTCACAATGTATTATTGCTTATGAGTCGCGTCGTCTTCGCTCTTATGAGCAACGTTATTCTGTGCATGAGAAAGAGCTTCTTGCTATTATCTATGCTCTTAAGAAGTGGCGTCATTATCTGTATGGAGTCCCATTTGACATTATTACTGATCAACAGTCTTTACGTTATCTGTTTTCTCAACGTGACCTTAGTGATCGTCAATTTCGTTGGTTGCAGTTTTTACAATCTTTTAATTTCTCCATATTGTATCGTCCTGGTCGTGCTAACACTGCTGCTGATGCATTATCTCGTCTTCCAGCTTTGTTAAATACACTCGTTTCTACTATTCCTCCATGGTTTGATGCTCTACCTGCAGCATACCTTACATGTTCTGATTTTTGTGATGTTTATAGTTCTGCCTCACCTGTTTCGTCCAGTCCTCATCAGGTTTACTCGATTATTGACAATCGTCTTTATCATTATGATTCTCTTTGTATCCCTAGTTCTTTGGGTATCCGTTCCCAGTTGTTGTCGGATGCTCATTCCTCTCCTGTTGGGGGTCACTTTGGTTTTCAGAAGTCTTATGCTCGTCTCAAAGACCATTTCTATTGGCCCTCTCTTTGATCTGAGCTTGTTGTACTTATTCGTACCTGCCCTTTCTATCTTCGTAATAAGTACTCCCGTTCTAAATCTGCTGGTTTGCTCCAGAGTTGGCCTATTCCTCATCGCCACTGGACTGATATATCTATGGACTTTATCCTTGGCCTTCCCCATACCTAGCGTGGTCACGATTCATGTATGGTGGTAGTTGACAGGTTCTCAAAACAGGCACATTTTATCCCAGTTCGCAGTACTATCACAGCAGAGCAGTGTGCACGTTTGTTCCTATCAGAGATTTTTCGCCTGCATGGATTTCCTCGTACTATCCTTTCTGATCGGGATAGTAAGTTTACATCTATATTCTGGACAGAGCTTATGCGTATTTTGGATGTTCAGCTTTTTATGGGTTCTGCTTATCATTCTACTTCTGATGGGCAGTCTGAGGTCCTTAACAGGATCCTTGAGGATTATTTACGCCATTTTGTTACTCCTTCAGGGAAGGATTGGGATCAGCATTCATCTTTTCTATCAGGTGCTCGAGAGCTTATTACTCGGGCCAGTTCTCATTTACAGCATGTTCAGCAGCGTTATCAGACCTCAGTTGATCGTCACCGCCGCCATGTTGAGTTTTAGCTTGGAGATATGCTTTATCTACGCTTACGGTTTGCACATCATCATTTTGTCTAGGGCCATGCTTCTACTGAGAAGCTTGCACCACGTTATTATGGGCCTTATCGCATTGTGGAGGTTCTTAGTCCAGTTACATATCGCTTACCGCTTCCTGCTTCCACACGCGCCTGTGATGTATTCCATGTCAGTTTATTACGTGCTGCTATTGAGGATGACGCTCCTTGTGATGCTGAGTTTCCTACCGCTCCAGAGTTATTTCCATTTTACCTGCTGCTATATTACAGGTCCATCTATACCATAGTCGACGCCGCCGGCAGATTTAGTTTTTGGTCCAGTGGGATGGTCGTCCTATTGAGGAGACTACATGGGAGCCTATTGATGTGTTTTATCATACACCATTACTTGCGGATCAAGCTCGTGCTCTTGCTGCACTTGTTGATTCCTCTACATCAGATGTTCCTCTAGCTGTTGATGCACTAGGGCTTGCTGCTACTTGATCCGGTTATCTTTTCGGCAATTGGGTCTTTTTTTGTGTCGGGGAGAGTTATGGACTCGGCTCATTACATTCGCCGCGTCCATTTACATTTACAGTTACTTTACTTTATGCATAACCAGGCCTTGGGCCCTTTTTTATTCATTAGTGACATTCAGACTATATGGTTGGCCTTTGGCCTTATTATTCATTATTAGGCCATTTGGACATATTACTGGAGAGTGGGGGCCTTCTTGGAGGGCGCACTATTATCCCTCCCAGTTGGGCCCTAGCCTGGAAGCTTCCTTTTAGGGCTTCCTCTTAGCTATAAGTAGGGAAACCGTGTCATTTGTCATTCAGCTGATGATATTGATCTCTCTCTTTAGCCTCCTTAATCTCTCTCTTTCCTGCTTTCTAGGGTTAAGTCTTGCTTATGTGATGCTTTCATAGCTTAATTCTAGATCAGCTGTGGCTCTGTTCGTAACTCAGGTACAGGATGGTCCAGGTGCATTAACTCCTACATTACGCTTTAGCTCCTTTAATATAAAAAATTATAAAAAAAATTAGAATGTCCCACTACCTACCCGTCATGATCCCTCTTGCCCAGTCCTAATTTGTTGCCATTGCTAAAAGGACAATTATTTGCCCTCTAGAAGCGCCAGGAGATAGGCATCTTATCCGGAACTGGGGATGCTCAAACCTCAAGAAAGATCAACAGCTCAGCCTCTACTCAGTAATTACCACTTGAAAACAGGTGCAGATTATTGTCACGTGTCAGCTTTATTGGCTTTATGGCTATAAATGAGGAGCTGCCGGCAGTCCAGCTCAAAAGATAATTCCATAAATAGAAGTACTTAATGGACTCTGATTTTTTCCCCATATTCTTGTTAACATCAGAGTATTGTTATGGTGCTCAGACTAAGCAACCCAATCAGCAATTGGGTTTCAACTAAAAGATAAATTTTCAAAGAGCCACGGCAAAAAATATGCACCTGATTTGAAGCTTAATAAAAGAGGGACTAAATCAGGGACAAGAACTTCAATAAGGTTGAAAGAAAGAGCTGACAATCAAGAATAAAACTAAGAAAGCTAAGATCTACTTCCATCGTTACGCCAATACTGATGTTTTTATAGCAGTAAGCTGGCCCTTAAAAGCGACTATAAGATATGAAGAAGAGTGAAGCTCCTAAGCTACATATAACTCATGAACATTAAGGAGGCAAACAAGGTTATGTATGTGAACCCACCTCCGGCTTCACCCAACGTTTCAAAGGGGCTGTCGCCATAGCCAACAAGGAGTACAGGATCGTCGACGCAGATCTCAATCAATCACCGGCAGCAAACCCTCTCTCTCTCTCTCTCTCTCTCTCTCTCTCTCTCTCTCTCTCTCAAACTTACATTATTCCTATTGCTATTGCTATTTACAAGAACCCTAAAAGATTAAAAAACAGAGACTCTGTCTCTCTCCTATGCAGGCCTCTCATTATCTCTCTTGCCCTTTTATACCTTATACCATTCTCTTTTTCTATGAATTTCTAAAGTCACATGTTCTTTCTTTAAAAATTTATAAAGTCACATGTCATTTTAAATCATTTCAAATGCCCTTCAAATAAATTTTAGGGCAAACATGACCCAATCAAAAGGCAATAAACCCGTTTTCTCCATCATTGTTGACATTCTCTCTCTCTCTCTTTCTCTCTCTCTCTCTCTCTCTCTCTCTCTCTCTCTCTCTCTCTCTCTCTCTCTCTCTCTCTATATATATATATATATATATATATATATATATCTCGTTATTTTTACTCCCCCAAATCCTAATAGGTCTCTCTCTCTCTCCTAGATATCTATATATATAAACATATTTGTGTCATATTTGTGCCTATGTATGGAGTAGGAGGATGCACCCTCCTACCCCGTGTGCTTTTAAAAAAAATGTACTAAATTTTTTTACATGCGTGCATGGAAGGAGGATGTCCCATGCATACATCCCCCTCCCCATGCATGTATGCATCCTCCCCCACTCCTTCCCTCCCTCTAAATTCAAATCTCTCTCTCTCTTTCTCTCTCTCTCTCTCTCTCTCTCTCTCTCCTGCCTGCTCTCTCTCTCTCTCTCTCTCTCTCTCTCTCTCTCTCTCTCTCCTTGCTACTCCATCACCCCCTCTCCATCTCTCCCTCATGCCTGCTCTTCTATCGCACACCCCCCCTCCCCCCGCTGCACATGGAAGAGATATAGTCATGTTCAGAAGGCAAGAAATATAGTCCTTACGCTAGGATATTCGGATCAGAGTCTGGTTTCCTGTACTTTTGAGTTTGATATAAGACTGTTGGCATCTCTGGAATTCTTCGACGCAGGTTGTGTTGACTGAAGGAAGATCAATGCATAATGTGATTGGTGTTGGCGCACGTCCAGGTTGTCATTTTCTTGGAGGCAAAGAGCTTCATACTTTACATGCAGATCGCGTCACGTAAAAGTAAAGAAAACTCGCATCCACAGAGTATGCTTACAGCTTGAAGGTGAATGAGAAGAGTGACATATACAGCTTTGGGGTGGTGCTATTCCCTCACGGCTTGACCCAGTGCTGGAATAGATTTCCATCCAACCAATACTGGGAAAAAAAACGGATCAGCAGCTTCTTCACTTTTGCCTTCGCTGGAAAATGAACCAATGCACTGCTTCATTGCTCCAATCAGGCTTTTCACATCGTTTATTGTTATGTCCATGACCAATACATATGATACAGTATACTCCTAGTCTTGGATACACGGTACTCCAGTGAAACAAGCTGTTAGTTATGCCACGTCATACTGGACGTGACCCGAAAGTAAATAATATCCTTGTAAGGCCTGGAACACACTAAATGGAGTTTAGACAAGGTATAAGACAGTGTATGCATGTGTAGAGTTATCAATAGCAATTCTATGAATAGTTGGTCCATGCATAGGACTCTATTCTAGGTGAATCTATGTATAAGGAACATAGGGCTATGCATGGCTATGTGCCCAGGATGCTTTTGGCTCTATTTAAGAGGTCCAAACTCGCCCTACTCCTCATCATGGTTCTTGATTCATTACCAAGCTCTCACTCTACATTCATGCTTCTTGTTCTTTGGCTTGGGGGTGAGGCTTCTAGAGATTGATTGGATGCTTCTACTTGGTTGCGTGGTTTCTCCACAGTGTGATCCTTTGTGTTTAGGATCTGTAAGCTGGATCTACGGAGCTTCCCTTATAGTGGTATCAGAGCCAGGTTATGATCCTAAGACCTGAGGTCGTCGAGGATTGGCTGGCCAAGTGGAGTTACTTCAATCTGCACGGTGTTCATGATGAGAAAAAAATTGAAAGTGTCGTGCTGTTCTTATGCGGCAAAGCGTCATCGTGGTGGCAAGATTTATCAGTGAAGCGAACTACTTGGGATGCGTTTGCGGAAGTTTTCAAGAAAGCTTTCGTAGTTGCTGATGACATGGACTACTACCTGAAGTTCGTGAACTGCAAGATGGGTACAAAGAGTTTAGACTCTTATATCCAAGAATTCATGGACCTATGGAATAGGGTTTCATCATTCGATGCGAAGTTGGCATTATGGTAGTTTGTCCTAGGTTTGCCAACCGACTATCAGAACGAATGCAGACGAAATGTGCTTCAAAGCCTCGAGGATGCATTTCAGATTGTGAAAGCATATGATTCCACAGTGGTGGCATCCAGGAAGCAATTTGCGCAAATTCCAACCACTTTGAAAACCAAGAAGGTTAAGAAGCGCGGTCCAGACCAAGCAAAATATTTTGACAAATTAGATCAAGCAGCATCGGAATCCAGGAAGCCGAAGAGAAAGAGATTCAAAAAATCTATGTCCCGAGAAAAGGCTAAAAGAGAGAACTTATGTTTTTTTTGTAAGAAGCCTAGACATATGATGAAATTTTGTCCAGAAAGAAAGAAAGGGTCTGCTCACATGATTGAAATCCTAGGAGGCAATGGTAAGACTTTGGAAATTAACCTGACTGATTGTGAGTATGAATGTTCTTTTAGTACTACTTCTTTCTTGCCTAATGAACTTTTCCGTTTAATTAAAACAGTTAAAAATCAAGAAGTGAGTATTTTATTGGACAGTGGTTCAACTCATAATTTTATTAATTTTTGTCATGTGCAGAAACTCAGCTTGGAAACTGAAGCCAGCAATCATAGATATAAAGTTTATCTAGCTTCAGGAGCATAATTGGAGACTTGGAACGTAAAAGTCCCGAAACTCCCAATTTTGGTGCAAGGACACATAGAATTAGTTAATTTTCATGTTTTAGACCTAGCTCGTACTGATCTAATCTTAGGTTACGAATGGTTATTTAGTAAATCGCCTTCTCTGTTAATTGATTTTGAGAAGAATGTTCTCACTTTCAAGGAGGGTGATAAGGTAGTTACATTATTTAATAGTAATTTTGTAGATTCGTAAGATCAGATTTCTACAGTTAATAAAATGGAAGTATTGGATTATTCTGAGTATGAAGTTTTTTCAATTTATGTTATTCCAGTTGTGGATGTTCCTGAAATGAATCTAAATGGTTGTGAATTCTCAACAATTCTTAACTCAGTAAATTTAGATCATGAACAAGCAGTGAAAGAACATATCATAAATGAGTTTAGGGATGTTTTTTCATCTGAATTACCTCATGGTTTACCACCGTCTAGGTCAGTAGACCACATGATTGAGTTAATTCCAGGAAGTCAACCTGTCTCTAGACAACCTTATAGGTTCTCTCAGAAAGAGGAGACAGAGATTTCAAATCAAATAGAAAACTATCTGAGGATGGGACATATACAACCTAGTAAATCACCATGGGGCGCTCTTGTTCTTCTTAAAACGAAGAAAGATGGAGGTTTCCGGATGTGTGTGGATTACAAGGGGCTTAATAAAATGAATATAAAGAATAAATATCCATTACCCAGGATGGTTGACCTTGTAGATTGCTTGGGTGGAGCACACTATTTCACCAAGATAGATCTCAGGACAGGGTACCATCAAATAAGAATTAAGTCAAAAAATGTCCAAAAGTCAGGATTTCGTTCTAGATTTGGTCATTATGAATTTCTAGTGTTGCCATTTGGATTAACGAATGCTCCAGCAACGTTCCAGCAAATGATGAATGATTTATTTCGTCCATATTTGGGGAAGTTTGTGGTTGTATTTTTTTACGATGTTCTCGTTTACAGTAAATCCTTGGTGGAACCTATAGAGCACTTAAAAATCGTCTTGATGAAGCTCCGTCAGGAGTTACTCTACGCTAAAGAGTCCAAGTGTGAATTCTTTAAGCAAGAGTTGTTTTATCTCGGTCATAAGATCACAGTAAATGGGATCAAGATTGACGAGGATAAAATCAAGATTGTGATTGAGTGGCCAATTCCGGGAACTGTGAGGCAGGGAAAGTCTTTTTTAGGTTTTACACTTTTCTTCAAGACATTTATTGAGGATTATGCTAAGTTAGCAGCACCGCTTAATAATCTGACAAAAGGAATTGTTAATAAAAAGAAAAAGAGGAATCAACCTAGTCCGCCTATTGTTTGGAACGAGGAATTGAATCAGTGTTTTGAGAAACTTAAAACAATGATTGTTTCAGCTCCCGTGTTACAAATTGCAAATCCAAATTTACCTTACGTCGTGAGAACGGACGCAAGTGATGTTGCAGTTGGAGCAGTTCTATTACAACTTATGGGCAATCATGTGAGTTTCTTGGCATTAGAGAAGTCCTCCTACTACTTGTATGACATCCTCAAAGAATTTCAAGGACTCTTACTTCTAGTTTTCTTACCAAATTTAGAATCAAAGCTATTTCGACAAAGAACCTGCAATATTATGTGTAACTGGCACTCCGAACTGTGCACGCATAGAGCCAAGACTGATGGTTAGCCAACGATTTCTCGCCTCATTCTTGACGGTGGAGCATCTCAAAGTGTGAAGCTTCTCCAATCCAAAAGAAAACCCAGCCCCTTGTGGTTCCATAGTCACCACTTTCTCAAACCACTCCTGTCCAAGGCTTGGGTTCACCACACCCAGTAGCTTTCCCATCTTATTCATCCATTTGTGATGGACCACATTCTCAGCCTCCTTGACAATTTTATGTTTTTTATCAAGGCCCGAATTGTATCGCGTCCTAGCCTCTACTAAATCCTTGTCAATATCAGCCTGCAAGCTCAAAGTAGTTACTGACATAAATGCTATTGTTTAACCGAAAGTTTTATGACAAGTTTCAAGCAAGATAGTTTTAAATGTTAGCTAGAAACTTAGATGGAACCTCAAATAGTACTCGAGACAGCATGTATTTTGTTAGAGGGTACCAAACTGGAGAGCCAGTTTTCTTTTCTTCATGGCGTCTCACTCTCTCTACTTCATGTAGCTCTACCGCTGAGAATTTATTCTGGAAGACGTCAATATTGCATTCTGCAACCCGACGAACACTATACAACTAATCTTTAAGATCAGTTTTAACCACACCAGGTTCATTGAGCCTGAAATCAAAGAAAAAAAATTACAAATATCCAATTAGCTTCAAGAAAAGAATTGCCATCAAACGAATATATCAAATAGGTGCAAAGAAAAATGAAGTTTGTCTGTTTATTCTGTTTTTCTTCAATGGCGGTCCTATTTCGTGGAACAGTCGTAAGCAAACCTCTATTGCACTTTCTTCTACTGAAGCAGAATACATTGCTGCTTCTCAATCTATTAAGGAAGCATTTTGGTTGAGAAATTTGCTGTCAGACATTACTTTGTATCAGTACAACCCTACAATTTTGTTTTGTGATAACCAAAGTGCTATTGCCTTATCGACCAACCCTAGATTTCATTCTAGGGTAAGAACATTGAGATCAGATATCACTACATCAGGGGCAAGGTTCTCGACAGAGAGGTGAGCTTAACATACTGCAAAATGCAGGACATGCTTGCAGACATCTTCACGAAAGCACTCAGTGTTAATGCACACAACAAATTTTGTGCATTGCTCAGTCTGAAGATCAAGGCATTCACGGATCCAGATTAAGAGGGGACGTTGGATTTATTCCCTCTACTCTTCTTAAATCCCATTTTAATCTGTCTCCATTCATGTTGCATATTTACTATCGTTGTCACGCAGTCTGCATATTGACACGCAAATTCGCACGGACGAAGAAAAGGCGAAAGAATCGCGACACTATGTTTTTACACACGTTATGGTGACAGACGAAAAGGGAACACTATCTTACAGAATGCCAAAGGTGCCCTAAAAGCAAAGGCACCTTGTAAATCTAATCCTAAGGCTACTCATAAGTGTGACGCACTTTTCGCATTGTCATCACCAACGATCACTTCAGCACTGACTGACGTCGCACCCTTTTCATGCTCACCCCATGCAGCTGCGCTAACAGATTGGACAACGACTGCAGCCACCTACGATCTCTTACAAACAACACATCCACGCTGTACTTTCCACATCTGCACACCTGTAATATAATGTATATATACTGGATACCATTTATGTATTCAGGTTAATGAGTAAATGAGTTGATGAGTTGACAATGAAGAGAAGCTTATCAGCGATATAGACAAAGAAAATGCCTCGTGCAATGATTCTTGATTGTCAGCAATAAGGTTTTATTCTTTTATAGATTGTATAAGCTTCGTAGGGCACGCGGTTTCGTCCACTATTGTCTTGTGTTCTACTGCATTATTGACATGTATACTTGATATAGTTAATCTAATACAGTTCTTTGTTTTGCGTTCAGATCTATGTTAATATTGCTATGCTTATCATTCATCCTGTCTGATCTTTCTAGCTGTTCTTTCTGGTAACAAACGACTAACATTTAGTCTTGTCTTTTGCGAATCATTCACAACTAATTATTAGTCGAGCACCGTCTAGTTCTTGGCAAATCATTCGCGATGAATAGTTTGTCTTACTATTCTCGACAAACCATTCTTCTGGAGCTTCATTCATTTATTAAAGTTTGGCTACGTAATCAACAACGACCGTGATTCCCATCACTACCGTTTTGTTTGTTCTGATAGGCATAGTCATGCTTACGGAGAGAGTCATATAGCTCGTGCACGAACATTTTCTGTTCGAGTTCGTTTCTCGTTCGTGTTCGTCTTACCTCTTTGAGCTTATTTTTTGTTTCTAACATACGACACATTTTCTCAACTCGTTCATCTCCCTCTCTCCAACATGTGGGCTGTCCCCCTTCAAGATATGAGTTGGGGCCACATCCAATGAATTCTTTTCATCAAAATGCACATCACGACTAACAATAATCTTGTTAGTGTTCAAATTGAACAGCCTATAGCCTTTGCTTTCACTACTATAGCCAACAAAAATTCATTTAACTCCTTTATCCTCAAGCTTTGTACGAAATTTATCTGGAACAAAAGCATAAGTCGTACAACCAAAAATGCGAAAGTGAGAGATTGTAGGCTTGTTTCCATACCAAACTTCATAAGGAGTTAATGCTTTCAATGCTTTAGTAGGACTACGATTGCTTATGTATGATGCCGTTATAACCGCTTCAACCCAAAACTTGTGAGGCAGCCCCTTTGCTTTGAGCATGCAACGGGCCATCTCCGTAAGTGTGCGATTCTTTCGCTCGACAACACCATTTTGTTGAGGTGTATAGGGAGTGGTCATTTGATGTAGAATTCTCTTTTCTCAAAGAAATGCACCGAACGTATTCTTAATGTATTCCCCTCCTCGATCGGTGTGTAGGGTCTTCAAAGAATGCCCAAACTGATTTTCCACCATTGCTAGAAAATCTTTGAAACGTTGAAAAACTTTCGATTTAGCCTTCATAGGATAGATCCATGTAAAACGGGAAAAGTCATCAATAAAAGTCACAAAATAGATGCACTTTCCAATGGATTCGGTCCTCATTGGACACAAGCATCACTATGAACCAAATCAAATTTATCAAGAACCCTTATAGTTCCATCAATTGGAAAAGGTTTCCTTTGAAACTTTCCAATATATACCCCTCACATACATGCCCTTTTGGCTACTCAATAGTAGGAATGTCTTCTACCATATTAAATGTCTTCAGCTTCTTCAAACTTGGAAAGTTGAGATGCCCAAACCTTGCGTGCCACAATTCAGCCAACTCTAATGATTGTGATGTAGAAGCAACAAGACATATAGAGGGAATTCATCGCTCATAGGTATCCAGAATGAATAAGCCAGCATGCATTGTTCCTGAAACAATAATCAAGAGTGATCTTTTAGGATCCTTGACAAGACACTTATCTTCTTTGAACTCAACAACTAGTCCTTGCTTTGACATAATTGAAACTAAAAGAACATTCTTCTTGATTCCCTGAACAGAAAGCACATTCTTAATGTACTTTTCTTCACCATTAGGCATAATGATGGCTACAATTCCAATTCCATGAATAGAATAAGATGCATCATCCACACATTGTATCTTACTTCCATTTTGCACTTTCACTAATTTAGTGAATGCTTCTTTGCGAGAAGTCATATGACGAGTAGCACCACTATCAATCACCCATTCAATGGGCTGAAAATCAGCAACTTGCAAAATAGAACCTGAATTCATGTAAAGCTAGAATAATGCAAGATCTTCCAGTTGCTATAAATGTAAATGAGCAATGGAAGATAAAATAGATCTGAAAATTAGAGATTAGCATTAGAGGATGATCTGACAGAGATTAAAACGACCAGAATGGGTCTTTCAGTAGCTGACTCCTCAGAGTTAGTGATTATAGAGAAAGAGGTACATATATTCAGAACTTTACCAATTGCTTTGAATCTGTAAATAGGATCACGCGCTTACCAGCGTTCTGATCATTGTTACTACAACTTTATTATACAGATTCGCTACTATTCTACATCCCTTTTTGCATTCTTGTTGAATGAAATTAACTCTCAGTCCTCTTACGTAAACATCAACATAAAGAGAAATGTATGGCTGTCTCTGACGTCTAAATTATTTCTACATTTTCTTCCTATCAGATTACCAGTATTAGAGGATTGCATGGCTGTCTGAGATGCCTAATCGTTTCTGCAATCTCTCTTTCACGGCAGTCTAAGACTCCTACAATGATAATTTTTTTTTCAACACAAAAGGAACAGCTCGCAATCTTTGTTCTTTAAGTAATCCACGATCTTGTTAAACATAGTTACCACTGTTTTTCATAATATTCATTGTCTTTCTCTTGTTGGTTGGGACTTCGTTCAGAAGCTTACAACATCACACCAACAGTTCTTATGTGTTGAATAAGATTATCAGTGTAGGAGTCTTAGACTGCTGTGAAAGAGAGATTGCAGAAACGATTAAGCGTCTGAGACAGCCATGCAATCCTCTAATGCTGATAATCCGATATGAAGAATATTGAGGGCCTCTGATTTTGTAAATAATGAAATACCACATTGGGATCTAGATTAAACCTCAAAATTTTCCAAAATACCCCACATTTGATCAAATAGTTTTATTTTTTCCATATCGTGACTAGGTACTAAAACACCATTGATCATCAGATCTTTACAGTCCTAGAATTCCCTTTCCAAAATTACTGATGTCCCATACCATCAGCTTTTCCTTCTAGAAAATCCTTAATCGCCTTGTCTGATATTCTAGAGATCCATTGATCTTCTAGTTGTCCTATAATCATTATAGGATATTATCTCTTTTCCCAAATACATGAGAATCCATTTATTTGGATGGCTGACATGCCTATCAGATGGATACCACAAATCCACACCTGATTCTATGATTTAGACAGAAGAATTAACATGGTTCAACACTACATTCTGATCCTTTCTGGTTAATGATAAGCTTCAATCCCCTATTGATGCATCAAATCTAGGGACAAGCTTCTGTCGACTAACAGATCCAATGTAATCCACATATCAAATTCTACTTCTAACATCAAAAGCATGATGCTGCTTTTGCTCCACCTCTCCATATGATTCCGACACCATCGAGATAGCTTCACCCTCCAAGAGGAACGTTACAGATCTTGTGGTCTTTCTCATGGCTACACTGCCTATGCACCATCCATCGACCCCAAATTCTCTGCAACTCCAGGTTCCACAACACAGATTAACTAAATCTCGTCTGTCGACAGTCGAAATACCATGGAGAGGGATCAATATAGCTGCGAATCAAAACAGCGACCACCTTTTGCTTTTCGGATACTCCAATAGCCTAGGCTACACAGTCCGCTACAGATGTTTTCACCCATCAAACCAGCGATCTCTGCACCTAAGTGCACCTCAGTTGTTCTGTCAACTAATTTAAGCCAACTTTCTATTTCTGGTAATCAATAATGACAGATGATATAATGCAGGTCTGGAGAGTATGGTACCTATGCCTACCTAATTACAGATTTTCCAACTATTAAGTCAAGCACTTAATGAGATGAACAATCGGAACAATCAAAGGTACTGTTAAATCAGGTTAAAAGTCTTCCCTGAATTCGGGCTTTCATCCAGAACCTCTTTTGGAGGAGAAGAAAGAAAAGAAGGTGGTAGACGACTAGTTAACTAAGTGGACCAGTTATTTTAATCTACATTTGGTCTTGCCTAGCCAAATCAATATGTTCAACTCTTTCAGAGAAGGAAGCACCCACAATTGAAGCTCCGCTTTCCGAGCGCACTCTCTCCAACAGATTTTGAAATGTGAACCTTGACCAATGTATTGGCCAACCAAGAAAGACTTCTCTCGTGCACTCTACAATATTGCATTCGCCAAATCTCTCATTGACATCACTCCTCTTATTGACGCATTTTTTGCTAATGCATATTGGGGTCGTTTTTGGACTATAGCAGTTTTTTGTGGCATATACTGCCTTGTAAGTTAGTTCTCGATGTTGCCACTTTTCTAGGATAGTCAAACAAAGGGCACAATAATGTAAGGAATATATTGATGACGTAAGGTGTCTGGTACATTGCCTTAAAAATAACATGTCATATGCTCTCGCGCAGAATACTACAAGGCTTGCAAAAAAGCATCATCGGTGCCAATTGGAGTGTTCTATTTAGCACTATACATGATTGCATTAGGAACTTGAGGAATTAAACATTGTGTATCATCGTTTGGAGAAGATCAATTTGATGATGAAGAACCTAGTGAAAGAAAGAAAAAGACATCATTTTTAACTGGTTCTATTTGTCAATTAACGTCGGAGCACTAATATAGGAGCTGTTGTGCCCAGCCATGAGTAAGTCTCAATCATAGAATGCCACTCAGATGCGGCCTCACTCTGGTGAGCATGCTGGAGTAACTAGAAAGGCAAAGAGAGAATTTTAGGACTTAGCTCCAGTTCCACTATATCTGGCATTCTCATCTTGTAGAAGTTGTACCTCATCCCAATATGATAGCCTAGGCATGATGCGACCTAAACCCCAAACTTGAAAATCCCCAATAAAAAAAGTGCAAACCGTAAATCTATATACCCTAAACCCTAACAACTATACCACTAAACCCGAAAGACAAAATACAAAACACAAAATAGTAAAACAACAAACACTAAATGCCAAACATTAAACATTGAACCATAATAATAATCCCTATAAAAGTTTGTTGCAAAAAAATCCTAACTCTAGCCTATGTAGTGGGTTTCTAAAAAATCAACAAAAACTTGAGAAAAGCCTACAGCCCGTTCTATGCTCATTGTAGAAAAAAACTTTTTAAAAAAAAATGATATGGAAAAAACTTCCAAAATAGGATCACTAGCAATCATGCAGAAAATCGCACTGACATACCACAAATCATTATGACAAAAAAAAGGCAACAAATCCATCCCTTAGCTCATTCATGTTCTCCATGAAGGTGCACTTTTTCAGCCTCTAAAATTGTGAAATGGGAAACGCTTTGCCAACAGGGTGTTTATAAACATTTCAAAATCTCATTCCAAAAATATTGGACGTTCCGGCTTGTTTCTCTTATGTGATGAATACATAGATGGTATTCAATATATATACATAATTTTTACAGGTGTGCAGATGAAGAAAGTACAAAGTGGATGTGTTGTCTGTGAGGGATCATGGGTAGTTGCTGTCGTTGTCAAATCTGGTTGCATACTTGCATGGGATGAGCGTGACAAGGCCGCGACGTCAGGCTTCGCATAAAATAACGTTGGCGAAGATGCGAGAAACGTGACACTCTGACAAATGCCTTAAAACTGATTTACAGGGTACCCTAAACCGTGAAGGGCACTTTTGGCATTTGTAGGGCAGTGTCACCTTTTTCGCCTTTCTTGCCTATGGAAATTCACTTGTATTTATGTGGATAGTCATGTTTACTTGTCTTATTTTATATGTAAATATACAGATTGTGCAACAACATGAGTAAAAATGCAGCAGCATGAATGGAGGCAGATTAACATAGGATTTAGGAGAGTGAAGGAGATAAATCAACATCTCTCTCTCTCTCTCTCTCTCTCTCTCTCTCTCTCTCTCTCTCTCTCTCTCTCTCTCTCTCTCTCTCTCTCTCTCTCTCTCTCTCTCTCTCTCTCTCTCTCTCTCAAATGTGGATTTATCATTCAAGCCTCCAAAAGAGATGAAAGTGCACATATAGTACTATGTGTTAAAATAAAGATGAAAGAAGGTTCATGCTAGATTGCTCAGAACCTAAATCTAAAATCTACAAATAACATTACACATAATTTAAAGTCTTTTATCTCTCTCTCTCTCTCTCTCTCTCTCTCTCTCTCTCTCTCTCTCTCTCTCTCTCTCTCTCTCTCTCTCTCTCTCTCTCTCTCACACACACACACACACACACACACACACACACACACTCCCTCACATCCTAAGTCTTGTGAAATTGTCAAAATCTTGCTTGATCTAGGCCAAATCTATGTACATATCATCTTTGGCTAAAAGCATGGTTTGGTGGTACAAAAAAGAACCCATTTTTCATTGTACCTTTTGGTAGTACATTTCACTTTTTGGGGATTTGGGAGGGGGTTTGATAGATGCTACCCACGAGTTAATGCAATGATGGTGTCCCTAGTAATGATGGGCCTACCCTCTTGGAGTATTGGGGGGTAAACTTACTTAAGATTATTAAATAATGAACTTTTTTGTGTGCATTTCTATTAAAAAAAGGTAGTGTCCTTGACAGTCTATGTTGTACCACCAAATCAAGATTTTAGCCCTTTACACATGTGAGGAGGCTGTTTTCACGCGTGAAATAAATGCACATATCATTTAGATTAGTCATATAGGTTGTACATACCTTTTTATTTGAGATCTAGTGGCTAAAATGGCCAAAAGCTAGTTATCTAGCTATATGCCACTTGGCATCATTGTATTGGTAGGAAGTGCTATACCATGAGATCAGGAGTGGAGGGATGCTCACACATGTGGTAATATCAATAGCATGCGAGTTTGTAATTGTAGAAGATAGTTATCTAAGTTCCTATAAGTTAGGGAAATTACCCAAAATCAAGAAGGTGACATAAATCAAGGAAGTCATGGACCATGTGCCAAGTTTGATGTGATTGATTTGATGACTAGGCACTCTCACACATGCCAAATCAGTTGAGTCAGTAGCAGCTCGAGCTACCTCTTGTGTATATATAGAGCCTCATATGGCCATCATCGAAAAGCAAGTGAAACCTTGGTTTTGGAGCACATCTTGAGTAATTTCACCATTTGTATTGTGATTTTATGGTTCTATTGCATTCCAATCTTAGTGTACTTCATTCTTTGCTGGCAAGCTGTACAAGGACAGGTTTTCACACGTGTTAAACCTCTTTTTCCATAGTTTGATCTTTGTTGATTGTTCTTGTTAGATTTGTTGATGTAAAATTGATCTAATGAGCTCTAATCTTGAGTAGATTGGTAGATTAATTGAATCTAATACCCAATCTCTCTTCTTGTGGATCTGATTTGGATCCATTTCGTCATTAATTCTTTGGAATTTAACAAGTCCCATGCATACTCCTCCTCTTCCACTTCCACTCATGAAAAAAAATCACTATGTACAATACAAAAATATCAAAAAAAAAATTACAAATAAAAAAATCCTAGTTGCACAAAAGAAAACAAAACAAAAGGATCATACTTGAGAAAGACAAGTGAATTTTATAGAGGTGATCTCCAATAGTCCACTACAAGAATAGAAAATTAAGAAAATCACACAACTTTAAGAGTAGAAACGAATGTCAAAGTAAGATATGTAAAATCCATTAGATTCTAAAATCTGCACTATACTTAGTGTTTTTATGCACAAATAAGTGACAACATTAATAGAAGTTACATTGTCTTGGTACATCAAAATTCGACATTTTTGTCGTCCATTAGAATCTAACATCCATAAAAAATTTCGTCAAAGATTTTTATTTCAAAACTTTATTATTGTGTTTTGCTAAAACTCAATGGATTATGTATGTGAGATTTCAACATATTATGAATCTTTTTAATTCCATTGGAATCTTATATTAAAATTTGTGGTTTTTGTTCTTGATTATCTAGACAAAAAAACCAATTTTCATGTACATATTTTGAATGTGGTCTATGGCTTGAAATTACAAATTAGAATGATTCATGGTTCTTGTACATCGTATAATATTCCATCATTTGGAATATTGGAACAATCTTTTGATTAATCACCTACTTGATCCCATGCACGTATTTAAAAATCTGGGTGAATCTATATGGAAACACTTGATTGGTGTAAAATATGTCATCGTTGCAAGGCACAATCTAAAAGAATCAAATATCGAAAAAGAATATTGGTAAAGGATGGTGAAAATCATGCTACAAAAGCACCTTGGACATTCACTAAGGAGGAGCTTCACCATGTGCATTCCCTTATTTGACATTGAAATACCAACTGATTCTACCCATTCTCTACAGACATCATTCACAGTGGATGGAAAGTTGAATCAATATCTCAACTCTTACGATTGGCTAAAGATAAATCAATTCATATACTCACTGTCAATTCGTGAGTGCTTGTCAAAAGATATTTGTGAGACCATAGACAAATTATTGATCATTATCAGGTATTTGCATTTACTTGGCGTATTTTTTTACTTAATATTCATTGATTGAAAACTCAAATAGACAAAAGAATGAATTGAGTATGTTGTGGATGAGTTTATTTAAAAAAAATTCATGAGCTATATCTTCGTAAGAGACATGAGGATATGGTGGAGATTGTGTGCATGTTTAAGAGATTCTATGACTTCCATCATGGACTCGCAAGTGCATCTATTGGTGCACTTGGTTGACGAAGTTACTATTGCTGCACTAGGTAGAAGGATAATTTTATTTTGCAAGTGTATTGTAAACTAAATCAATTGATATTTGAACTCATTAAGTAAAACACTTATTTTTAACTATTTGTGGCTTTTAAGGTGGATGTTCTATATGGAAAGGTACATGAAAGTTTTAAAAGAATCTACGCATCGAGGCAAGGCCTGAAGATAGCATGTGAGAGGATGATTAGTACATGAATATCTCTTTTATGTTATTGAAATTTTGCACCAATTACACCTACCTACTCCACAATTGTGGCATGAGGAGGAAATGCCTATGATGGTCAACACAAAATCACCAAGCATACAAAAAATCAGCTTGAACAAAAACAAAAAGCAAACTCGTAACTATTCGTAACAAGTGAAAAACCTCAAGGGATGAGAAAGGTCCACAGGCTGACACCCTTCCAATGAGAAAAAAATTTCATATTCATGCTTTATGATTGTGGAGTTATGGATAAATGGTTAGAACTATACAAAGAAGAGAAAATAGAGAGGACCTTACCTAGAAAGCACCAACAACATAATAAAGGTAGACATGTGGTCACAAATTCACGTGATGTTGAACCATTGCAAAAGCATTAGAGGAATTCTAACTTTAAAAAAGACCCTATAAAAAATGTCATGTAGATTGACAAAGTTTTTTTAAGATAAATTGCTAAAATAAATTCATTTTCTGCCCAAATGCTTTTTTCATGTATGCCCGAACTATTTTCGATGCTTAACCATTCTATGTATCCTTTGTAGTTCATTAAAAATAGCATAAAGCTCTCATCGAGAGCTTTTTAACGGTATAATTTGCATCTCAATCGGAGCTACAGTCAAGAAGTTATACTATTTTTAATGATAAATTGCATATAATGCTATGAATAACATGTCATGCTTGTGGGCTGCCCTCGACGCCAATATATAGTATTATTAAAAAAAATCAATTTTAATGAGCTACGTTACGCAGACTTCAAATTTAAATGATTTGATTGGTCCATGTGTAAGAAAAATTTGAGAAAAAATATGAAGATAATTTTTACAAAGGGCCTTTTTTGGGTTTAGAACTCTCTAATGCAATGCAATATAGAGTGGATGCATAACACACTACAAAAAGCATCAAAGGAGAGACAAAAAATATCAAATGTGGAATGAGACTTTGTAAGAGGATGCAAATGGAATATATTATTCTTGAGATACTTTATTATGAAAACATTCTTGTCTATAACAATATTTGTTTAAAGATACGTGATGATTATTCCATTCGAAATGGTTTGCTTTTTCGTAGAGGAAAAGTCCATGTGCCTGATATCGCGGACATTAGGGCCCAAATCCTGCATGAGTGCCACGATAGCCCCAACGCGAGACACCCTGGTATATAGAGGACGCTTGACCTTGTTAAAAGAAAATTTTATTGGCCAAAAATGAAAGGTCACGTCGAGGCATACGTTCTAAAGCGTGAACAATGCTAGGTAAATAAAGCGGAAAGGCTCAAAGCAGCTGGTCTGTTGCATCCATTGGAAATTTCCAACAAGAAGTGGGAAAGTATTTCCATGGATTTTGTGGTCAAACTTCCCAAGTCAGGGAAGGATCACGATGCTATTTGGGTAGTAGTTGACAGGCTAACCAAAATAGCATATTTTATTCCAACAAAAACTACTGTCAAAGCTTCTGAACTTGCTCAAGTTCTGGCAAGCGGTCTTTGAAAGACTGGAAACTACTTTAAGTCTATCATCTACGGATCACCCAGAAATTGATGGTCAGACCGAACGTGTCAACCAGTCGATGGAAGATATGCTTCGCACATATGTTTCAAGGTGACAATCAGACTAGGAAAAGTATCTCCCAATGGTTGAGTTCGCATACATAGTATGAAGCATTCTACCACTGGTTTTAGTCCTTTTATGCTCTTGTACGGCTTTCAGCCTCGTTCCCCTATCTCCATTGGACTCAAAGGTCTCAAGGTTCAAGCTGCAGCGGATTTCTTGCATGATATGCAGGAAATGCTGTAGGTGACTAGGAAAAGAATTAGATCTGCTCAAGATAGAGCCCAGTTCTATGCCAACCGAAGTCGCGCTCCTCGAGAGTTTGAGATCGGTGATTGGGTGTATCTTAGAATCCCTAAGGACTCTAAGACACTTCGAACAGGAACATGTCTGAAGTTATCTCCACGTTTAGCGGTCCTTTCAAAGTTCTTAACAACATTGGTAGGGCTGCTTATAGACTAGAACTCCCTGTTGGAACTAAGGTTCATCTTGTATTCCATGTTAGTCGTTTAAAGGAACGACTTGGTGGGAAAGATGACCTGATTCCTACAGATGATCTAGTTCTATTGGAAGATTTGACTGCTTTTGTACCCCATGAACCAGAAAGGATAATGGATACTCGACGACATCAGCTGAGAAATCGTCCGATTTCTGAACATCTGATTTGTTGGAAAGGTATTTCAGATGATGAGGACACCTAGGAGAAGGAGGATGATTTAAGACTTAGATTCCCTGGTTTCTTCCCATAGGAGGAAGTTTTTATTGGGGGGGGGGGAATGTTATGTACCATAACGGTATGCCCTTCAGTGACAGCCTCGCAAGGGGGATGACGCAGGACTAGAGTTATCAACATGTCTAGGTGCCACGCATCACCATCCTAGGTGGTCACATGTCGCCAGCAGGACCGTGCTTGATGGGACCCACTGTGCTATATCTAATAGTGGTGGGGTTTCCCTATTTCTATTCACTCAGTCTACCCGAGAGTTGGTGAATGGAGAGCACGTGCATAAGCCATGATGTATCTCCAGGCCAGGAGATGTGTGCTAGGGAGAGCCGAGTGCGATGGCTGGTGGTATGGGATGCCAGTTATCGTAGGAGGCTTGACCGGGCATGATTGTTCCGATTGCTCCAGCGCATGGGAGTGGGTCGGTTGTGACCCTACGGTTGGGCGGTTACGGAGCGTTGTCACTGGTGTGGGGTGTGTGGAACCCTCAAGGCAGTCAATGATCCTAGGGAGTTGTAACACCATGTGACAAGGAACAAAGCAACAAAACAATTGTATCTGACTCGGGAAAGATACATCATAAACATGCTCAGAAAATATGGAATGGACAATGCAAACCCAATGGCAACCCCACTTGACCCAAGGGCCAGACTAAGTTCATACATGTCACCAACAATAGAAGAAGAAAATGGGGAAATGAAGAGACGCCCTTACAAAAATCTCATTGGTTCATTGTTGTATAACATGATCTGCACTAGGGCCAGATATCTCCATTGCCTTAAGTAAATTAAGTCAGTTCTTGACCAACCCAGGGGTAGAACATTGGCAAGCTGCCAAGAGGGTTTTGAGATATCTTAAAGGAACCGTTCTAGATGACAAAAAGTCAACGTGCAGATAACATGGGGAAGCTCAAAACAAAATCAGTCACACTCTCATCCACTGGTGCAAAATTAATGGGATTATGTTATGGAGCAAGAGTATATCTATGGATTAATATTTTTGTGTAGAAATGGGAATCACGAGAGAAGGCATTAAGATATACACTGATAATCAAGGATGTATACTCATTTGCAAAAATGGAGCATTCCACAAGAAAGGCAATCACATAGACATCCAATACCACTGTGTCAAGGACCTAGTACAAAGTGATAGAATGATCTTGAACTATTGCCCCACAAGTGATGACCAAAGTAGTACCAAAAGACAGATTCAACTATCTGAATAGCAATTGCTGATAGATATGATCTCACGAATATACCATTTTTCTAATCACGGTAAGGAAGAAAGAGCGGATCCTTGAGAAGTGCATCCATGTCTTTCTCGTTTGAGCAACCAATCGTCACGTCTCGGCTCCTCCCACCATCTGGAGATGGCATGATCAATACTCCAGATCGCGGGCCGGGGTCTGATTTGGGCCGAATTTGCATGAATGACACATACAGAGGCTTTCCCCAGCCGAAGTTCAATTTATAGATCGGCAAGCCTGCAAAGGTGTTGCAGCCGAAAGATTCTGGTTCGCCGAATTGCAGACATGGGCTTTTGGCATTCGGTAGCTCCAGCTCCGCACGGTCGATCGTACTTTGACAGAACGCGGCGTCGTACCTGTTGATGCTCTCATGTATAATTTTGGCTGCATAGGAGATGTGGTGGGTGGCAATGGAGACAGCCTTAGCAACAGCGCAGCATTTCAGAATTGCATTTCCAAAGTAGCCTTCAGGGATGGGAGGATCGCAGCGACTACGAATGTTGATAGGGAAGTAGAATGTGCTCTCCTCTCGATCGGAACTCCATCCTCGAGCTCGAGTCAAGCTCGACCATAGCAGTGCACACAGAGCTTCGTGCGATGTCGCGCTGCCATAGGCAAAGGGTCCTCTCTCCACCTCCCTCACACACTCGTTTACTTTCTTGTCCGACACTCGCATTGAAATGACCGGTGACGCATAAGAGCCAACAGTATCATCAGTAGGCCCACAAACAATAGAGGCTTGCTGCTTGGAAGATGCTGGCACCACGAAGGAAGAAATGTCTTCATCTGAGCGTTGTGGAGGATCACGAGCCTTCAGTATTGTCCTAGAAAGCTTCGGAGCGATGGACAGGGGCTTGCCTTGATGAATTTCACCCCACGCCTTGAGAAACTGGATTGCACCCGTGCCATCAGTCAGGATGTGTGCGAAGCTGAATCCCAGTGCCAATCCTCCGCACTTGAATACAGTCACCTGCACCTTCGCCATGGGCACCTCCTCGATCTCTCTAGCCATTGTGTCCCGAGGATTGAGCTCCAGAGTCAGAGAACACCACCTCAGGTCAGGCCAATCGTCCAACCGCGCATCTGTGGTAGCCTCTAAGAACACCACACCATCTCCAGGCTCTCTCACCAGGGTCAATCTTCCCTCCTTGGTGGATCTAACACGTCCTGCCACCACAGGATAGTAATCGAGCACCATAGCCAAGGATTCTTTCAACCTTTGCATCAAGCTAGCGATCTCAGTGGAGGAAGTATAGTGAGACTTAAAGTAGAAGATGAGCTGTGGATAATGTAAAGCAGAGCAGAACCTATGGTCGATACTTGAGAGTGCAAACGGATCTGCAAATTGTACATGATGTTTTGGAACAACTTTCGATACTGCTCGAATTGCTACTGATGTCACCATTTCCTACAATTTATCTGCAGCTGCATCAAACATCAACAGGAGCGTTGCTCAAGGCAAAGATCGTGAAATGCAGATGGAACAGTCCTGAGTGAGGTCTGTACTCTAATCCGAGGTCTATGGGAAATTCCAGATTCAGATTACCTGTATTCTAGAAGAGATAGCACCTATCAATCAAAGAGCATGCTGTGGAAGACAGTTTTGTTGCAGCAAATAATCAGAAGCTGTGCATGGCAATCAACTGCCTTTGAATCTACTTCACAGCTGGGCGCATGCAGCAAAGCAGATAGAAATCAAGATGGGTCAGTGTAGATTGATAAATTTAGTTTGTTTTACTCTGCTCAGAATCAAGAGGCAGAGAAAAACCTTCTACTTGGACAACAAAAGTGAACAGACAACTGGGTTCAAGCTAGATTCTCGTCATAATTTAAACAAGAATGACATAAAATTAAATTAGACTTCAAAATCCTTTTCCTCTTCTAATGATCTGCTGCAACTAAGAAAACTTGATCTGCTGCAACTAAGAAAACTTGCTGATCATGAGGCTGGCTTAAGCATAGAGACTACCTTTTACCTATTTTATAAGTGGATGGATAGGAGCTGCAGCATTTGCAAATTGCAATGCACGTGAAAGGCCTATGTGCATGTCAAAGAATAATAATTTTTTTTTTGTAACTTGTTTCTTTGAAATTTGAATTGTTGATTAAAAATATGGTAGTCAAAGGTGAAATGGATTAAATTTTGGTACTTTAGAAAATATAAAACTTTTCAATTCCATTTGCATATATATGATTGCATTGCTTTAATGTTGTTCAAATTGTCAATTTTTTGATAGTGAGTTTATTATTGTTTATGCTTTTCTTTCATCATGATCAAGGACTTTTCAAGGTCGATAACATTATTGAAATAATCTACAATTCACTATATGTGGTCTATTTGTGTATTTCATTGTCGCTTGATGGACAACTATGTAAATAAACATGACGTTGTTTCCATTATGTTGTTGAAATTATTGATATATATATATATATATATATATTTTGGTAGCCCTTTGTTGTCCTATGCTTTTGATATTATCATTTGACATCCAAGATTTTCGGGAGGCCAATAGCATAAGTGAAATTACCTACAATTAGAGATCTATAGCCAATTTGGGTCCTTGCAAAAATCTCTTGTTGGTTGACTCAAAGACAAGCCAATTGTGTCTTTGATTTGAACCTTGGAGATTGGAGATTAGAATTCAACGAGACTCAGACAATTACAATAGGGAATTCTTAACTTTTCAACCTCATATTTTTCACTTTTAATTTACAGATTTTTGGGTTTATAAAAGAGAACATTTGTAAATGTAATTTTATTCAATTTTTTCACAACAAACACTGTGTTTAAAAAATAATAGACGAACGATATATTTAAAACATAAATGTCAAAATGAAAGGCAAAAAAAATGATCCTTTTTATATGACATACAAATCAAAATTTAGCAAGTCATGGTTAATGGGTAAAATAAAAGTCAAAACATGTCATATGGAAAGGAGGGGTTGCCTTTCAATTTCCAAGGCTGGTGTAGAGATTGAACATGAGCAAGTTTGCTTAACAAGTCTAGGAACAAGGATCACATGAAATTGAAATAGATTAGAATTAAGAAATTTACTAATATATTCTTATAATAAAAAAATAGCTTGCAAGTGGTATGGCCATTAAAAAGAAAAAGTCACAAATAAAAAAATCCTAGTTGCACAAAACAAATGGATCATACCTGAGAAGATTGAGACAAGTGGAAATTTTGATAGAGTTGATCTCCAACACTCTACTACAAGAATAGAAAAATAATAGAAAACTAATAAAAAATCACACAAGCTTAAGAGCATAAATGAATGTCAGTTTCTAAGATCTGTAAAATTCATTGGATTCTAAAATCCGCATCACACTTAATTTTTTTTATGCACAAATAAGTGACAACATTAATATAAGTTACATTGTCTTGGAAATGGTACATCATAATTCGATATTTTTGTCGTCCATCAAAACCTAACATCCATAAAAATTTTTGTCAAAGATTTTTATTTCAAAAATGTATTATTTTATTTTACTAAGATAAAAAGACTGGTAACCAAGGATATTTGTGATCTATCATCCAAAGGACGTTATCAAAAAAGACAAATATGTGCATTCAAGTAAGTTACAGCTTATTTGGTTTAATATTATTTGAACTTTTTGATTTGATCATAATCACTAGTTCTGTTATTTATTTTTTTCACTCATGGTTTATTTGTTTATTATGTTGCAGTCAATACTATGAGTGTCCTAATCTCTACTAACTTTTTTATGAACATTATATTTGCCATGTAGATCTACATTGATTGATGAAAACCATTTGGCTGATGAGATTTCCATTGGAAACTCGTTAGGTTCTATTTTAACTTCTAAATCTATGAAATCAATATTAAACAATATCAAAATGAAAAAGATTAAGACTTTGATTATTGATAGCATTATGAATGAAGTTGGAAAATTATTGGACATTACATTGGTTCAAGGGACGTGATTTTTCTAGCATTATTAGAGAAGCATATGCAACAATTTTTAAGATGATAAAGGAAGCATTTGCGCAGTAAGTATAAAGAAATTGCCAATCCCATGACCATTTCATCTTAAAAGAAAAAGAGACATGTTAAACCAAGGTATGCAAAAAATAGTAGGTATTCCATTTCATATCAATAAAATGTATTGTTCGAAGGGAGAATGTCTAGCTTATAACAATTCCAACAATTTGTATATTGACATTAATCAGTTACTAACATTTATCATAGATTTTGATGGTATTACAAGTGAGAATGTCAATAACAAGTTGATAGTTGTTCTTAAGTTACATGAGTTTGAAATTATAAAGGGAGGAAAAATGGAGAGAGTTAGTCTTACGATCGTGAATGGAGCACTTTCAAATTCGAAACACTTAGACGGCCTCAACTTCAGTGTTCAATCAGAAAATGATATTTGGTGGTTGGCAGCCTTTTAGGTATAGTAGTTCAAATTATAGATTCTATAAGGATAATCTTCTCGATTGTTACAGTATGTTGAAACAAATTTTTTTGTTTCTCTTATAGGTGTTGAAAGAAGACCAAAACATTCTCTCATGGATATTTAATAGCTTGTCATATCTTGTCATCGTCAAAGATCACGTGGAGGGAGTTCCAAAATTTCATTATGTGAAGCTCTGACTTTTGGTCCTCAACTATCCAACTCCATATGATTTTTCTTGATAGCATGCAATCCTTTTCCAATTGGGAAAAGATTAAAACCAAAAGTTTCTGTGTATCTTATGCACATAAACCTCTAAATGAATCCAAAATTGAGTCATAAAAGTTGTGACGTATAAGCAATACTTATCAACAACTTTATTCACAAGTAAAGTTCTATTGTTGATCAAACAAGTAACTCAAAAGTAGCGCTCTTGACCCGGTTAGATGTATCGGATTTATAAAATATTTGAATGTCTTGGTGTGGGCCCAAATTTCAAACACCAGATTCAATGTGATTCTAAATCTATCCTAGGTCAATAAGCAATTCTCATCGAGAAATCACTTTTATCTAGCGAGAAATTCTCTCTTCACAATTCTCATCAATATGCTTATGTTTTACCGACTAGTTTATGCATGCATATAAACTTAGTCCATGAATTTGTAGATCCACAGGATTAAAGTTTGTACAAAAGAATTTATGATCCCACAAAGATTCACTACATAGCATTATCTGCAGATTAAACACAATCCGTAAGCAATATATTTTTGAAAATTCTGTAACTCAGTTAATTCTAAGAGAGAATATTTCTCAAAGAGTGCTATTTCATAACCAACATCTCAATCATAGTTTATTACAAAAGAATATATTTTTAGTGTGAATTTCATTTTTTGCATCAACTCATGGATTAGGGTTCACGCTAAGATCAAGCTTATCACAACCTGCAAGAAACAGGTTTCAACAAACCACTTTCTTGTAATAGAACTCTCTGGTTTTGATACAAATCAATCAGCCTTGTAATCAACAACTTTTCTACTACAAGAGTGTTTTCTAATTTCTATTCTCTTACATCTTCTAGCTAGATCTTAAACACAATCCTTAGAAGATTCCAAAATATTATATGCATTCTGATTCCAAAACCATGTCTTTCATTTACACATATAATAGATTCCTTCAAAAATCTATGCAATAGATGTTTTACATAGATATCTTCCTATCCACCTACTTCTCCATCTTTTAATAGAAAACTTCACGAGTTTTTGTGAAAGATTCAACTAGTTTCATCACATTTTGCAATATTTCCATATTTGGCATATTGAGGCCAAAACTTGTTTTAGACTTAGAGGTTGACTTTTCAAAGTTCATTAGTCTAAATTTCATTTGAATAAACACTTTTTGAAAGTGTGGGAAAGATAGAATGCGAGTTTGAGTAGATTCAATTTGAATAAGTTGGGTACATTGAATCTAGACCCAAAATTGGTAGGGTTAGCATTTTGGTGGGAAAGCCAAGTGGCCAAATAGGATTTGGACCTGCTATAAAAGGATTTAACTCGTGGAGAGAGTCATCTTCTCTCTTCTCTATCTCATTTCATGCTTATACATGGTTCTCTTGGGTTCTACTATCCATTGGTGCACTATCTTGGTGATTGCTTGCAATTCTATGTGTAGAATGATCTATATTTGCTATTTTTGGATCCACACGTGTGAAATACAGTAGCTTGCTGGTTTTGTACGGACAGCAACAGTACATAATCATTTCATTCAAGTTTGATCAAGTTCTATTAGTGTTTGCATCTCAAATTGTGTGTAGATGCTGATTTTTCTACATTGGTGAAATTGGTAGTGTATTTCTCTTTCTAACCAAAGATCATTCAAGTAGATTGGATCTTAAGGATCTGAAATCTTTCACATGGTATCAGAGCTCTTGTGTTTCAGGTTATGAAGGAGGAAATCAGATCTATCAATGATTTGGTGAAGATATCAAGTCTAGAGCATGCTAGAGAGGATTCTACATCAAAATCGGATTTTTTGCTTTTGTAGATTGGATCTTTTGTAGATCAAAACACTAAATAGGTCAATATACTTGTTCAATTCCATTTTTTGAATTCACATGCTGGATTTGGCCGATTTTTGGATCATTGGTTCAGCCTAAGTGGTGGCTTATAGATTGCATATCAAATTTTCAGCATTTGCATGTAGATTTGGAATAGTCAATTTTTTGTGATTTTGTCAAAACCCTAATTTTGATTGGATCTCTAGATAGTGAGGTTGCTGGACTTCATTTGAGTGTGTTTCAATCTTAAGAAGTGGCAAAAGTCATTAGATTGAGGATAGATCATAGGTTGATCAAGATTCCATGATTCTATGTGTTGATTTGCTTGAATAAGTGCTAGAAGAGAATTTGTGAGATAGTTTCAAATCTTGGTGATTTCTTTTGAAAGCATTTGTTGTTGTTCAAAGGAGTGCTTTGTGCATTGAAACAGGTTGAAAGAGAAGATCAGGTCATTGCTACATGGCAACCTCAATTGGAGTCATGTTGGAAGCCAATGATAGGCTTACCTCAAGTAACTATTCATTATGGAAAGTGAGGATGGAGTCACTTCTTGAGATGAATGATGTTTTGGATATTGTTGTAGGTTTGGAGGAGAGACCAGCAACACAACAAGATCAATTGAGTATGACAAGAGAGCCAAGAAGGCTCTACACATGATAAAGATGAATGTTACCAATGAACTTCTCAAGGAAGTTGGTAAGTGCACATCGTCTTTGGAAGCTTGGAATTCATTGAAGAAGCTTTATGAATCCAAGTCTTCTTCTAGGGTGTTGACTCTAAGAAGGCAAATCTTTTCTTGTTTGCAAAAGAATGAAGAAAGTCCAAGTACTTTTGTTTTGAGTTGAATGATGAGTTAGCTTGCATAGATGAAAGCATTAAGGAAGGAGAACTTATTCAAGTGATTCTTAATGGCTTGTTGGATGCTCATGCTAACATTGTTCAAAGTATTGCTATTCAAAAGACTTTGCCAAGTTTGATGGATCTTCAAGAGATCTTGATCAATGAGGAATATAGGCTTCAAGCAAGAGGTGGATCTACATCGACACTTCAAGAGGATGCTATGTTCACAAAGGGCAAATTCAAGGGCAAAACCAAAATCAAGTGGTCTAAAGGGCAAGATCAAGTGGATGCTTCTTCAAGTGGCAAAAAGAAGGATAGATCAAAGCTCAAGTGCTCCTATTGTGGCATCAAAGGACACTTTGCAAGTGAGTGCTACAAGAAGAAGAGAGATCAAGGAGACAAGCAAGGTAATCTTACTCTTGATGATGATGGTTTGGATGTGCAAGATGCAAATGATGATGCTTTTGTGATGTCTTCATGTACGCTTGCTAATGATGGAGATCTAGATCCTTGGTGGATTGATAGTGGAGCAAGTTCACACATGACCTTTCACAAAGAGTACTTCACTTCTTTGTTGGCATATGGAGATGACAAGGGGGTGATCTACATGGCCAATGATGGTGAGTGTGCAATCAAAGGGATTGGCACAATTCCTATTTCTCTCTCTACAAATAGGAATGTTCATTTGGAGGATGTCTTGTTTATTCCATCTATTACCAAGAATTTGCTTAGTGTGAGTCAAATGCTAAGTAAGGGCCTCAAGGTGGAGTTTGATGGAGATGCTTGTTTGATCAAAAGGAAGGATGTCTTGATTGGAAAAGGAAAAAGACAAGGGAAGTTGTTCAAACTTGATGCTTGTGTTATTGCTAACCAAGTTGGATGTGTTGCAAGGGAGCAAATTTCTATTCAAGAGGTTTGGCACAAAAGGCTTCAAGTCATTGGAGGTAATGGCAAGGAAGAAGGTTGTGATTGGTCTTCCAAGTTCCTTAAGTAATGACAAGCATGTTTGTGAGTCTTGTGCTTTGTCTAAGTCACATAGACTACCTTATACTAGATCTATTTCTAGATCTACAAAGCCTTTTCAACTTGTACATTCGGATATTCATGGATTTACTACAATTAGCAATAGTGGAGCTAAGATGTATGTAGCATTCATTGATGATTTTAGTAGATTTTGTTGGATCTATTTACTAAAGAGCAAGGATGAAGTGTATGATGTCTTTGTCAAGTTCAAGAATGCAAGGGAGAACCAATTCTCCACAAAGATCAAGTGCTTGAGAGGTGACAATGGTGGTGAGTACATATCTAACAAGTTCAAGGCCTTTTGTGATGAGCATGGGATCAAGAGGGAGTATACAACATCAAGGACCCCACAACAAAATGGAGTGGCTGAAAGGAAGAATAGAACTTTATGTGAAAGTGCTAAAGCTATGAGGTTAAGTGCTAATCTTGACAAACCATTTTGGGATCAAGCTTTGTTGTGTGCCAATTTCTTGTGCAATAGGTGGCCGAGTGCTATTTTGGATGGAAGGACACCTTTTGAGATGCTATTCAAGAGGAGGCCGAGTGTCAACTTTCTAAGAACCTTTGGATGCACATGCTATGTCAACATTACTCTTGATGATAGGACCAAGGAGGATCCATCTTCAAGAAGAGGTATTTTTGTTGGATATAGTGAGGTGAGTAAAGCCTACAAGGTTTACATTCCTTCTACTAACAAAGTGATTCTTGGTAGAGATGTCATTTTTGATGAGGGAAACATTCCAAAGGTGTCTTCAAGCATGATTGATGGTAAAGTAGATGGATCTAACATTCTTGATGTTGATGAGAAGGATCCTACTTTGGATGGTGGTGATGATGGACCTTCATCAAGTCAAAAACCAAGGAGAACATCAAGAGAAAGACAAGTACCTTCAAGGCTCACATATGATCAAAAGGTAAGCAAGTAGTTTATGGAAATTATGTTGCTTTCCTAACCTCTTTGGATGAGCTTACAAGTGTAGATCAATCAAGGAAAGAAGAGGATTGGATCCAAGCAATGGATCTTGAGTATCGATCTCTTATGAAGAGTGGAACATCTTTTGGAGGATCTTCTTGTGTACATGGAGCTATGCAAGTGGATGGATGTTATCTTGCTGTAAAATCAAGTAATGGATCTGGAGAACAAATTTTTTTCAATGACTTTGATGGTCAAGTTGAAGATCAAGAGGTTGATCTCAAAGCACTTCAACTAGTCAAAAGGGAAATTGGCAATTTGGAGCTAGTCAAGAGCATCAAAGGAGAGGTAATTGGCAAAGGTGTTATGGATCTATTTTTGCAGCATATTTAAGACTCAAGTAAGGTCAAAGGAGCAGCAAGGAAGTGTTGTTCAAGTTTACTTTACTTGTTCTATCTCATGTTTGAGCAATTTCATGTGGATGTGTGCAAATTGTCAAGATAAGGTAAAACTAGCTACATTGGTGAGCATTGTTTTGATGTTGGATTTGTACTAGCATTCTTGGCTGATTTTGCTGATGGAAATGAAGCTATTTGAGGTTCATTATGTCACTCATCCATGGCTAAGTTCTCAAGTGTTGAGCTACTTGGTGCCAATACTTGGAGATTGTCAATTTTTGGTGAATTCATGGTCATTTTCTTGTGTCAAGTAGATCTTGAAGATGGACTAGTGCAAACTACTTGGTTTATGGAGTCATGTGGTGCTGGATTTGCATCATTTATGTACTCACCTACTCATGGATTTCCAAGGTTTGATGGTTTCTTGTGGCAAGATGAAGATGGAGGCTCATTCATGGAGTATCATGGTGGATACAAGGCAACAAAGGACAAAGGAGGAGGAGACATGCAAGCAAAAGTTGATCACTCACATTTATTGTTTGTTTGCTGTATTTTTCCAGAGAGTTCCAAGTTGGAAGCATGGTGTAATCATTTCATTTACATTCTATTTGATTCTTCATGTTCTAGTCACATTTTTACATGTAAAATTGATGTAAGAAATAGTGAAGCATCCCAAGTGGACACTATTCTCTATATCAATTATGGTTGTTTCTATTTTGAGCATTACATGATCATTGAAAGGAGATCTATTCTTAGGAAGAAGATCATTCTTATGATGGATCAAAGTTCTATTGGCAAAAACTATGCTAGGAGCATTGGAAGCTAGGAAAGCGAGTTTTGAGGTACATCATTGGAACTCGAGATTTTGGCATATTGTATGAGGGATCATCACCTAATCTTTTTGGATTTTCAGATTCGGACTATGCTGGAGATATAATGGATAGGAAATCCATTAGTTCTTATTGTATTTTCATAGGTGATGGAGCTATATCATGGATGTCAAAGAAACAAGCCACTATCTCATTGTCATCTAGTGAGGCCGAGTACAAAGCTCTTACACATTGCACAAAGGAGATGGTATGGATCAAAAGGATGATCAAGGATCTTCACTTGCTGGATTTTTCAGAGAGCCCAATCATCTTTTGTGACAATCAATCAGCCCAAAGAATGGCATCCAATCCTATCTTTCATGCTAGGAGCACGCATATTGAGATACAATATCATTTTGTGAGGGAGCGAGTCATTGCAAAGGAGGTGGAGCTTCAACATGTGTCTTCAAGGAAATGTGTAGCTGATATCTTCACCAAAGCATTGGGAAAAGACTTGTTCATGAAGCATAGGACTTCACTTGGAGTATTATCAAAGTCTATGCTAAAACTAGTTGAAGAGGGAGTGTGAAAGATTCAACTAGTTTCATCACATTTTGCAATATTTCCATATTTGGCATATTGAGGCCAAAACTTGTTTTAGATTTAGAGGTTGACTTTTCAAAGTTCATTAGTCTAAATTTCATTTGAATAAACACTTTTTGAAAGTGTGGGAAAGATAGAATGCTAGTTTGAGTAGATTCACTTTGAATAAGTTGGGTACATTGAATCTAGACCCAAAATTGGTAGGGTTAGCATTTTGGTGGGAAAGCCAAGTGGCCAAATAGGGTTTGGACCTGCTATAAAAGAATGTAACTAGTGGAGAGAGTTATCTTCTCTCTTCTCTATCTCATTTCATGCTTATACATGGTTCTCTTGGGTTCTACTATCCATTGGTGCACTATCTTGGTGATTGCTTGCAATTCTATGTGTAGAATGATCTATATTTGCTATTTTTGGATCCACACGTGTGAAATACAGTAGCTTGCTGATTTTGTACGGACAGCAATAGTACATAATCATTTCATTCAAGTTTGATCAAGTTCTATTAGTGTTTGGATCTCAAATTGTGTGTAGATGCTGATTTTTCTACATTGGTGAAATTGGTAGTGTATTTCTCTTTCTAACCAAAAATCATTCAAGTAGATTGGATCTTAAGGATCTGAAATCTTTCACAGTTTTCACGTATAGGTGTCATACCCATCGAGATATGGCCTAAGAGTATTCTACAAAGAAAATCTCAAAATGAGAAAAAGTCCTTTCTACATGTGTTATATTTTAATACCATTTAAATAAATGACTTATCCAAATATTTTCTTTAGTGATTAAAGAACTTGTTACCTCTTTGTAAAATTGACCCATATAATCAGAAAAGAATTATTGATTTTCCAAGGAAGAATAACTTAATAGAAAACAATTTGGTTAACCATTCATGTCTCATCGTCCAAGATTGATGGGTAGGAATAATTACCTTCCCAAGGAATCACATGAAATCGGGGTAATTAGAATTAAGAAATTTACTAATATATTCTCATAATTAAAAAATAGCTTGCAGGTGTTATGGCCATATTTGGTTCAGGACCTGGAATAGTCCTAATAGCTAGAATTAAAGTAGAATCCCTGTGCTACTGTACTGTGGGTCCTATCAGTGGATAAGGATCAGTTGGCCTCGCCACGAGGCAAGTTGACGGGACACGCGTCCCGCCAACAGCAACCTGGGTCATGCATGGGTTGCCTGAGCGAACAATTATATGTACAGTGTTATTTCATTTTGAGAAATATAGTTGCTATGTGAGCTTGCAGTGGAGAGCGTTTTCTGTCTTTGTTACTGTGTAGCATGATCTGTGTTCCTATGCAAAGCAAATTCTAAGTTGGTATCAGAGCCGTACAGGGAGTGTACACAGTACAACATCACCGTTGAAGAGAGCTTCGGGAGAATTGTCTTCTGAGAGTTCGGGGTTTACGATGGGTTGAAGATGGAAAGAGAAGCACTGGTGCACGGTTTCTAGTTTATAGAAGCTTGCCAAGTTTAGTAGAGGGATTAGTAGCTGTGCATAGCATCAGACAGGGTAAAACTTGGTGAAAAATTGACAATTTCGAAGCCAGTTGAAAATTGAAACCGGGTTTGGGGTTATGGTTTTCTACACATAACCGGTAATTTCTTCGCTGTTAGTGCACCATTTTGGATGCCGTAAGGACAGGAAGGAAGCTAATTATATTGTCAACCAGCCATGGAGAGATTCTGAGGTTTATGTCAGAGATTTGTCTCCAGACAATTAACCTAATAGATTTGCAGTAAAAGGTGAAAATCACCGTTGAGCTAAAATCACCGTTTATCCACGGAATTTCATGTTTGAATACTCTACAGATTCGGAATCAGTAGGGCAACCCTGCTCCAGGCCTCAGATCGTGCTGAAATTGATCTAAAATTGCGTTTGATTGAGCAACAAGCAGCTTGGGGAGGCGCGGCAGTAGACAGGGAGGTTGCGGGTATGTCCGCGCGACGAAGCAAGGTAAAACCATTGTGTTTCAAAGTGGACAGCGCTTCTAAGAGTCTCCATTAGTGCACAAGAGTGCTCAAATCCGTTGGATAGAGAAGTTTCAAGATCAACGTCTCAGATTGTGCTACCCAGGAGAGATATCCACAGTTGGATGAAAATGAACCATTGAATGGAGTCTGAAGGGTTGTTGAAGAGGGCCCTGGAGGAGTGAAGTGCATGTTGGCCTTCAACTTTATTAAAAATTCTCATACTGAAATGGGAGTTGGGTCCTTTCACAAGTGAAGATTGAAGTTTCTTCAAGGTGAAGAAACTGTTAAAAAACAAAGAAAATCTCTATTTTTGGGTCCTTTGCCCGTTTTGACCCAAACGAAAGGCTATAACCTCCAAACGAAGGGCACCTAGACTCTACCTGCAAGTACGGTACAACAAAAAAGAGTGATTGCAGCGGAGAAAGTATTCGGAGTGCGCTAGAAGTGATTTCACCATTTCACTGGGCACGAAGTTGGGAGTTGACGACTGGGTGCATTTTGGAAGGCGACGCCTATTTGGCTTTCAAATCGGTGAAAAAACAGTGAGTGGCCTGGTAAGGGAAAAAGTTCAAGTCATTCTTTTCAACTTCTGACATCACTGTTGGCCTCGGCATACTGTTTTTAGCCTATGGTAGAAGTTTCATGGGAGAGGAGATGGAGTCAATTGCTAAGCATAGCACATGGGACTTAGTAGAACCACCAGTTGGCAAGAAACCCATTGGTTGCAAATGGGTATACAGGACTAAGTACCATGCAGATGGAAGTATAGCAAAGCACAAGGCAAGATTGGTGATCAAAGGGTATGTACAAAGTAAAGGCATCGACTATGAGGAGAACTTTGCGCCGATTTGTAAGTGGAATACTCTACGTCTACTTGTTGCTTTAGCTTCACATTTTGGTTGGCCTTTGCATCAGATGGATGTGAAATCTACTTTTCTAAATGGTGAGCTAGAAGAAGAAGTGTTCATGGATCAACCTGAAGGCTTTGTAGCAAAGGGACAGGAAAATAAAGTATGTCGCTTGAAGAAAGCACTTTATGGTCTTAAACAGGCACCACGTGCATGGTATAGCAGGATTGATGCCTACTTTCGTTCAAAGGGGATGGTGAGAACACATTTTGATCCAAATCTATATGTCTTATGCTTTGATGGTATGGTTGCTTTGATTGCTCTTTATGTTGATGACTTGATTATTACGGGAAATAATCAAGAGATGATAGACATGATCAAGAAAGACCTCATAGAACAATTCGAGATGACAGATCTCAGCCTGATGCATTATTGCCTTGGAGTAGAGGTGTGGCAAAAAGGACACAAAGTGGGTTTAACACAGGTGAAGTATGTCAAAGAGTTGCTGCACAGGTTTAGGTTGCAGGATTGCAAACCAGTAAATACTCTTATTGAACCAGGTAAAAAGCTTTCTAAGCTTGATGAGTCACAATCATCTGATGTTTTTGATCCATAGGTGTTGCATTATTGCCACACTCTTTGCATGCACATCTACAAGAATGGTGTCCTTGAAAAATTGAGCTTGAAAACCTTCAAATACTCCATGATGACCTACAAAGTAGTGATGTTATATCTTACATTTTACTTAGGTTTGTGAGCTACCTCTCTAATAACACAGTAAATTGGTGCCTTGAAATCAAGTTTGTAGTTTCTAGTAGGCATGTGAAATTTACAACTATTGGAGCTCTTCTCTTAATGGAATAGGATTTAATCTACCCAAGTTGCATTTGAGCATTGTCAATATATGAGAACATTTTGGAAGTTTGCCTAGTGCATGCAATGCTTGAAATGAGAATGGACTACATTGGGAGAAAAAAAATAGTCCTAAATGAAGTTCAATGCTATTCCAAGCACATAACTAAAGGGCTAAACTCCAACAACAGCCAATCCCATACTCAATTGAAGGTCAAAATTACTTAAATTTGACACAACTGTAAATATAGAAAACCACCAGTGTCAAGTTGAGCATTGAATATTGAGAAAATGACTATTGCAAAAGTTCAACGTTGCACACAACTACCAAAGTCGAAATTGAAGGCTAAATTTGACTATCCATTGTAACATAAAATGAGCTAAAGAAATTTTTGTTCAAAAACTGAGTGTGAGTGCATGATTGGCATGCAAGCCTTGTAGTTGTTTCTATAATATGTCCACTTTTGCTTGAAGAAAAGGGTGATTTCTACTCTATGGTGGTAAAATAGCATGACACAAATTAGAAGGCATGATTTATGAGTGATTAAAAATTGCAATCTATTCTAAGGTTATGGAGCGCTCTTTCATCATGATTGGATGTAGACTATGTTCGATTTATTCCTTCTCTCCCAAAATCCCACTAATTAATCTAGATTCATTCATGTTGCTGCATATTTACTCACATTAATTACAACCCTAAACCGTGAGGGATTGTGACGTAGGCCTCTTACGAATTTTTGAAAATTTTATAATCCATTGCAATTGGACGAGTTAGAATCCGACATTAATGCAAAAATTCCCAGAACATTCCTATTTGTAGAGAGAGACATAGGAATTGTGCCAATCCCTTTGATTGCACACTCACCATCATTGGCCATGTAGATCACCCTCTTTTCATCTCCATATGCCAACAAAAAAGTGAAATACTCTTTGTGAAAAGCCATGTGTGAACTTGCTCCACTATCAATCCACCAAGGATTTAGATATCCATCATTAGCAAGCATACATGAAGACATCACAAAAGCCTTCGATAGCTCTATCTTCTACAAAACCAGAGTACATCACAACCTCACAAGCTACAAAGGAAGCAATTTGGTTGAGAAATACTTTCAGGTATCAGTCTGAATCAATATGCTCCGGCATTATTATTTTGTGATAATCAAAGTGCCATTGCCTTGTCAACCAACCCTAGATTTCATTCTAGGATTAAGCACATTAAACTCAAGTATCACTATGTCAAAAGCAAAGTTTTCGACAAAGAGGTCAGATTGCAGTACTGTCGAACGCAAAATATGACAACAGATAATTTTACCAAAGCATTAAACTTGGATGCACACACCAAGTTTTGAACAGACCTAAGTTTAAAGGTCAAGACATTCATAGATTCAGACTAAGGGAGAGTGTTAGATTATTCTCCAACTAATCAACTAATCGACAATTTAATTTGCATCCAATTTTTATCTAGACCTATCTTTTGGGATTTTCTCTCATTTCGGTTTTTTCGCAAAATGTCAGATGCCTCAAATGTTAAGAAAATGAGTTGGCGAAGACCTTCACATTTTTTGCATGACAATTTACGTTCAATTTTGTACAGTTACAGTTTATGTTTAAATATGCAGACAGACTATTTACAACCAAAGCCACTGACTTGCATTAAATCATCAACAAGTAATTTCTAAGAAGTCCTAACTAGATGGATGCTAGCACATCACAATCAACTGGATGACGCATTTGATGACCTAATTGCTTAGCAAGCTTGTGAGCTTGGACACTCCTGATCATTCTAGCTCACTTTTTTAGAGTTGATTAGAGATTGCTATTGCGCTTATTGCTTAAGCTTAATTCAGACTTTTATTTTAGTCGCTCGAAGATAGCTTAGAGTACGCGGCTTCGATCCGCAAACTTGTTGTACTCATTTTTATCTGTTTTATTTTCATACTGAATTAATATTATCTTCTTATTGCGTTCGAGTTCGTCTTAGAATGTATGCGTTTTTGTAGTTCATTGCGATTGACTATTTGTCTAATAATTCAATGCTTAATGTTTGGCTACGCAATCACTGTAGTACTAATAATTTCAAAGTTAGTTACTATAAGATCGAACGTGATTTCTATCGCTATTATTTTGCTCAAACTTGATAGGCGTAGTCATGCATAGAGAAAGAGGAAGATAGTTTATTCTGTTGCGCACGATAAGTTTTAATTCTTGTCGTTCGAATTTTTTTTATTCGATTCTATTCGACCTATCTTTTACACACCTCTTTCCAGCAAGAGAGGGGAGAGCGAGGGAGTTTCAAAAACTATTGAGAGTAGGTTCTAGGTGTGACATAGGGGAGTAGACTGGGTTAACACCAACCTTACGTTCTCTCCCTAAAATATCTTTATATATATATATATATATATATATATATATATATATATATATATATATATATATATATATATATATATATATATATATATATATATATATATATATATAGAGAGAGAGAGAGAGAGAGAGAGAGAGAGAGAGAGAGAGAGAGAGAGAGAGAGAGAGAGAGAGAGAGAGAGAGAGAGAGAGAGAGAGAGAGAGAGAGAGAGAACTTAAATAGATTGAAATTGAATTTGGAATCTATCAATAAGCAAATAGAATAGATGTTATTACATCGATCAGATTCAAACAGAGAGTCATAGTAAGCTCAAATGATCGTGAATCATTGAAGATTTTATAGAACCAAAGTTAGCTCCAAATGTGCGGTTATCACCACAATTGTTTTGTGCTCGTTATTTCAACTAACTTGTACTTGCTACAATTTGAATCAATCCAATATCTTATTTTATGCAAATTTATGTCAGTATGAATTTATGCTACTATGGTTAATTGTTCTATTTAATACCGCTCTTGTATAGAATTGTTTGAATTGTCTATCACTTCTGCAACCAACAGTCTAACGACTTTGTGTTTGCCTATGTATTTTGATGACTTCAAAGTCTGAATCAAGTACAATCAGCCGAGTCATTCAACTCACCATTTTGACTCAAATCTAATAGGCATAGTTCATGCACTAAGGGGAAAGGCTCATTCCATAGAGCTATAGACGATCCGTCATTGCATTGTACTTCATTCGTGAACGTATTATTTGATTTTTCCCAACAGACTCATCCATCACAGTTGAGTCATATGATCTTCAAATCTTGCTATAAATCGTAGAATTAGTTGATTGAAATGATGTCTTTGATAAAATTTTGCACTTCTAAATGTTGATAACTAGAAGATTATAAAAATGGACTTTACTGTCCAAATTATCTCCCAAATATCAACTCTCTCATTGGAGTTAGTATTGGCACTTAGCAACAACATAGGTTTCATATCTGGCCCCACTTGGATATTAGAACCGCCATTTGGAACTTAAGTTACATGAAGAGTTGTGGAAAAATGTCAATGGTTTTGAAACTTCCTACCTTGCCCTTATGATACAAAAAGCTCAAAGTCTTGCTCTCTTAATGTTCTAGCTCCTTCTTGATAGTTGGCCACTTTTCTCCATTTCTTGGCTACGGTTGCTTTTTCATTTTGCAACCTTCAACATTCATCAATTTCTTATTGAAAATTGACTAAGATTATCTAAACACTTTTCATTTTAGGATGGTTACAATTGACCAATCAGATTTGAGATCAATCAATTGGCGGTTAGACTTTATCAACTTTTTGGAAGTACTAGACGAAGAATTGTTTGCTCCATGACAACAGTCAAGTAAGGGACCAAAAAGGACATGAGAATCCTAATGTTCTATTTGAAATTCGTATAATTCCTTATAGGAATAAGGAAATTTCCCTATAAAATACAACATGATTATGTGAGTTAGAATGTTCGTAAGTAGGGGCCTTTGCCATAGGAGGTGGTGAAGCCCAAGGATGTTCGTGTAATGAGTCCATGGAGTATTCCCAAAGGTATTGTAAGTGGACCACCTCGAACGAAAGCCCTAAGGGGACATAGCATCTCTTCTTGCAAGAGCCTTTTTTAATGATAAATTTTAATTTTTTTGGGCAAAGTTTTGACCGCTAGTTAACAAATCACCTTGGTATTCTTTACAATATTTACAAGGCAACAAAGCCATGTTGGAGGGAACGATGGGCATGTCGTTTTTACAACACCCGAGATTAGAGGTCACCATTGTCGTAGGAAACACTCTCGTCCAACTTCGCAATGAATCTCACTCTTGTTTCGCATGTAGGGTAGGTGGTTGACTTGAGGGGCTCCACTAGCAAGAGTGGGGTTTAGCGTTTAGGGTGTAACATGAGCTGATTATCAATAGTGGAAGGTCCTCGCCCACGAAGTTCATGGGCATGGGCTAGAGCCAGGCCCCCGTGGCTCGGAAACAACTATCTATCCATCCATGCATCCAAAAATCTTGTCCCCATGAAAGCTACTACTCCAGTGAAGAAATGCTTTCACAAGACCCTTCCAAGTTCTATCCAACCTTTCAATGCTCCGATCTCCTGAACAAGAAACTGCGAATGAGTTTGTGTTACTTGTGCATGGGGATGTGCTCATGCCAAATGATAGGAGTTCTAAAGAACTTCTAAATCGGAGTTCCCCAAAAGATAGAAATAAAGAGAGAGACAATTAGGGGGTGGGGAGTGGCCAAAGAATAAAAAGGAAAAAAATCGATGAAATCCATGAATTTGAATAACATGTCAATTTTTAAAATGTTACAAGTCATTTGAAAATAATAAAACAAAGAATGCCCCTGCAATTTGAAAAGAGAGAGCCCTTCAAATTCTGAGACGTCCATAGCGGCGAGGGGGTGTCGAAACAGACCCACACGTGGGGCTTGATGACACGGACACGATCCTGCGCTGCCCGGACAGATCTCCGCCAAGTGTACGATCTGCCAGATGCCACAAATCCAACGAACACCGGCTGAACACGTTGACACCCACGCCAAATCCCACGGCCCAAAGTACTCTTCCCCTGCGTGCGGTTGTACTATAGCCTCGGCAACGACGCGGGCCACCCGCCGGTACGGCCACAGGCTCGGCAGCCGGCAGGGACCGGCGGGCCCGGTGACATAAATGTCCGAGGTTAAAAAAGAAATAATGGGGAGGAGTGGTCGGCCGGTTCGTCAGAGATTGGCAGGACAGGTGTCAGGATTAGGCATACTATGCGGCTGCAATGGATTCGAGGGTTCCCGGCCCTACCTTTTCTTGGCGGCTATAGGCCACAATTATTAATATATTCACAATTAAATTGGTTTTGCTATTAATGGACTCTTTTTTAGGGGGTTTTATAATAATGCTGCTTCATAAATATGCGTTTTAAATTTTGCCATTTATTTTTGAAAATCCTGCCACCCATGGCCCTACTTGGCTGTATTAGAGTGGCAAAGTGATCTATATGTATTTTATGCCTACACTCTATGCTGATCTACACTATTAGGCTGGTTTTAACTTATGAGGTGACCTCATATGGAGGGCCTGACCCATAGTGACAACCTCACTAACTTCTATGATGTCATGCTAATGTGTGACCCTGTGTGTTTTGCAGATTAGGTTTTGGAAATTTCTAGAAGTAACCCCCCCTTCAGCTCCAAGGATCTCTATGAGTTGCAATGCATTGCACAGGTCCATTGGGGAGAAGTTTTTTTTCAACCCAGAGCTGAAGCTACAGGCTGGGCCCCTTGAGCCTTCCCCATCGAAGGGTGATGGATAGATTTGGATGGTGCACAAATGTTGGGGAAGGCGGCTCCTATTAGTTTCAGCATCGTATGCAGTCCTTGCACCATGGCAGGGAGGGAGCATAGGGGGGTGCAATCTTCACCATTGCAATCCTTGGTCAAAAGAGTAGTTTTTAGCCGCAGATGCAATCCTGACATAGTACAGGGAGCGCATGTTGTGCTAAAAGTAAGGCAAGGAGCTCTCTACCATTCTTGGATGGGGGAGGAACCTAGCCTCCACTTTAGTTCGGTTGCAATTCAAAATGCATTTCTCCCTATTTGTCTCTCAAAGAAAAGGGACCATCTAAATGAAATGTCAATTGAATGTCAACTCTAAAACTTCACCCTTCCATTCAAAAGCTATATTATTATTTAGGGGTATTTTTTTCTTCTTAAAAGAAAAATATTTTGAAAAGAAAAAAAGGAAATTAGGCTTAGAAAGTAAAAACATATTCATGAGCAATTTATTTGAAAGTTAGTGATGATACGTACATGCCATTTGAAAATTAGAAGTGTAAAAAACTTTTCATTTGAAAAGATTGAAACTTTGTTGTTGGCAAAGACTAGAATCATGGCACCACTATGTGACGTAAATGTACATGTTGATAGCAAAGCCAATGCTACATCTCATCTCCCTTCATTAGCCGACTCACCACCTCTTCACTTTTTTGATCTGCTGCAGTCATTGGCAAACTCCCACTAACATCATCATAGTTTATGCACTTTTATTTTTAATGCCAAGATCTGGATTAGTCTTAGCTTTATTGCAAGTTTCGCTCTTGTTTTGAGCTTACTTTTGCATAAACTTTCCCTTGGGGTGTATATATCTTTTTCATCAGTCTACCTATTGGTTTTTTCTATGAATAAATGCACCATGGTTTTCGACGTCAATGCTAATGGCAAGGCAACATACATATTCATTCACACGGTCCTAGATGTAGGACCTCCAACCTCCACCATGACTTCATCCTCAAGTCTAGGACAACGTCTAGCCTCCAAGCTCTAGTTTGTTGAGTAACAATCCAATTTCCATATGTAATGGCCTTATAAGAAGATTAGGATGTTAGTGTTCTAATAGATAGCATATCTTGGATATTGGGGGCTTGAAGCGTCCATATGAGTGCTACCTCATGTTGATTTGCAAGGTTCTCAACAGTATGCCTTCATCCTCTAGGACAATGTGACCCTCTAGCCTCTATGGCAGGGTCCAACTTCTAGCTCTATGTGATCTAGTAGATATTTTGTTCTCCATTTTCACATGATATGTCTTCACACCCAAGGACCAACCTCCAAGCCCTAGTAGAGCACAATATAAGATATAGCACATGGCTCGGGGACATGGTCCAATAAACAGAGGATCTTAAAAGCATTTAAGTCCTTCCTAATTAGTCATTGAAGAGTAATGGCTAATTATGAGAATGATACATCATGATTTTAAACTCTAAGTTTTATGCCTGGTGTAATATAATTTTGTATGTTTTATATCATTAGAATATACATATACTACTTTGGTAAGATAACCTTATGCCTACCATATATAATTGTATTCCCATTTTTGGAGACCTAGGAATAAGAGAGAGTATTAGATAGGTGTATCTATAAATTTAAACTTTATGTTTCATTATAGTGTTTTGTCTCTTTCATTTGAGTGTTGAAGGCTTTCTATGAAGTTGGCTTGAATATATCGAAAATATTTCCTATAAGGCCATATTTTCCTTTCAAAGAAATGCAAAAGGAAATGTCATATGAATGCCTTTTAAAGAGCTTCCCTTCAATGTTGAAGACTTAATGAGAAAGTCAAACCTCATTCAAAAGCCTACGTGTTAGAATCTTGCTTATTAACAACTTGATACCAAGTTCTAGGTGTCAAATTAGTTGACCACATGTTCTACATAGAATAGTCTATTGTATTTAGAGAGGTCAATGAGACAATGTAGGTGCATGTTAATCGAACTTGAAACATATATAATATGAGGATGAAACACATATGAAGAGAGAGAGAGAGAGAGAGAGAGAGAGAGAGAGAGAGAGAGAGAGAGAGAGAGAGAGAGAGAGAGAGAGAGGTCTTAAAAAATATAATTTGTTTTTGCCCATTTGTGGTTCGGTGTGGTGTGGGGTGGTGGGGTGGTAGAGGATTCTCGGTGTGGGATTGACCACCCAAGGCCAAAATCATGGCATGGGTGGTGTCCAAATTTTTTTTTGGAAGAATCCTAGCTACACATGGGTGGACCGTGGTGTCCGAGAACAAATTGGAATGCCTAAAATTAGCAACCTTTTAGTCCTAAGTTTGGTGGCTAGGATTAGAAAGGTACAACTAAATTTTTCGAGCTAACACACTATGTATCAAACCAATCGTCTTGACTTCAATTTTCATTATGAAAGTTAATGTTGGAGACAATCATGTTATTGGTTTATCAAACAATCAAGAGCAATGAAATTGGGGATGGTAGGCTAGTTGGTGATTGAGCATGAGACTCCTTCTATTAGGGTACTAATTAAGAGGTGATTTTTATCCATTCACATGCTTAGGAGGTGGCCATGTGGAGCCCCAAAATCGATGTCCTAGTTTATAGGCCTAATTTGAGGGAATTTGGTGACTATGCACATGTTTCACCTTATTTACCCACCAAATGGATATGATTCCTAGATTAGGGGCTTAGATGGTATGGTCAGAAACAGACTTAAAAGTCAAGATGGTTAGGTATTTTCGCTGTGTTAGCACAGTTGCTAACAATCAAGTTCAGACAATTCAAAGAGCATGCAGAAAATCAGACTAATAAACGAATCAAAGCACTGAGGTCAGATAACGGGGGAGAATATATCTCCACCAAATTCAAGGTGGTTTGTCAATGTGTCAAATTTACTTGTCCCTTACTACATGAGGCATTATAACCGGTATTGGACAAATTAAGCTCATTGACAAGTTTCAATTACTTGGTTTTATAACCATACGGCTTGCTTACATTATGATTAGTCCTGCAGTTATGTTATTTCTAGACTGCTGTAAAATTTGGCAAGTATTGCGGACTAATCTAAGAATCTAAGAAATCTAAGAATCCGGACCATCCTAATTACCCGACAATATTGCTCAATCTTCTGGACTTCTACATCAATTGTAAACCTGGCAAAAAGCTCAACAATCTCATATGGATAAACTCACTGCCGATTTCCAAACTCGTCCATTTCGACTTGAGGAGATGTTGTGACTGTATTTGCTTGTTGTTCAGTTTGCTTGGCTGCATTCTTCGCTTTGAGAATTCGACAATCATGGATCTCATGGTTATTGCATTTACAATACCTGCAAAACATCTTCTTCTTCGACGAATGTGGATTTGATGATTGTTCTTGACTTTGAGTTTGTTTCTGATTCAATGCAGACTACTTGGAACTTGTCTGCTTCTGTCGTTTCGAGCCCTTGTTGACATATAGAGCATGAGACGAAGAGGTAGACAAAGTGTCTTGACTTCTTCAATTATCTTCTTGCAGCAACATAGTGATAACTCTGGTAAGAGTTAAATTTGAGTGTGCCATAATGATCATCACCTAGTTCTCATATGTAGAGGGCAGTCTTGAGAACAATGTCATAATTGCATCTTGATCGTTTATGACTGATCCGACAATGGCCATCTGTTGCAAGAGATTCTTAAACTGGTTAATATGATTATGAAGAGAATCATTATTTGATATTTTGAGTGTAAAGAATTTCCTTCGAAGATGTAACTTAGTAGTCACATCTCTCACAAATTTTGTGCAAAAATTGAAAGGATTTCATCCTCTCTCAAATTCAAAACATCTTCTATATCATTAACAAAAATTCAACTATCTTTATTTATCAAATATACGAGAACATCGAGTAGAGTTAATTGATTAATAGGAGATGTAGATGGAAGAGAGTCAAAGAGGATTGTAAAACGAGGGAGATTTTTCTGATAATCTGAAGCCATAGATGCTTCAGCTTCAACCCCTATATTAGTATCTACTTCATTTACATCAACTGGAGCGGATGCAGATGCTTTAATCATGGGAACAATAGAAGATCCAACAAACTCATCATCTAGAATTTCAACAGATATGTAAAAGACAAATGCCATACCTTTGATTAGAAGGCGACATTTTCTTTTGTAAATACACAATATATATTTCTTTTGAAATGTTCATGAAGGTTAGCATACTTTCTATCATGTTTATGCTTTGAGAATGGTTGGGAATGCACAACATCCTGAAAATGAACTCAACAAAATTTATTTATATAATGAATAGGAGTATTAATAATCTGAGAGAAATTATTAAGAAGAGAAAGTAAATTATGATGATTCTCATAAACTAGCTTATCGATATCAAAAGGTGAAAAAAAAATACCAGAAAAATACTCTAATTTCTTTGATGGAATATCACTGGCATTCAAAAAATTCAGAAGTTTGTTTTCTGAGGACATGGAGGAACTAGCCATATTGAACTTGGTATCGGTTCAATGCACTTGAATTATTCCGGTCTAGGACTCTAGAACAAGGTGCGTGTTGATTCAATATTCCGTAGGAAGAGGCCGATATCGGTTCAACACGACTGAACTATTTTGGTCGAAGACACTAGAGCAATGCACGCGTTGATCTGATATTACGTCAGAAGAGGCTGAATTTGCTTGAGCGCGCCTGAATGAATCCGACCGTGCACTATAGGACAAGGCGCACATCAATTCGATATTGTGATAGAAAGATAGAGAACAAAATGACAAAGGAGTTATGACTAAAAGATCACGAAATCTTCGTATGGAGAGTGGTGCCCATATTTATAGCCCGTTCATGTTGATCACAGCCATACATTTGTCAAGAAATGAATTGAGGCTTGGGGCCTATATTTATCCACCAATTAGCGTGACACAAATTTGTACATGCACCGTAATACCTTTAAAAGTCTATCAGTAGCCTTTCCTAATCATCATTAGCTTGGACCCTAAACCCACTTATCAAATTTTTACATGCGCCGCAAAACATTAAATAGTCTACGACTAGCTATCAGAGTATTTATTAGAGTAGCCTTCCGAAACATTATTATCAGTGCAACAACATGAAAAATGTTCACGAGGGCAATAATTACATACTCTCGTCCTATTTAAGCACCTTAAAGATAACAATTTTTTTTTTGCGATAATGGTTCATTCAAAAACATTTTCAAAAGGCCAAACATTCAGAATAAAGCCGATATCGATTCCACACACGAGGAGAACTGCTTCACTGGGGACACGTCAAATAGGTGTGCGTTGATGCGATACTCCGGTATGGTGACTCAGATATCGGATCAGCGTGCCCGTTATAAGAAAGAAATTTTTCAACTTGGACTACGCGCGTCATTCTGCTATTGGACTGCATTATGAATCATCAAAGCTTGCTTTAGTAGATTTTTTATACAGTCCAAAGCTAAGAAGAATCTGCCGAGGCAAGCTCCGATGATTTATAGTGTCGTCCAATATCGGTTCAGCGCGACTCAGATAGCTTCACTGGGGGACACATAAACTAGGCGCGTGCATAAAGACTCAGATATCAGATTAGCATGTTAGAGAGAAGAAAGTTTTTCCCCTAGGACTGCACCCATCAAATCGCTATTGGAAGAAAAAAAGGTTTTTGAAATTTGTTGAAATTATTGGATGGCATTATGAATCATCAAAGCTTGCTTCGGTAGATTCTTCATACCAATCCAAAGCTAAGAAGAATCCATCGATGCAAGCTCTAATCATTCATAGTTCCGTCCATATCAGTTCAACATGCGTGAATAGCTTCACCGGGAGACACATCCAGTATGCGCGTGTCGACTCGCTATTGGAGTTAAATTTGGTTGTTGAAATATTTCAAAATTATGAAGAAAGAATATCAAAATTGGTTTGATATTTATGGCATATCCTAGTCAGTTGTAGAAATTAATTGTAGACTGTGACCATTTAAATGTTGTTTAATTATTGTACATATTTCATACTTTTCTATAGTTACGGTCGTAATAACTGATTTCAATTGTTGATAATTAAGGAATCATCAACGTTTAATGCTATTATTGTTAAAATAAGTAAGCCTGAGTTTCTCTTACAGTTCATGACTTTCCGTGTTGAGTAGTGATTTTGAGCTTTATACTAATTTCATAATAGTCTGCATGAGTGCCAACTTAACGGCACGCGTAGTGTAAGTTGGGACACGCGTCCCGTAACGGGGACCGAACTACCATGCAACGGTACCCCACAAAAAATAGACTGTGTATATGTACCTTTCAGTCTCTTTTGTTAGTATAGTTCAGAGTGTTCTCTTGGGTTGGTGTGTCATCTCTCTTTCCTACTTATCTGATTGATGTTAGATTGCTTGCAAATTAGCTAACTATACTGCTAGTAAGATCTTTGACATAGTATCAGAGCCTGGGAGTGGTGCAGTTTGATGTTAGCAGGAAGCCAAATTCTAGGAGAGTTCAAGGAATCGTTTTCGTCAAGCAAGCAAGTCAAACAATGTACATTGAGAGAATTGAGCTCTCAAGATGATCGATTGGCTTGACTTCGGAAGCTAATTCATGAACTGTCAATATTTTGAGTTTTTTCATGAAAGCCAATGTATGACAAAAATTTAGATGGTGTGCAATGATTACAATACCAATCGATGAGCGGTCAGTTCTAGCACAAAGCCTGAAGAAGGGCGACCTATGAGGAGCTGGAGTTTACTAACAAAATCCCTGGGAAGGAGATAAGAAAGCTAAGAAGGTTGAATTCTTGACAGCCAGGGTTTGAAGTCAATGAAGGATCATGTCATTGCCCACATTAGTGAAGCTATATCAGCAAGAGGTGCATGGGATGCACTCAAGACACAGTTTCAGATGGCGAAACTCTCTCGAATGATGTTTATGAGGACCGAACTTATAAGTGTTTGCATGGAGGAATATGAGGGCGTAGAGTCCTATTTTATGAAACCAGTTGACAGCTATTGGAGAGCCAATAAGAGATGTTGAGCTAGTTCACACAACAATGAATGGCCTATCTGAAAATTTCCAAATGTTTGCAAGTGGCATTGCTTCGAGGGAGAGGCTACCAACATTTGAAAATCTTCACGACATCATTCTACAGGAGGAACAAAGGCATGAAGTGGTAAAAACTTGACTTCCCACATCAGAAGATCAAGCAATACTAGCCAAAGGGAAGCATAAATACATGAAGCAACCCGAGAAGTCAAATGTGGAGGATGACAATCAAGGATCCACATCAGACAAGAAGAAGAAAGGCAATTGTTTCTACTACCAAAAGCCTGGACATTGGGCAAGAGATTGTCGCAAGAAGAAGGCAGACATTAAGAGGGGCAAAGTGAAGCAGTTGACCAATTTTCTCGAAGAAGATAATGATAGCGATAGCGAAGATCAAGGCACATCATCTGTGACAACATTAGCATTGCAACATTTCATTGATCACACACATTGGTACGTGGACTCAGGAGCAACGATACACATGACTAGCAACAATCATGGTTTAAAAACCTGGAGCTTACTGATGATGGAGATAGAGTTGCACAGGCGAACAACGACGAGTGCCAAATTTAGGGAGTTGGTGTAGTGCCTATTCAATTTTCTGATGGACATGTGAAGGTAATTGAAAATGTGTTGTATGTTCCTGGTCTTCAGAAGAGTCTTTTATTTGTTGGTACAATGACAGATCATAAGTTGAAGGTGGAGTTCAACAACAAGAAATGCCAGATCAAGGATGTGAAACAAGGATTCAAGGTGATTGTTGATGGCTTTAGGGATAAAACTTGTGGTTTGTACAAGTTAAATGTTGTTGTTATGAAGTGCAATGTGTTAGCATCTACATCTATATCACAAAGTGATTTATGGCATAGATGTATGGGGCGTTTGAACTTCAAGAGCTTGAGGCTACTTCGTAAACTCAAGATGGTAACAGGTCTACCTAGCTTGGATGACAAAGAAGAGTCCATTTGCAAGGGGTGCGTGTTGGGCAAGTTACACAAGAAGAAGTTCAACAAAGAAGGAGCAACAAGGGCAAAATGAGTGTTTGAGTTGATACACTCTGACCTATGTGGGCCAATGAAGGTAATGTCTATTGATAGAGCATTTTATTTGCTAATTTTCATTGATGATTACTCATGAAAGACCTAGATCTACATCGTTAAGCAGAAGTCTGACACATTTGGATGCTTCAAAAGCTTCAAAGCATTGGTGGAAAATCAGTCAGGTGCTAAGATCAAGGTACTTAGGGCAGATCGTGGTCGTGAGTATCGTTCCACGGATTTTATTGATTTTTGTAAGGAGCATGGCATTAAATAGGAGTTTGCACAGGTTGATATACCTCAACAAAATGGGGTAGCTAACATTAGAGGAGTTCTAAATCCAAAAAAGACCCTTTGTAAAGATTCTTTTTATATTTTTTCTCAAATTTTTCTTTCACATGGACCAATCAAAATACTCAAATTTGAAATCTACGTAACGTAACTTTTTGAGTCCACATTTTGATTCCATACTAAAAATGGCATAACTTTTTAGTGGTAAGTTCAAATTTAGCGGAGTTTAGTGCATTGGAAAGCGCTCAGCAAGGGCTTTCAATTATATGTTATGTGACATACTTTTGAACTACGATTAAAAAGTTATGGAAAGTCAAAAGTATTAGTGTTATAATATTTCAATAATAAAAAAGGCATCTTGCACGAATTCTTAAAGGGTCTTTTTGGAACTCAAAACTCCTCTAATGAAGAAAGAATTGTACCATTGTCGAAGCAGCTAGGGCAATGATGACTCATATGGGAGTTACTGATTCTTTATGGGGTGAAGCTATCAAAATTGCTATGTTCTTGCAAAATAGAAGCCCTAGATTTGCTATACGTAGTCACAACCCGGAGGAGGCATTCACTGGTAAGAAGCCTAAGATGGATGGGTTGCGAATATTTGGATGCCGAGTGTATGTTCACATACCTAAGAGCGAGGGAGCAAAATGCACGTAAAGGCCTTGAAGTGGATTTTCACATGTTATGATGAACAAACCAAGGGATATAGATGTTATTGTCCAGATGTGCTACGTGTGCACATAAGTCGTGATGTCTTATTTGATGAAATCCATACATTTGGGAATGAAGAAAAAGATAATGATGAGTATGTAAGCTTCTCAAGGAGGATAGTTCTACCACCACAGGATGACAATGAGGAATGTGGTACTCTTCCCACCATAGAGATGATATGGAGAGTAAGAAACAAATCTACTAGATCAGAAAAGACTGAGGTAGCAGGTGACAAAAGGAAGGAGCAAGATGCACCATGGGATTCCTATTCACCTCGTAGCGGATCACCTCAATGTAAGTTACCTAAATGGTATACTAAACTCATGAGTGACAAGGAAGGGGAAATTGTCGAACCTAGTAAGGAGGAAGAGTTGCGGCATTCCACAAGAGAGAGAAAAACCTGACAGGTTTCAAGTAAATCTTGCACTTATGAGTGATATTATTTCATCTACTGAACCTCTTGCTTTGAGGAAGCCAAAAATCAAGAGATATGGCAAAAAGCAATGCAAGAGAAGATTGACTCCATCAAACACCATGACACTTGGGAGATAGTGGATCTTCCAAAAGGCAAAAGACCCATTGGCAACAAATGGGTGTACATAACAAAATACAATGCCGATGGACTATTGCAAAACACAAAGCAAGGCTTGTAGTGAAGGGTTGTGCAAAGCAAGGGCATTGACGACAAAGAGACCTTCGCTCTTGTGGCCAAGTGGAATACACTTCGCATGTTGATTGTTTGGTGACATTATTTGGATGGAATCTACACCAGATGGATGTAAAGTCCGCGTTCCTAGATGGTAAGCTTGAAGAAGAAGTGTACATGGAACAACCTAGTGGCTTTTTGGGACATGGCATGGAAGACAAAGTATGCAAGTCGAAGAAAGCCTTATATGGATTGAAGCAAGCACCACGTGCTTGGTATAGCCACTTTGATGAGCATCTCCTATCTAGAGGTTTGACACACACTTCTTCAGATTTCAATCTTTACTACTTTGCTCATGACTCTAGTATCACATTGATTGTGCTGTACGTAGAGAACCTCATAATCACTGGAAATGATGATAATTTGATTGGTGCAATCAAGAAGGACTTATCTTATAGTTTTGATATAACTGATCTTGGCTTGATGCACTACTGTTTGTATGCCAAGGTTGAAGTAGCATCGCACTAACACAAACAAAGTATGTGAATCAGATTTTGAAGCATTTCAAAATGTGCGATAGCAAGCCAGTATCCACACTTGTGGAGGTTGGTAAATAACTATCTTACCAGGATGAGAGTGCAGTAGTTGATGCCAATGTATTCCATCAATTAGTTGGTTCGCTGATTTATCTCACAACTACTCGTCCTAACATAAGTTATGATATAAGCGTTGTAAGTCAATTCATGGCTACTCCTAGAGAGATTCACTGGAAAGTAGCAAAGAGAATTCTTCGTTATGTGAAGGGTACGTTAACCCATGGATTGTTGTATGAGAGGCAAAATACTTTGCCAAGTTTATAGGACTTTGTAGATTCAGATTGGGCAGGCTGTATTGATGATAGGAGATCTACCACAGGTTATGTATTTCATGTTGGTAGTGGTATATTTTCTTGGTCAAGTAAGAAACAAGACACAATTGCTCTTTCTACTACAGAAGCAGAATACAAAGCAGTATGTTCAACTACGCAAGAAGCAGTTTGGCTAAGAAGAATGTTAGAAGATATTAGAATTCCGCAGAATAACCTACTGTGATCAGATGTGACAGCCAGAGCACTATACAGCTAGCTAAAAATCTTGTATTTCATGCATGCACGAAGCATATAGAAATTAAGTATCATTTCATTAGAGAGAAATTGTTATCTAATGAAATAGATGTAGTGCATTGTAAGATAGAGAATCAGTTAGCTGATATATTCACTAAATCTTTAAGTACTAATAAGTTTGAGTTTTTTTAAAGAAAAGCTCTTTGTAAGAAAGATAAACTAGGGCTTAAGGGAGAGTGTTAGAATAAGTAAGCCTGAGTTTCTCTTACAGTTCATGACTTTCCGTGTTTAGCAGTGATTTTGAGCTTTTTACTGCTTTTGTAATAGTGTGCATGAGTGCCAACGTAACAGCACACGTAGTGCAAGTTGGGACATGCATCCCGTAATGGGGACCGAACTGCCATGCAGCGGTACCCCACAAAAAATAGACTGTGTATATGTACCTTTCAGTCTCTTTTGTTAATATAGTTTAGAAGTGTCCTCTTGGGTTGGTGTGTGATCTCTCTTTACTGCTTATCTTATTGATGTTAGATTGCTTGCAAATTAACTAACTATACTGCTAGTAAGATCCTTGACAATTATAACATAGCTTGACCCTTTACGCTTGAGATATAGATTAGAGTCTACTAAACAAGAAGTAAAATTATGCTACAACAAGAAGTGATTGATTCTGTCATACTAGGCCCTGGGAGCTTGCTTAAGACCATATAATGCCTTATGCAATTTACATACCAAATGATCTTTTCTTTGACGGATGTAACCTTATGGTTGATAAATGAATAGGTCTTCTTGTATGTATCAGTGAAGGAATGTTGTCTGGACGTCCATCTGGTGAATGTCCAGATCTTCTGCAACAACTATAGCCAACAAGGTGCGGATAGATTGATGCTTTACTACTGGATTGAAGGTGTCAGTGTAATCTATTCCATAAGCTTGCTCAAATCTTTTAACCACTAATCGAGCTTTCCATTAAAGATATTGATCCATCTGGATTAAGTTTTAGCTTGAAGATCCACTTTGAGTCAATAGGTTTAATACCTATAGGAGGATTAAAAAGACTCCAGGTCTTGTTCTTCATCAAGGAATGGTACCCAACATCTATGATAGCTTTCCATTCATCTGCATTGGGCATTGATAGTGCTTCTGCATTAGTGGCAAGTTCATTATGACTGATGAATATCTAAGGGACAAAACGATTAGGTTGTTGTCGTTGTCTTGCAAACCTTCGAACTGTAGGTGCTTGAGTGGATGTTTCTCATGGGTAGATGAGTGGAGCTGTTGGGACAAACTCCTGTATTTGACCATTCATAGGTCGATGCTTGTCGATGGAGAATGGAGCTGTTGCGATAGACTCCTACATTGGCTGCTTCTACTTAAAATCATGGAATTTGTCTTCAAGGAAGACGATGTCACAACTGACTGAAATCTGACCTGTCTCAATATCATAAATGCAATAAGCCTCGTGTGACATTGAATAGCCAATAAAAATATATTTACAGCTTACTGGTTCTAGTTTCTTCCTCAGACCAAATAGTATTTGAGCATAACAGAGACATCCGAACACTCGTAGATGTTTCAAACTTGGTTTGTAGCTGCAGTAGGTTTCAAATGGTGTTCTGGAGTTGACTACCTTTGTGTTGGAATGATTTTGCAGATAGCAGGCTATAGAAGTTGCTTCAGCCCAAAAAATTTTAGGTAGTTGAGCATTGACAGTCATGGATCATGCAGCTTTCAATAGTGTTCGGTTCTTTCGATCAGCTACACCATTTGGCTGTAGAGTGTAACTGCTTGTGAACCTATGGTGCACGCCACATGATGATAAGTAGTCCACCATTTCATTTGGTAGGTACTCTCCCCCTGAATCAGACCACAGGGCCTCAATTCTTTGACCAGTCTGATTCTCATCAAATTGCTTGAATCATTTGAAGCAATTGAATGCTTCTGACTTGTTCTTTATGACCATGATTATGGTGAATTGGGAGAAGTCATCAATAAATATGATGAATATAGAGCTTGACCCAAAGAGGGTACGCTCATGGGACCACATAAGTCACTGTGAATCAGTGACATAATGGGCTTCGCTCTACTGGCTTGTCTTCTTGAAAATTTTGTTCTAGGTTTTGTCTCTAGTAAACAATTTTCACAGCTGTAGTAACAACATTGATATTCATATCCTTGACTAATTTGTTATGATGCATGTACACGATTGAACGCATGTTTAAATGACCTAGTCTTTGATGCCAAACATGAGCATCAAAGTTACTCACAAAAAGTGCATGATCGTGACTTAGGATATATTGATTTCCTTCTCTGTGTGCAGAGAGGATTTTATTGGAATTCTCACTAAAAATAGTACATCGACTAGCAGTAAACAAAGCTCTATAGCCTTGATCAGTGATCTTGCTAATAGACAATAAGTACACGATCTAACTGTCTAGTGATGTCGTTAGGGAACTGCAGTCGAATGAAACCTTGGCCTTTAATCGCTGAAGAAAATGTATTTTGAATCTATTGTTGTGAGAGTAGAAAATAGGTTCTTACATGGTGTCATGTGTTGTGAAGCACCTGAATCAAGATACCATTCACATGCATCTCTACTTGGTTGGTCTTGTACCGTCAGCGCCTTGTCATCCTCTTGGGAATTTTTGACAGAGTCAAAACCTTCATCCTGGTGCTGTTGCAGCTTCTTCTTCGCTTCTGCAGAGTGTCGTCTTTCTCACATTAATCGCATTTTATGCAAAGCAGTGTCGCATTTTTGGAAGTGTCTGAAATGGCCTAAAAATTGAGTTAACACAAGTGTCGCAAAACACTTAGTCTCTCAAGATGGCCCGAAGGTGACAAGGGCGACCTTGTCGGGTTTTCGCCTATGGAAATTTTTGAGTGAAAATGCAGACTGTAGCGACAATCAGTGCAAGAATGCAGACTATTAAAAAACAGTTTATTTTCTACAGACTACTTGAGAGAGTGATTTATATGAAAAGGAAGGAGGGCAGAAATATGGTTGAGTCCATGTGGCTCACATTTCAAGGGAAAGAGGAGCATATCTCATGTGGTATACATCACATACTTATTTCTCTTATGTCATTTGATAAATCAATTTGCTTTAGTGAGATCACTGCATCTCAAAATTGGAGTAAAACCATACTAGTTGAGTATGAAGCCTCTCTTGAGAACATAGATGATGTTCTTAAAAGGTTGAAATTGATTTTAAATCAATTAGAAAGCAAATGGTTATTTCATCAAATGTATGCTCTTGAGTCATGCAAGAGCAAAAGTGATTTGTTCACTCATAGTTTGAAAATTTGTATTGAGGCAAATTGTAAACTCTTTATGAGAGTAAGGAATCATCTTCTAAAGACACTTATCTCCATAATGAACTATTTAGCCTCATTGGATCAGAGATTAGCATGGTAAACAAGCATGAAGATATGATGCAAACACCTTGTTATTATAGCATGCATAGTCTTGCCAATTTGGATGAGTCTAATTCTCTAGATCGTGGTAACATGATGTTAGATCTTTGTGATCGTAATAAATCAAGAAGAAATATTTATTCTCTCATGAAGGAGCATGCACATGAAGAAGGAGCAAGCCTCAAAGTCAAGCATCTACATGAAATTTGGAAGGAATCAATTTTGGAGGTGCTAGTATGATGCAAAGCTCTCAAGCTCATCAAAGATGTCAACATCAAAGAAGCACTATCATGGATATGGTGATTTCAGATCAACATCAAGCCCATTGGCTGATCTTCACACCTTTTGAACCAGCAAAGACCAATTCAGCCCATGGAGTCAAGTTCAAGATCATCACATTTTCCATCAAGATGGATTTACCAAGCTAGATTTTTGAGGAGGAGTGTGAAAAATGCAAAAATAAGCTTGGTAGAGGCCAAAAATCTTGTATATAGATAAACACACATGTGTGGAGCCTGTTCCCACGTGTGAAAATAGTGTACTTGTCATGTACCATAATCATATAGGTTGTACATATGATTTAATTCAAGTTCTAGTGGCTAAAAAGGCCAAAAACCATTTTTCTAGACATATGACACATGGCATCAATCTATTGATTACATGAGCCACATCCTTTGGTTAGGTGTCATATTCCATGTGCAGAGGACAGCTCACATGTGTGGAATAAGCTGAAGTAGGCGAATTTTGACTTCTAGAAGATTTCCAAGTAGATCTCCATATAGAAGGAAAATGGACCAAAAGTGCTCAAAATAGAAGGTTTTGTCCAAGTGTCAGTTTTGCATGATGAATCATCATATGACAAAGCACCTTCACACATGTGGGATCAGAGGGATGATCAGTACCACGAGCTCCCACTTATTGTATATATAGAGCCACATTTGGCCATAATCAATGTGAGACACCAATCTTGGTTTTGGAAGCAATTTTGAGTGATTCTCTCGATTTGTCTACATTTGTTTTAATTGTTTTGAGGTTCTATCAATGTGTGCTTGATTTTCAAGTTGGAGTCCATATTCAGACAGTGCTTCACACGTGTGAAACCAGAAAGTACACTTACCCTCAATTAATGATTGTTCTTCTTAATCTGAAGTAGATTGATAGATCAAGTAATCTGACAACCAATCCCTCTTGAGGATCAGATTAGGATCCACTCTTGGTCCTTTTTGTACTTTTTTCACACAAACATGGCGCAATCAGTCGAAGGTATGTGCTGACAGATTTTGTGCATTTGCTGAACGCTTCTGAAAATGGTGTCCACATGTATTTAATGTTGAACTGCAATGGCGTGTGGATTACATGATGCTACCAGGCACAGTAGGCATCGCCTTCGACGAATGGAAGCGACCTTGGGAGAAGGATGACTTTCTCTGATTATGGGCCCAGCTCTCTATCGAACAGAAAGGATGTCTCTGTTGGGGCATAATCCAGAGTAAGTTCCAGGTCGTGTCTTTTGGATCAGCAGAGTTATACATAGGCTCTTCAGCTATGTATGCTCTAGAATATATTCGAATCAAAGAGTTTCAATTTTTGCGGAACGAAGACAGTAAGCGACATTTTTGGAAGCGAAAGTCACAGTTTCAACTGTACAAACCACAAGATGTTGCAGATAGGGCGAATTCGACGATGTCGGGTTGCTAATTAATATAAATATGGCTTATCCAGAACTATTTAGCCTTTATGTGAATTGGGAGCAACATCTTGTAGATTATTTTGCGGAAATTCGACATAATCTGCAAGACAGAAGAAAGTCATTTCACTACAAGCAGTTCTGTACATATTCATTTTGGCAGTTTGGTACTTTTGCGGCAAAGACATTATTTTTCGTTCAAAATCTTTATGTTAAAAGCTCTTTTATTAGATTTTCAGCTCGTTACTGTAAAGAAGTCACCCTTCGTAATGATTCAAACAAAGATACAAAGTTAACTCAGGAGCTGTTCGATGGAACATTGCTCCCGGTCAAGTTAGAAGAATTCGGCAACTTACCAGTTGGCCGTTACACAAAATCAAAAGAAGACTTCTTGTTGATCGAAGCTCAACAAAACTTGGAGTTTGCTCAGAAATTATATGAAGAATTGAATCGTTCATAAAACATTCATTCATGCCTTTGTTGTGCTGATGTTTCTATGGGATGCTGAATTTTTGAAGTTTAAAGATGTTTTGAAGTTTGATTCCGGTTTTCATCAACAATTCAAGGATCAAATCAAAACAACCTATTCAATTAAAGAAACAGCAAGACACATATTCTCTAAGACGAAGAAATATCTAAAGGACGAAATATATGAAGAAATATCTTTTTGCCTTAACGAAAATCTAAAGAACAGAATGTTTCGCGAATAATCCTCAAAAAGAAGATGTTATGTTCACGAGGACATTTCACATTTGAGGGAGGGGATATATGTGATGCCACCTTATTGTTAAAAATCGAATATCAACATAAATATGGCATGATATACTTGAAAATGAAGATATGAGCTGGTTAAGTATAAATCATGAAGAGGCCTAAGTCATTTTTCGGGAATATATCTCCTAAGCACTTGCCTTGCAATTAAATTATTCTCCATGTTCAAATGTTAAGTTCAACTATTTGAAGACCAGTGAAGAGTTGGCCATCTTCAAGGACTTCCACAAACTAGCATTTAGAACAAGTCTGCAGAAATACATTGCTATTTCAATAGTCTACATAAATAGACCAATTTCATATAGTTCGTATTTTTTGCACTTTCTCAAAAAATATAACACTTACCTTCGGCTTTTTTCTTTCAACTATTTTTAAGAAGTAAAACTTATGTGCAATTCAAAAGTTTAACTATTTTTTAACGCCTTCGGCTTTTTCACATTTTTTCAAAAAATGCGAAGAGAGAAAATTTCGAAGGTCGTCTATTTTGAACGATAAACATTCCAGCCACTTCCAAATATGCAAAGTGAGAGAAAGCCATTTCATGTAAAATGTGAAGTGAGAGAGATTTGCAACGTCCTCGTCCGCGTTCGCGTCAACATTTCCTACAGGTTGATCGTGTACACAATGTGCAGTGGTCATCACAAGCCAAATGCTTCCAAGTACAACGACTTGCCTAATTAGATGACAAACATTTATTATAAGTAATACATGGATGCAATCTATAAATGGATCATCCCAACACACTCTATGTGATGCTCCGTCCATGAGACAAATGACTTTGAGCCTCTCAGTTACGCCATCATTCTGGTGGTAATTGTTATTTGTTGCGCTTCAGTGTAATATAGCAGCAATATGTTTTTCTATCTGTGTATAACCTAGATGAATGCTTATTGTGATTTGAATGCACTTCATTGTTGTTTGATAACACTTGTTCACTCACTCTAATAAAAAACACGGACGTCTACGACTCCTCAGCTTCTGATCAGATGATGGTTGTCTTTGACGCCTGAGGAACTTGCACTATCATACTACTCTTTCAATCTATTTCAGAACCGAACTTCCTATTGAATCTAATGTCAAGTAATACCTCAAACCATTTCTAATCTCTTTGGTGGACTGTACTCATTTTGTTTTTGTGAGTATGAATCAACTTTTAAGATCTTGGTGGGCACCAAAGCATTTAAGTTGTGACTAATCTTAGCATAAACAACCTATTAGACTGTTTTGCATCTAGCAGCCCATTGTAGCGAGAGAGCTGTTCCGTAAATATTCTTGCTCTCTTCTCCGCTCGCGTTCTCCATCCTCCTCATCCCTTTCAAGTTTGTCTACCATTAGACCAAACTTTGATTGCGAATCCATTAGGAAATCCGAGATGGATGTATGTAGATAGTAGATTGTGTGACTGCAAAACAATTTATACCTCACTCTCTTGTCTCTTTGCTCTCTTGTCATACCTCACTTGATCTTGTTGTACCAACGGTCTCTCCTCCAACCCTACAACAATATCCATCAACTCATGCATTTCAAGAAGTGATTCCATTCTCACCTTCTATGTAGAGTAGTTGGATGAGGTAAGTCTATCATTGCCTTCCAACATAAATCCACTTGATGTAGCCATGTTGCAATGTCCTGATCTTTCTCTTTCAACCTGTTCCAATGTACAAAGCACACTTTTGAATAAAAATAAATGTTTCCAAAACGAAATCACAAAAATATGGAACCTTTCAATTCTCTTCTAGCACTTATAACTACCAAATCAACACATAGAATGAAAAATTTTTGACCAACCTATGATCCACCAACAATCTAATGAATCTTTTCACTTCCTAAAATTGAGACACACTCTATTGAAGTCCAACAACCTAAAATAGAGATTCAATAAAAAAAATAGTGATTCAATCAAAAATAGAGTTTTGACAAAATCACAAAAAATTGAATCTTCCAATTTCTACATGCAATTGCCACAAACTTGATATAGAATCTTGTAGCCTCTAATTAAATTTTACTAATACAATTAAAGTCAGCCAAATCCAATAAGGCACGTGTGAAATCGGCCTACATCAAGTTGATAAACCTAAATCTTTGATAGTTTCAGACCAGGGTTGAGTGGAAAGTAGCTCAATTTGTAGTTGGTCATTCCATATTTTTCCAGCACATTAGTGAGACGTCGTTGTTAATTGATCAAAATCTATCTGCTGGATAGATTCTGATGAATATTGGATTCCAAGACAATCATGGGCTAAACTCATATCAGTCATCTTGTAATCCTATGCTAACATGCATTTTGTATCCTTCAATAAATTCATATTGTTACTAAATAGTAACGTAGCATCTACATAAAGAGTAATGACTATGAAGGCAGTAATACAATCTTGCCAAAGGAAGTCGGTTTTTGACATCTTCAGATCGAATGCCAAAGTTGGCAAACAACCATCCCATCTTATTGGAATCCTTATTGGATATAGGTCAAATTTTGTAAATACATTGCCGATTGCTTCATGGTAGAATCAGGTGACATTAGATACTCTTATGCATAACTCTATAAGGCTCTGTGAAAATCTATTGATATAGACTAATTGAAATTTTGATGAGTAATAGGCCAATTTTGAGTGTGGATTGTGATTTGTGACAACGGAGTTTTACACTCTGTCCATTTTCTCCTTCTTGGTATATAAATGTAGTATGGATTTACCTTTAATAGGAAATGTCTACAATACATAATGTATAAGATTTTTTTCTCAAAATTTTAGAGATTTCTCTACAGTCTCTTTCCTCCACAGTGTAAAAGCACGGGTGATCTTCAACGCTTTTGGGCAGATAAGTCTCGGTTGAATCCTCCTCTACAACTGTCTCACCTCACCTTGTGCCAATATTTTTCAGTCTCTTTTTTTTGCCTTCGCCTTTAAAATGTATTTTTTAAACTACTATGGTCCAAAGACCTTATTCTTTTTATTTGTAACAAACTGAAATAAAAAAAAAGCCATGCTTAGTATAAAAAAAAGAAATTATGCTTAGCAAAGGAAACTCAAAACAAAAAGGCTATGTTTACCATGGGATATTTAAAAAAAAAAATTTATGCCTAGCATAGGACATAAAAAAAATAATCAGTGAAATTAATATCATATTTTCAAATAAAATCAAAAAATGAACAAGAGCCCCATTTCTACTAGTCAGGGATAAAGCCTCTGACATTTGTCAGAATCTTGACAGTTTAGGCCTATTACAAGGGCCTCTTACACTTTCATAAATAATTTGTGTCTAAATTGCAAAAGAGTATATTAGTTATCAATATTTTAAAAAAAATTCTAATGAATAAAAATTCTAAAAAATATAGGTTAAATTTTCATATCTAATTTTTTTCTTTTATTTCAGCTAGAGAGAGCTGACCATTAACAACTCTCGAGAAAACACTTATTATCAACTCAAAAAAACTTATTTCTTGCATATTCTTCCACTCAAAAATTTCATAGTTGTTGGTATGGGCTTTTTCTTGAATTTTGAAGTTTCTTAAGTTGGCTGGTTTTTTATTTCAAAATTTTTTCATTTGTCAAAAATTTTATCTATAAGGACCCACGCTTGAAAATAAAAAAATAAAATATTAGAATTGTGTTGAAATTAATTTGAAAATAAAAATTTTTAAACAAATATCCTATCTTGAGCACAACAAGGTAAATAACTGGTCACTATAAAAGACAAACTGATAAAAATTATTATATTTGGTGAGACTCTATGTTGGACTTTTTGTGTTATATGACAGGCCTATTTCTTGTGCACAAATTGTCTTCAATTCTAGCTGGTTGATATCACCAGCCTTTGAAACTTTGACATACTCTTTATGAAAAAATCTTATTTTTCGAATTACTGTCATTTTCATTATGGTCTCAAGCAAGAAGTTTAGCTTCTTCCATTGTCAATCTAGCAAAGGCATTGGCACTAACAAATTTGAAAGGAAACTACGTGATGGTACTCTTGAGACAATTGCTTTTTGGCTTGGAGATTATGGTTGCCATCCGAAACAAAAAAATGATAAGAATCTAAATTTGAAAAATCAAAATCTAAATCAGATTTACATTCTGTTGGGTCTACTAAAACTGCAAAAGGTGTAACATTAGCTTGTGTATAATTTTTAAATTCAATTTTTAAGTTATATACATGTGTTTCATTAGGCTCTCAAAATTCTATTGGTCTATCTCCAATGGATGGATCAATGGGAGGTCGATTGCATTGGTTGATATCCAAAAAATTTTCAGTAAGAGCAGTAGGAGCAATCGATTTCTTTTTCTTAGAGTGGGTGTGGTTTCAAAAAGAGCAACATGAGTAATCGATATTTTTTTTTGTCTTAGAGTGGGGGGCATATTCAGAAGACAAATTCTCACAAGCATCTTTGTTTTTAGAGATAACAGAATAAGCTACTTTGCCACATCTCAAGGTGGTGACTTTGAACTATGGGAGGAAAAGATTGGATCTTTTCTCTCAACAACAGTGGTGAGCACATTTTTAAACATTGTTTTAACCTCTACATGACAAAAGACAATGAAATTAAGTTAGAGTTGAAAAAAATTATAATATCTATGCTCAGCATAGAATGAGATTCTATTAAATAATAAAAACAAATGATTCCAAATGAGATGTATGCTAAGCATTGAAAGTTTTGAAGAAAAAGTTTTGAGTGTACATACCAATGTCATAAGAGTTTTGTCAAATAATTTTTTACAGCATCGTCTTCACAAAGTCGAATCTTCATCATCCAAAATGAATATTAAATGAGTTTTGTCGAGCTCTTTTGCCATATCCCTCTTACTCTTCTAATGGGACAAGGGAGATAGAAGAATGCAAACGGAGAAGAAAGCAAGAATATTCAAGAACTGCTCTCTCATTACAATCAGCTGCTAGATGCAAAAACAATCTGATAAAGAGCTTATGCTAAGTATAATCATAGCTTAAAGTGTTCTATTTGTCCAACAGGATCTTAAAATTAATTCATACAAGAATGAGAGTATAGTCCACCGAAGAAATTAGAAATAGTGTGTGTGGTATTACTGAAAAAGGATTCAATGAGAAGTTTGGTTCTAAAATAGATGAAAGAGCATAATGATATCGCGAGTTCCTCAGGCATCAAAGACAACCATCGTTTGAACAGAAGCTGAGGAGTCGTAGACGTCCGTGCTCTAATGAGAGTGAGTAAATGAGCGTGATCAAACAACAATAGAGTGCATTCAAATCACAATAAGCATTCATCTACGTTATACATAGATAAAAACATATTGTTGTTATATTACACTGAAGCACAACAATGACAGTTACAAAAATAAAATGACGGCATAACTTGGAGACTCAAAAATATGTCTTGTGCATGGAGCGCCTCATGTAATCTGTGCTGGGATGATCTCTTTATAGATTGCATCCATGTATGAACTATAGTAAATGATTGTCACCTAACAATACAAGAAAAGGTGACAAAAATTGCAAAAAAAATTGTGAAAAAAAAATTTCTGCAATTTTTGTTTGGTCGAAATTGCGGAAAGCCAAAAAATTGCGAAAAAAATTCCGCAATTTACACCATTATGGCAAAAATTGTAGAAAATCGTCCGCAATTTCTACCGTCATGGCAAAAATTGCGGACAAAATTGCAAAAAACTTCTGCAATTTTTGTCGTCATCACAAAATTTGCGGCAAAAAGTGCAATTTTTCGTAATTTTTTGGTCATGGCCAAAATTGTGATAAATTTTTTCGCGGCAGAAATTGCAGAAAACATTGAATAAATTTTTTTGCAATTTCTCCTGTCGTGGAAAAAATTACAGACAAAATTGTGGAAACAGATTTTTATAATTTTTGGGCCATGGCAGAAATTGCGAAAAATGTTTCCGCGGCAGAAATTGCAAAAAAAACTGTAGAAAGTTTTCCACAATTTTTTCCATCGTGGTAGAAATTGCAGACAAAATTGCGAAAAAAAAAAATTGCAATTTTTAGGCCATGGTAGAAATTGCGAAAAACTTTTCGCGGCTGAAATTGCTGAAAAAGTTGCAAAAAGTTTTCCGCAATTTCTCCGGTCATGGTAGGAATTGCAGACAAAACCGCGGAAAAAAATTCCGCAATTTTTAGACATGGCAGAAATTGTGGAAATTGCGGACAAAATTGCGAAATTTTTTTGTAGGTTTTGCCATCATGGCAAGAATTGCAGACAAATTTTTTTTTTTGCAATTTTTGTCTAGCGTCGACCATAGCGTCGATTACCGGAAGCCGAATTGTTGGTGCGTCGCGATTTCTTTTCATTTCAATTTTCAATTTTTGAGTGCGAAGAGGAGGATATTTTTGCGCCTAGCGGTGGTGCTGCACTCTATGGCTCTTCTAATGATGTTTGATCCTTCTTATGCTTTTTTGTCACAGCCAAGCTCTCTACTTTTCGTCTTAGCCAGGGCTTGGAGAAAAAGTGGAGCATTGGACAAAAAGGTGAGCACCATAGCCAACATTCAAAAGTTTACTTGTTTTTCTTTGATACATTTGTGTTTATTGTTGTTTATGTTCTTTTGTCACAGCCAAAGCTCTTTACCTTCTCACCATAGCCAAAGCTTGAGCAAAAAGTTGAGCATTGGACACAAAGGTAAGCACCAAAGCCAACATTCAAAATTTTACTTGTTTTGCTTTGTTACATTTGTGTTTATTATTGTTTATGTTCTTTTCTCTCTCTCATTGACACTCTTTTGTTTTTTTTTTCATCAGAGTTAAAGCTTTTCAAAAGCTTGAGGTAAAGCTATTTAAAAGCTTGTAAACCTTTTCAAAGAGAGCATAAGAAAGCTTCTCAAAAGGAGTAAAGCTATTTAAAAGGGTGTAAAGCTTGGAGTAGGGCTTGGAGTAAAGTAAGTTTTTTGAAACCCTTGATGACTCTCTATCCTTTTATCTCTCTCATTGACACTCTTTTGTTTTTCTTTCATTAGAGTTAAAGTAGTTTGAGTAAAGCTTGGAGTAAAGCTTGTTCTCCCTCTCTCTCTCTCTCTCTCTCTCTCTCTCTCTCTCTCTCTCTCTCTCTCTCTCTCTCTCTCTCTCTCTCTCTCTCTCTCTCTCTCTCTCTCTCTCTCTCTCTCATTGACACTCTTTTTTCTCACTTTTATCACAGTATCCTCAGTTTGGAGTAAAGTTTCTTGGGGTAAAGCTTTTGAAATAAAGTTTTTGGAGACAAGGTGAGCATTGTTTATTGTGAATTTTGTTTCTTTGTTTTGTTGAAATATTGTTGTTTTGTTTTGTTAAAATCTTGTTGCTTTGTTTGTGGGTATTTTCTTTCAATTGAAACTTTCTAAAATAATGTGAACATCATATGTTACAGCTTGATAAAGATAAATGTTTTAAAATCATGAAAACAAGTAAGATAGTTGAAAAGGGCTTTAGCGTTTAGAGTTTGGATTAAAGGATTTATAGAAAGGGTATACATGAGGACATGATATAAGAGATTTAGGGTAAGATTTAGAAACAGTGGATCAAAGGTAAGGATTATCATAGAGAAATTGAATAAAAAGAGGATAAAGTTTATGTTTAGGTTTGTGGTTATAGTTAATTTTATGTTTTATGTTCATCATTGTTATCTTAATCATAGTTCATTTTTAATATGCAGATGTCTGACCCTCCATCTCTTGGGTCTTTGTCTCATGAAGAGTGTATGGACTGGTTAAGTAGTGCATCTGCTAGGCAGAGAGAACAAATGAATGCTATTCTCCAGCAGTATAGGTCCATGTTAAACTCTCCAGCGGCCTCACAGTAGGGTAGTCCTCAGAGGCTCCCCACTAGTGCACATTCATAGTAGGGTAGTCCTCAAAGGCTCCCCACTAGTGCACATTCACATGTACCATCATAGAGGCCCTCACCACATAGATCCACTCCTCAGACCTCCACACCTCGCGTTGCTAGGCTAGCACGACGTAAGAGTCATTTAGGTGGTTGTTTTTTGGCATGTGGAGGTGACGATGATTTCGAGGAGACTAGATATAGAGATGACTCACTCGTGCGTTTTAGCTTCCATTGATGATAAAGCTACTGTAGGTTGCCTTTTGTTGCTCCATGAAATTGCAGCTGTACCATAATTGAATGTATGACCACTAGTAGATCTTCCGTCATCAATATTACCTGCCCAATCGACATTTGTATAACCTACCAACATTGGCGTTTCAGACTGGTCATACTTCAGACCAAAATTCAATGTCCCTCGAATGTATTTGAGAATACGTTTAGCAGACTTCCAGTGTGGTTGACTAGGATCTTGCATAAATTGACTAACAACACCAATAGCATAAGAAATATCAGGTCGTGTGTGTGTCAAATAAATCAAACTACCCACTAGCTGTCTATACAAATAAGCATCCACTTTCTCAGATTCATCATATGCAGTAAGCTTCATGTTGACATCCATAGGTGTACTCAAGGGCTTACAATCATGCATATTGAACTTATAAAGCAAATCTCGTGCATATTTGCTTTGTGTAAGAAAGACCATGTCTTCTTTTTGCCATACTTCAATGCCAAGACAATAGTGCATCAATCCTAGATCACTCATGTCAAAAGCATTGAAAAGATTTGATTTCATTTCATTAATTGACCTCTCATTACTTCCTGTAATAATCGAATCATCCATGTACAACACAATGAACACTATATCTGAATCTTGTCTTAGAATGTAAAGATTAGGATCATCATCACTCTTTACCATTCCCCTTCGCTTGAAGTGCTCATCAATGCAAGAGTACCATGCTCGTGGTGCTTGCTTCAATCCATATATGGCTTTGTTGAGTTTACAAACCAAATGATCTCTTCCTGGATCAACAAACCTTTGAGGTTGCTCTAAATATACCTCTTCATCCAATACTCTATTAAGAAAAGCAGATTTGACATCCATTTGCTAGATTTTCCAACCATAGAAAGCAGAAATTGCAATGATAGAACGAATAGTTACCATTTTGGCTACAGGTGCGAAGGTTTCCTCAAAGTCTATACCTTCTTGCTGCTCAAAACCTCTTGAAACTAATCGTGTCTTGTACTTGTTGAGTTTCCCATCCGCTCCATACTTTGTCTTGTAGATCCACTTACATGTGATAGGCATCTTACCATCAGGTAGCTCAACCAAGTCCCACGTTTTGTTCTTCGATATAGCCTCCATTTATGTTTCCATAGTTGCATGCCACTCCTTGTGTTCCTTTGCTTCGTTGAAAGTTTTAGGTTCTTGAGCCGTTAAGATGGATCCCATTAGGGCTAGATTCATCTCTAATCTTGCAGGAGGTTTTCGATTTCTACTTGATCTTCTAAGCTCTCCCTGCTCACTAGATTCGGGAGTATCTCCCTTCTTTGCACCATCTGTGACTGATAAGTACCATTTAGGTACTCTTTTGGAAATTTCAGCATCAGGCTTGCCTTTGTCCAATGGATTTTCTATATCAAAATCCACTTCCTTCTTGACCTGTACTTTCGCTCCCTCATCAAAAGGTTCAGTGATTATCTCAGATTGTTCACCTTGGCCCATCTCGTCAAACATAGCATCTCTAGAAATTACAAACTTCTGTGCATTTGTGTCATACATCCTGTATGCCTTGACCTTCTCATCATATCCAAGGAAAATACACTTGATAGCTTTTGCATCCAATTTCCTTCATTTCTCATCATAAATATGAGCATAAGCATCACAACCAAATACACTCAAATGAAAAATATTATGTTTCTTTCCAGTCACAGCTTCATGAGGTGTCTTACCTTCCACGGATTTTGTAGGACACCGATTCAGGATGTGCGTAGCTGTGCTACAAGCTTCTGCCCAAAAGGTGTTTGGCAGACCCTTGCTTTTGAGCATCGCCCTAGCCATCTCAACAATTGATCTGTTCTTTTCTTCTACAACTCCATTTTGTTGTGGTGAATAAGGTGTTGTAGTCTGTCTCTTGATCTCTTGATCTTTGCAGAAATCAATAAATTCTGTCAAAAAATACTCACCACCTCCATCAGATCTCAAAGTTTTGATGCAACATCCTGTTTGCTTTTCAACTAATGCCTTGAATTCCTTGAACTTAGCAAAAGCATCTGATTTCTTGCTTATGAAATAAATCCAAATGCATCTGCTATAATCATCAATGAAGGTGATAAAGTAATAGTAGCCACTAAGAGATCTAGTCTGCATAGGTCCACATAGAACACTGTGGACAAGTTCTAGGATGCCACTGGCTCTCCTTGCTCCACTTTTGGGAAACCTCTCTTTATGTTGTTTTCCCAAAATGCAACCTTCACAAATTTTTCCTTCAAAAGAAATATCTGGCAATCCTATAACTAGATTACCTCTTTTGAGAATCTGTAAACCTTGAGCTCTCACCTGTATCATCTTCATATTGATCATCATCGTATTGATGTTGATCAGTATAATTGTTTTCATAATAATAATCATCAAATTGATGTTGATCAGCATAATTTTCCACTTGCCCTAAGTCTTTTCTTTGTTCCATCTCCTTCTGTTTCTTGAAGCATTCACGCTCCTAGTGGCCAGGTTTGTTGCAATACCTACAATTTCCAGGTTTATTTTGCCAGGAATAGCCGCATCCTTGACATCGGCCTTGATTCCAATTGCTTCAATTTGGGCCATCATTGGATTGTTCTTGAAATTGTTGGAATGATCCACGATTTGAGTTTCCACCTCTTGATGGGTGTCTTCCACGACCAAATCTACCACCACGTCCCCTGACTGCAAGAGCCTGATCAAATCCCCTGTTGCACTGACTCAAGCTCTCTTGACGTTGTTCTTCCTGCAAAAGCAATCCACCTAACTCTTCATAGGTTGGAAGATTTTCCCGTGTGGCTATACTTGTCAAAACCTCTGATGTGACTCACTCAAACTATTCAATGTCAACTGCACGATCTCACGATCCTATCCTCGCTCTTTAACCGTTGTTAATTGGTCACGAATCTCTTTGATCTTCAGTAGGTGATCAGCAACAGTTGCACCATCATCCATCAGCAATGTGTGCAGCTTCATCTTCAGGAATAGCACTCGAGATGTGTTTGTGGTCTCAAACAATGCCTTCAACGTATCTCATGTTTCTTTTGGTCCTTCTGAATCCGAAATGTAGGGAATAATTGTATCTCTAACTGATAAGTTGATGACATTATGTGCTTTCAGTTTTCTCCTGTCAAATGCCTGTTGATCTTCTTCAATCAATGGCCTTGTCTCTTCACATTTCACGACCTCCCATAGCTCCTTTTCCATCAAAATGTTCTTCAATTTGAATTTCCAAACTGCATAGTTGCTAGCTCCTTCCAATTTGCTTGACTCATTGAGGACACTCTCACTTAGAGTTTCCATTACTGGATAGACAAGTCCGGATCACAAAAATGGCTCAGTCTGAGCACACAACTTAGTCTCCAAATTTTAACACACCACAGAATTGTATAGTAAATTTTTTTTTGGGTTATACACCTGATATCGAAATGGAGCATGGAAGTACGACTGCTCAAGATCCTCTTTAACTTGTGCGTGTGGATCCAATATTGGAGCATGCGATATCAGACAGGAGCGCGGATGTACAACTGCTAAGAATTCTCTTTAGCTCATGCACTTGGATCCAATATCGGTACGGACATGCGATATCAGACTGGAGCGCAAATGTACGACTGCTCGGGTTTCTCTTCAGCTAGCGTGCTTGGATCCGATATTGGTACGAATATAAAAAAGAAAGAATGACAGGTACTATTGGTTGCTCGGCTTCTGTAGCTGTAGCTACAGGCTCTATAGAAGGAATATCAACGTTGGAAGAATCCATGCTACGTAAAATAGGATGAAATGACATTATCGACGGTTGTTTGAAATCATAGTATGTATGTTCTTGAAATATTACATCCATAGAGGCAAATACTTACGTTACGTAGATTTCAAATTTGAGTGTTTTGATTGGTCCATGTGTAAGAAAAATTTGAGAACAAATATAAAAAGAATCTTTACAAAGTGTCTTTTTGGGATTTAGAACTCCCCTAATGAATAGAACAGTTTTTTTCTTGATTGAATTAGCATGCAAAATTAAGAGACAACTTTAGACAGATTTAGACAATCATATATTGAGAAAAACTTTGATCAAAAACGAATTTTATAATTTTGAATCTGAATTATTAGTATACATCTCTTGTTGTCTTATTTTGCTATTGTGTCTCTGATTGAATGAGTTGAGAGTCTCAAGAGTCTAGTTACAACGAGTAGTGCACATGTATTTATATTGTTACAGGACAGGTCCTTTGGCCTTTTACTAATGTAATAGTAGATCTAACCGTTATGATGGTTGATATTTAAATAAACGCTCTATTTCCAGGCTCGAATAATTTTTGTTCGTGAATTGTTCGCGATAGTTTATCTCTTCGTCTGAGCTTCATGTTTCGCGAATTGTTTGTGACAGTTGACAGTTTTGAGCTTGAAGAAAAATCAAGAATATTTTGCGAATTGTTCGCAACAAGCGACAATTTCGCAACAGGTGAGGTTTGAACAAGAAACAGAATATTTCGCAACAAGATACTATTCGTGAATCTTTCGAGCTTCAACAAGAAACTGTTTCGCAAATCTTTCGAGTTTTAAGCAAGATAAATTTCGCGAATATTTCGAGGTTGATCATGAATAGAAATGTTTTGAATTCGAGTTCGTTTCTCATCCTTTGTCAAGTAAACTATGCACTTTGTTAGTAGAATCGAGATATGGCTAATCAGGTGTTTTCCAGCTTCCTCTCAAAGTGGGCAGTTGGATTAACCCCAATCTTCTTTGCTGCTTCTCGAACAAAGCTTTACTGAGTGGCTTTGTAAAGATATCAGCTGTCATTTCCTTTGTAGGTATGAAGACTATCTTCAGTATCTTCTTTTCGACTAAGTCCCAAATAACATGATACTTGATAGCTATATGCTTCGTTTTTTAATGAAATACAAGATCTTTCGTAAGATAGATTGCTGAAGTGTTATCCATTAACAAGACATAAGGTTCAAAAATAGTATCATCAAATCCTTCCAACATTTGCTTGATCCATATCAGCTCGTTTGTCATCTTGGCTGCTGCTACATATTCTGCCTCACAAGAAGATTGAGCAGTTTTATCATCCACAATATGGATTTTCAGATCATGAGCTACTACATAAGCAAATAACAAGCGAATTGATGTGTATTTGACTACCAATGAAAAAGTATCAATGTAGTCGATTCCATATTTCTGTGAAAAACCTTTCGCAACCAACGTTGCTTTGTATCTGATGTTTTCTCCATCAAAACCTGTTTTGATCTTGTAGATCCACTTGCATTTGACTGTTTTTCTTCCATCAGGTATAGGTGCAAGTGTCCATATATTGTTCTTATACATGGATGACATTTCATCCTCCATTGCTTGAATCCAACAATCTTTATCTGGTCCATCAATAGCTTTCTCGAATGTTTGAGGTTCGTCTGAGAAACCACAAAATTCGATGGCTATATTCATTGAAATATCCTGATCAAACCTTACTGGTAGTTTTCGTTGTCTATCAGATCTTCTCACAGGTGGTTTTGGATTCGATTCTGCATTTTCGGATTTGACCTTTTTTGCTGGAATTCGAGCTGGTGATTCGAGTCTATTAGGTACTCGATCTTGAACTCCCTCTGAATCTGGTTCTCGTTCATCATCTGCTTGTTTTACTTCTATCGTTGGTAACTCAAAATAAGTTTTGAGAATTTCATAGCCGACTATATCACTGTTTGTTATATATTTTGACTCATCGAATTTGACACCTCGAACTATTTTTATTCTGCCAATTTCGGGTATATAGACTCGATAATGACGAATGTAACTTGAATCCTACCAGAAATTCTTGTTTTGTCTTTTTATCAAGTTTCTTTCTCAATTTGTCTAGTATGTGCATATAAACTGCGCATCCGAATGTCCGAACATGTGCTTTTTCGGCTTCGACTTCCACCATATCTCATGAGGAGTTTTATCCGGTATTCGAGATTTTAGAATTCAATTCTGAAGATAATTTGATGTAGCCACTACTTCCGCCCACAATTGTTTTGGTGCTTTCGCATGAGCCATCATACACCTAGCAACTTCCATAAGTGTACCATTCCTTCATTCATCTATTCCATTGTGCTGAAATGTGTATGATGTAGTCTTCGTATGCATAATATCTCGATCAGTAAAGTAAGCTTAGATTTGAAAATGTACTCACCTCCACGATCTGTGCGAATTTGCTTCAACTTATTGCATGTCTTCTTCTCAGCCCAATTCGTATACTCAACGAATTTCTCGAAAGCTTCAGATTTTGTACGAATAAAGTATATTATAGCAAACTTGCTGAAGTCATCAATAAACGTAATGAAGTATTTTGCATCACCTAATGACAATACTCCGAATGGTCCACAAATATCTAAATGGACAATTTCAAGTACCCTTGTTGCTTTATAAACATCCTTACTGAAAGGTGTTCTAGTCATTTTGCCTTTAAGACAGGATTTGCAGGTAATTCGAATATCTCTACTTTTGATTTGACTCCTTTTATTCTCTGACTCTTGTTGGTTTGGTACAAGACTTCCATGTTCATGTGACATAGCCTCTTGTGCCACAAAATATCTATTGATTCTTGAGTTTGATTAGCTTGTTCAACTCAAGTTCAAATATTCAAGTGATACAAATTTTCTTCTCTGTTGTCTTTAGCAACTAGGTTATCAAAATCTTCATTGAACAATTTACAAGAGTTCTTTGTGAAGATTACTGACGTTCTTGTATCGACTATCTTTGCTACGGATAGAAGATCTTTATCAAGAGTAGGGATATAGAGAACTTCCTCCAATTTCTTGTCACCCTAGTTCGTGTCCAACCATAGTACACCAGTTCCAAACCACCAATGGATGATGTGGCAAACTTGATAGATCTTATCCAAAGTGGATGTGGATGGGTACAATGAGCTGTCCCACATGTGCTATATGCAGCTTAGAGAGAGAGTATTGTGATTTTGTACTTGATCCATGATGGATCCATTATTGAGCTAATGATGAGAAATCTTGATTTGTGAAGCAATCGATGTGTTTTAACTCTCTTAAGCACTTTCTTTGTGGATGAATGCTTACTAAATGATAAGTAAACTATTTCTTTGTTATCAGGCCGTACAGTAGCTGTACTTCACACGTGTGAAGCAGTGGATCATCTTTTTTTATTGTTCTTGCTTGGAATCACAAAGATTGTCAAGTAGAAGCTAGATTTGGAAGCTAGTCTTGATATAGATCAAGATCCCAAGCTACCAATCACTCTTGTGATCATTTGTAGATCAATTTCAGTCCTTAAACTCTAAAATTTGACATGGTATCAGAGCCAAGTCAAAGAGCTTAGTTGATAATCCAAAAATCTTCATTTTGGTGAAAGCATTGGTGCTAGATTCACTTTGAAGGAAGGAGACCTTTTCTAATAGTTTACTTGTGATGTTGAGGTTCAGATTAGTGTGTAAAGTTCAAATGTACTTCTCACACGTGTGAGAGGTTACTGGAGTTGTAATTTCACCAAAACTTTGTGTTTTTTTAATATTTGAGCTTCAGACGAGTTGTGTAGAGTGAAACTAGTGATGTGCTTATGAAAAACCATTGTTTCCATTATAGATTTGATGAGTGAATGGTGTTAGAATATTATTAAACCTACAAATCCTTGAGAGAGAGTTTGAGCCTTATGTTTTTAGTTCAAGAGTGAAACTAAAACCAATTCTAAACACCATAGGAAGGCATTGGCACTTCCAAAAAGCAAATCCAAGGTTCTAAGTGAATAGATTGTGTAGAATACACTTTTCCAAATCTTTTTGAGTTCAAGATCATTATAGATCTTGCTTCTTGAGTCTAGTGAGATTCAAGAGAGTAGCATTTTAGCTAAATTCTAAGAAAGGAAGAAGGGAGAGCCTTTGAATAGTACATTTGTTGTACTTGTTACTAGATAGAATGGGTTCAATTGGAGCCTATCTTCTTGAGACTAGTGAAACGCTAAATTCTAATAATTATTCAACTTGGAAAGTAAGAATGGAGTCACTACTTGTGCTCCAAGATATGTTTGATCTTGTCATAGGAGAGGAAGAAGAACCTCAAGTAGGGCAAGATCAAGTGAGGTACAAAAAGAGAGCTAGACTAGCATTACATTGCTTGAAAATGAATGTTAGTAATGAACTTCTAAAGGAAGTGGCATCTTGTACCTCGGCCAAGGAGGCATGGAACTACCTCAAAGGGATTTATGAATCCAAAAATACCTCTAGAGTGCTTATGATTAGAAACAAAGTTCTTCAAAGCATTAGAGGGAGTGATGAGAGTGCTCAAGAGTATGTCTTGAGAATAATATCTCTCAACAAAGAACTTTTCATCATTAGTGAGGGTATTCATGATGATGAACTTGTTCAAATCATTTTGAATGGTCTTGGAGATGAGTTCTCCAATCTTGTACAAAGCTTTGCTATTCAAGATGCACTACCTTCCATTGACAAGCTCCATAGTGTGCTTGTGGCCGAGGAGAGTAGGATCCTTCATGTCAAGCAAAGGATTGGATCCTTAAAGTTGCATGATGGTGATGAGAAGGCCAACTTCTCAAGCAAGGGAAAGGCAAAGTCAAAGAAGAAGATCCAACACAAGGAGACCAAGAGTGATGATCAAACATCAAGCTCCAAAGGTGGAAAGAAGAGCAAAGCCAAACTCAAGTGCTTCTTTTGTGGAAAGAAGGGGCACTTTGCAACCGAGTGTTAGAAAAAAAAGAATATACAAGAGAGAGCAAACAAGGCAACCCCACTCTTGAGGAAGATGAGGATGAAGTGGATTCATCCTTGATGGCTTCTACATCAACATCAAAGAGCTACTCCAATGACACATGGTGGATTGATAGTGGGGCTAGTTCCCACATGACATTTCAAAAGGATTTTTTTCTCAACTCTTGTACCTTTTGTAGGTTGTAAAAAGTCTATTCTAACAGCAAGTGATCAAAAATGTAGAATAGATGGAGTGGGAACTATTCTCTTAAGTCTTGGATCCTCTAAAAGAGTAGATCTTTGTAAATCCAATGGCATTAAGAGAGAACTTACATGTACTTATAGTCCTCAACAAAATGGTATAGCCTAGAGAATGAATAGAACACTATGTTAGTGTGCTAAGGCTTTAAGGTTAGATGCATCTCTACCTAAGTCCTTTTGGGGAGAGGCTATTATTTGTGCAACTTATTTGTGTAATAGATTGCCATGTAAGCCCATTGGAGGCATAGCATCTTATTAAGCTCTGTTTTGTAAGAAGCCGAATCTTAAAGATCTAAGAATTTTTGGATCTACTTGCTATGTTTTTCAAGCATTAGATACAAGAAAAAAGGATGATCCTACTTCTATTAAAGGGATCTTTGTTGGTTATGCTGAAAATAGCAAGGGATATAGAGTCTATAATCCAATCACTAAGAAGATTTTAGTGAGTAGAGATGATACTTTTGATGAAGGTAACTACTACAAGTTGAATGAGAAAGCTTCTAATCCATCTTATGTCAAGGATCTTGTGAGGTTTGAGGAGGAGCCTACATGTGATCAAGATCCAAGACTCCAAGGAGATCTACAAGAAGGAAGGTCGAGCCCTCAAGGCTCACCTATGTTGACAAAGGTGAACAAAGGGAAGATCTACATTCACTTGCCTCTTTCACTTTTCTAACTTCTATGTTTGATGAGCCAAGTTGCTTTGAAGAAGCTATGGAGTCACAAGAATGGAGGGATGTCATGCAAAAAGAGTATGATGCTCTTATGGAGAATCATACATGGAAGCTTGTGGATCTTCCCCAAGGAAGAAAGCCACTTGAGTGCAAATGGATCTATAGATTGAAGTACAATCAAGATGGGAGCATCAACAAACACAAGGCAAGGCTAGTGGCAAAGGGGTTCTTGCAAACCAAGGGAGTAGATTTTGATGAAACTTTTGCTCCTGTTGCTAAGCTAGTTTTCATAAGGTTGATTATTTCTCTTGCAACTACTTTCAATTGGCCTCTATTTCAACTTGATGTGATTAATGCATTTCTCAATGGATATTTGGAAGAGGAGATTTTCATGAGGCAACCCAAGGGCTTCATCAAAGAAGATCAAGAGAAAAAAGTGTGTTTGTTGCTAAGAAGCCTTTATGGGCTTAAGCAAGCACCTAGAGCTTGGTACTCTAGGTTGAATACCTTCTTGAACTCTATTAAGTTTGTTGTAATTGCTTATGATCCTTCTTTGTACTTAAGATTTAATGATGGTAAAATCATCATTCTCATTTTGTATGTTGATGACATTATCCTTAGTGGAAATGAACTTGATGGTATACAAGAAGTGAAAGTAGCATTGTTTAAGGAGTTTAAGATGGTGGACCTTGGTAATCTTCATTTCATATTAGGAATAGAAGTTTCAAGAGGCAAGGATTTGAGTTTTATTTGTCAATCCAAATATGCTTCTTCTATCTTAGAAAAGATTGAAATGAAAGATTGTAAAGGAGTAGAAACTCCTATGGAGCAAAATGTAAAAGTTTCCAATAGTGATAATTGAAGCATCCTTTGAGGACATCACACTATATAGGAGACTTGTAGGCTCCTTGATCTATCTTACTATAACTAGATCTGATCTAAGTTATAGTGTTGGCAAACTAAGCCAATCTATGCAAAATCCATTGGTTTGTCATTGGAAAAATGCAAAAAGGGTGTTGAGGTACATCTCGGTCACCAACAACTTTGGCATTTTATATGATGGATCTAATCTTGCCTTAAGGGCATATTCGGATGCTGATTTTGTAGGTGATAAGGTGGATAGGAGGTCCACAAGTGCTTTTGTCACCTTCCTTAGCAATGGCATAGTGTCTTGGCTTTCAAAAAAGCAAGATACTATTTCTCTATCTTCAACCGAATCAGAATGCAACGCACTAACATCCACAACAAAGAGGATCCTATGGTTGAAGAGGATTTTGGTGGAATTGCAAGTCATGGAGGCCGAGGAGCAGCCAACAATATTTTGTGACAACCAATCAAGCCAAGCATTAGCAACCAATCCCACATTCCATGCAAGGAGCAAGCACATAGAGATTGCTCACCATTTTGTGAGGGAAAATGTTCAAGCAAATGAGATCAAGGTACATCATGTGTCTTCTTCATATTGCCTTGCTGATCTACTCACTAAAGCCTTGCCAAAGGCTTCATTTATCAATTTAAGATCAGCCTTAGGAGTTGTAGATAGATGTACTATAGTTGTATCATGTAAAAATTGAGAGTGGTAGAATTACGCAATTTTCACATGGTTTTTGATGTATTTTGACATCTATGTGGATCCACACATGTGAGGACCTGTCCACAAGTGTGAAATGACACTTGTAATATTCAGATCCATTTTGATTAGCTTTCATTTGAGTCTAATATGACATTTCCTAAATTATAGGAGTTAGGTTCTAGATTGTAGGAATCTAGAAGGTCAACACAAACCACCAATGGATGATGTGGCAAACTTGATAGATCTTATCCAAAGTGGATATGGATGAGTACAATGAGCTATCCCACACGTGCTGGATGTAGCTTAGAGATAGAATATTGTGATTTTGTACTTGATCCATGATGGATCCATTATTGAGCTAATGATGAGAAATCTTGGTTTGTGAAGCAATCTTTGTGTTTTAACTCTCTTAAGTACTTTCTTTGTGGATGAATGCTTAGTAACTGATAAGTAAACTATTTCTCTGTTATCAGGCCATACAGTAGCCGTACTTCACACGTGTGAAGCCGTGGATCATCTTTTTTTATTGTTCTTGCTTGGAATCACAAAGATTGTCAAGTAGAAGCTAGATTTGGAAGCTAGTCTTGATATAGATCGAGATCCCTTGCTACCAATCACTCTTTGTGATCATTTGTAGATCAATTTCAGTCCTTAGACTCTGAAATTTGACATAATCCATTCATTAAACATCAAATTACAATGGAAATGCAAGAAATCAAGAAAACTAGTCAAAAATCAAGAAGATAGTAGGCAAAATAAGGTATCTTTATTCATGATTATTGATCATTCACCAGATAGGGCCTGATTCTAGAGCATGATCATAGCTCTCATGTGATTTTAGGCACATGAACCACTTTCTCCATCAAGAAAGCCCTCCAAGAGAAGCTTCAAGATCTCTTAAAAACTCAAAATTACAAAATGAACAATAGCCTCCAAATTTAGCACGACCTCGGCTATTTATAATAGTTATTTGTGCCTCTACTATAAGTTTGGGGCCTTATTTAGCTAAATTGGGCCTTAAAACCATTATTACAATTCCGCTATTCTCAATTCTAGTGAGGTTGTTCGAACCACTTTATTAACTGTCCTATTGACTAGTTCTAATCTAATTTAGTCCCATGGCTATATTTGGCAATTCATTAGTAAGCTCATGGGCTAATTACATGCAGCAAATGACACTCCCCCTACTTTAAGCATTTTTGCCCTAAAAAATGAAGACCATGTAGTTTTTGGCAAGTCTCGTGCTCCATAAGGCCTCTAGCTGTCTCCAAAATTGTAGGCCATCTCCTTAGGTAGGAATGATCTTCCCACGTGTTGTCTTCTAGAGATGATCATTTCCATTTGACCAGGTATTGTTGTATCCACTTCCCATTTCGTAACTCTTTATCCCGGTAACCCACCACTGCCTCTGGTTCTACTTCCAAATTATACTCTTCATTGATTGGTGGTAGTTCAACCATTGTTTGAACATTTTTTCCAATATGTTTCTTCAACAGGCTGACATGGAATACATTATGCATTTTTGTTATGGTTGGTAAGTCCAGTTCATATGCTAGCTCACCCACCCTTTTGAAGATTTGATATGGCCCATAGAATCGTGGAGATAGCTTCTCGCTCTTGGTTCTCTTTAATACTGATTGAGGATAGGGCTGTAATCATAAGTACACATAATCTCCTTCGAGGAATTCCCTAAATGATTGAAGTTTGTCCGTGTAATATTTCATCTTTTGTTGAGCTTCTTGCATATGATCATGATTTGCCTTAAGGATGTTTTGCATGTTTAGCAGTTCATCTGCTACTACCGCCACAGTTACGTACGCTAACTCCATGTCAGTTGGTGTTGTAGGTTCATATCCATACAATGCATGAAGCGGTGTCGTTCTAATCGACATGTGGAGTGTTGAGTTGTAACTAAATTTTGCTAAATGCAACCAATCAATCCATTTTGTTTGTTGGTCGCAAACAAAATGCCTTAAGTAACATTCCAAGCATTGATTTACCCTTTCGGTCTGTCCATCAGTCTCTGGGTGAAATGCAATTCTCAAACATAGTTTGGTCTTTAAATTTTCCATCATCTCCTTCCAAAACTATTTAGCAAACCTTGGACCTAGTCACACACTATTTCCTTTGGTAATCCATGCAATTTAAAAATATTTTTAAGAAATAGTTGTGCCACATGTGCTGCACCATAAGTAGTCTTGTAGGGAATGAAATGGGCATATTTCGTCAACCGGTCCACCACCACATAAATTCCATTGAATCCTCCCAATGTTGTTGGAAGGGATGGGAAATCCATACTGATACTTTCCCATCGTTGAGAAGGAACCGATAGTGGTTGTAACAACCCAGGTTTCTTCACATGTTCTGATTTATGGATCTGGCAAGAGGTGCACTCCCTAACCCACTTGTAGATATCTTGATTCATTCCTTGCCATTTGAAAAGACTTTTAACTTTTTGATAGGTCTTTAGTATTCCCGAATGACCAGCACTAGGAGACGAATGTAGTTCATAAAAAATCTGAGGCAACAACTTTGAATTTGGCACTAGGACTATTCTTTTATTGTCATATACCAAAATTCCGTCTTTTAGTTGGTGACGACATTGTTCTCCAACTTTGGGATCCGATAAGCTTTCCAGAATTTGCGTCACAGCTACATCTTTAGTATACTCATCCAAGATGACGAACTTCTAGTCATTTTCCAAAGAAATAAGGGGATTTAGTATGCATTTTTCTATTCTGCAACATAACCCTTGTGAGGCTTGATCTTGTTTTGTGGACATGCAATTCTCCTCTGCATCTTGGAGAACAGTTATATACTCCTCCAAGGATTCACCTGTATCACTCATTTGCATTCTCCACAACCTTGATAAAGCATCAGTAGCTTGGTTTTCCTTGCCCTTTAGATATTCAATGACAAAGTCATATGCTTGAACTTGTGCCAACCATCTCTTTTGTTTGTCCGTAAGCTGCTTCTGACTTAAGAAATACTTTAGGCTATGGTGATCACTTTTAATGATGAATTTTGACCCATAAAGGTAGTGTCGCCATTTTTTCAAGGCATGAACTATAGCTAACATTTCCTTGTCATGCGTAGGATATGCCATCTCCTTGTCGGTCAATTTTTTACTCTCATAGGCAATCACACCATCCTTCTGACTTAGTATGGCTCCTAATCCACTTCCACTTGCATCAACAGTCACCTTGAAAGGTAAACTGAAGTCTAGTTGTACCAAAATTGGAGCATTCACCAAAACCTCCTTTAATTGATCGAAGCTTCTCTGAGCATCGCCACTCCATTCGAATTTTTCTTTCCGCAACAAGTGTGTGAGTGTTGCTGCTATCCTTGAAAAATTGAATATAAATCGTCGATAAGAAGATGCAAATCCCAAAAATCATCTTAAATGGGCATCTAATAGGTCATCGACCCGAGAGATTGGGAATCTATTCTTGATGGTAATCTTATTGAGTGCTCAATAATCTGTGCACATTCGAAATGTACCATCTTTTTTTTTAACAAGAAGAACAGGTGAGGCGAAAACGATTTGCTCAGACTAATGAACCCTTGATCAAGTAATTCTTGAACCTGTTTTTGAACTTCTTCCCTTTCTAGTTGTGATAACCTGTAAGGAGGAATATTAACTGGCTTTGAACCAGGTTCAAGTTCTATGACATGGTCCACGAATCTAGTTGGAGGATCCCCTTTTGGTAATGTGTTTGGAAACACATCTTTATACTTGTCTAGAACTTGTTGTATCTTTGTATTCATAGGCTTTGCATCGACTTCTTTAATTTTACCCTCATCCATTTCTAGTTTCAATAGGAACATATCTACATGCTTTCTATATGCGTCGAGCTTGTGCGTTAGTAATCAGACGTAAATAGGAACCCGATTCTTCTTTCCTGTAGCTATGACTTTCAAAAGTTTTCCCTGACTGTACGAAATGCATTGTTCCCTGCTCAAAATTAAAGGTAACATCGCCCAACGTCTTTCACCACTCGACACCAAGTATCATATCGATAGGACCCATGTCGACCACATGGAAGTTTGATTTAAACTCGTAGTTTCCCATTTGAATCTTGGATTCGGTTGTGATTCTATCGCAATTGATGAAATTTCCATCAGCAATCTGTACTCTTAATGGCTTCGGAATCTTCACAGTAGCTATATTACAACTCCTGATTGAACGACTATTGAAAAAGTTATGCGTACTTCCACTATCAACTAAAATATAAATCTCTCTACCATTAATTTTTGCTTTAATACAGAAAGTCTTAGCAGAATGAGAATTATTAAATGCGTTTAAGGACATGAACATGAGTGATGCATCCATGTCCTTCCTATCGATGCATTTCTGTCATCTCTCGTTATCAATCTGCAACTCCTCATCATCAATCGAGTCACATTGGCGTTTTTGCAGCATTTGAATGTCATCTTCACTCAATAAATTTTCAACTTCCTCTTTGCCTGATTGATTTTCCTCATTGGGATTTCCGCTCATAGCCATTAATCGAATCTCTTGTTTACGAAATTTACATACCTTCCAATGATCCTTGTCATATTTCTCCTGGCATCTGAAGCAAAGCCCCAATGCTCTAAGTTTCCTCTCTTGGTCGTCCGATAGTCTCTGAACAGGTCTTGGCTTTTGACTGTCTGTCATTGTAGATATCGTTCCCTTCCCAGCAACTTTGGTTCCCGGTTTATCGCCAATTTTGACTGTTGGATAAAGCACAATAGTACCCATGTTGGTATTATTGTTATTTTTGTTATCCTTGAAGACTCCATTTGAGATGTTTGACTTATAAAACTGACTGGTACCAGACTGAGACTTTGGAGCCCCAAACAATAAGATGTGTTGATTGCAGTTGTCCCTTGTTTTTGGTACATTTTTGTCGTTGAAGGGTATTTCCAGTTCATGGATCAAGGCTAATTGCATTGTCGAATCCAAACTTGTACATCTAGCTGCTTCCACATCAGCACCAATTTGAGGTTGTAACCCATGGATATATCGGTGTAAATGTGCACTTTCGTCCAGTTTGACCTTAAGTGTCAATTGCCAAAATTCATGATTATAATCTTGGACTGAGCCCGTTTGCTGAACTGAACACCAACGTTGAAAGAACATTTTCTCTTGAAATGGATTCAAAAAAACCTTAGTACACAAAAACTGCAACCAATTGTATATCAATTGGAATTTGGAAGTAGAACCAGAGGCAGTGGTAAGTTACCAGGATAAAGAGTTACGAAATGAGAAGTGGATACAACAATACCTGGTCAAATGGAAAGGATTATCTCTGGAAGACAACACATGGGAAAATCATTCCTACCTAAGGAGATGGCCTACAATTTTGGAGACGGCTAGAGGTCTTATGGAGCACGACACTTGACCAAAAACTACATGGTCTTCATTTTTTAGGGCAAAAATGCTTAAAGTAGGGGGAGTGTCATGTGCTGCATGTAATTAGCCCGTGAGCTTACTAATGAATTTCCAAATATAGCGATGGAGCTAAATTAGATTAGAACTAGTCAATAGTATAGTTAATAAAGTGGTTCGAACAACCTCACTAGAATTGAGAATAGCGGAATTGTAGTAATGGTTGTAAGGCCCAATTTAGCTAAATATGGTCCCAAACTTATAGTAGAGGCACAAATGGCCACTATAAATAGTTGAGGTCGTGCTAAATTTGGAGGCTATTGTTCATTTTGTAATTTTGAGTTTTTAAGAGATCTTGAAGCTTCTCTTGGAGAGCTTTCTTGATGGAGAAAGTGGTTCATGTGCCTAAATTCACATGAGAGATATGATCATGCTCTAGAATCAGGCCCTATTTTGTGAATGATCAATAATCATGAATAAAGATACTTTACTTTGCCTATTTTGGTGAAGTTTTGCTACTTTTAACTATCTTCTTGATTTTTGACTAGTTTTCTTGATTTCTTGCATTTCCATTGTAATTTGATGTTTCATGAATGGATTAGATGTTTGAATGCTAAGGTTGGCACATGACAATTTTGGTATCAGAGCATTAGATCCCTTCACCATCAGATTTGGTGGTTTTTGTTAAATTTGATAGAGTTTCTTGTTCTAGTTTTCTTGTTTTTTTCAATTTCTAGCAAGATTTGATTCAATTTTTAACCATTTAATCTTCATTATTGGTGTGAATTTTTATTGTAGATCAGTAGATCTTTTGTTTAGCTTCTTGGAGGTACTAAACTTTTCTGATTTGGAGCTATAATGACCAAGTTATGGCCATTTTATTTTATTTTTCATTCCAATTTTAGCTAGTTATAGGTTTTGTAGTCTGTTTTTGTTCATTTTTGGCTGAACTTTTGGCCAAATTTTGTGACTGTAATTCTATGCAATTGTAGATCTCTGTTTTAGCTTGAATTTGAGCCAATTTTCAGCCAATTTGGTTGAAAATTGGGAGAGATATGACAATTCTTGTGAAGAAGGTCTAATTCTAGTTTTGGTAGAAGATTTGGGAGAGAAGCACTTCAACTTTTTTTTTTTTCTAAAGTTTTGCTCCTTTGTTAATTTTTTTTTCATTTCTTCATTCTGAACTTTTCGCAGGTTCATTTAAAAAAAAACTGAACTAACCCTACCTTCGCACAACCCTAACCTTACCTTCACAATTTAGGGCAAAGAAAAAAAGCAAAACAAACAACAAATAGACACCCTGACCAAATTTCATAACCCTAACCCTAGGCCTGAATAAACATTGAACAAAATAAAAATAAATAAAAAACAGTTTTGAGCCTAAACCTAACTCACCCCTCGCACCCGCTCCCTCCTTCCTCACGACGCCCATCGGCCACCCCCATCTCTTGCACCCAGGCGACGCCTCTCTCTCTCTCGCTCTCTCTCTCTCTCTCTCTCTCAATCTTTCTGCCCACGGACCTGTCCACAGAATATTTTGAGAAATATTTCTTTAGAAAATTCCTACGATATACTACTCCCTTGTGCTCAAGGAAAAAAAATTACCGTCAAATTTTAAATTTTCAACGGTTTTATTTCTTTCACGGTCCAATATTTCAAAGAAATCAAATTCTTTTGATATAGGGCCCCTTCTTAAGTTGGTTTAATTACTTTTTGCTTTTCGTTCTTTTTATGTCTATAACTTTTCCATTTGGTTTAGAATTTTAGTATTGCAAGAACTAAAAGTGCTCAGTTCATTGAGCTGAATCACATGATCAACATTTTGGTCATCATTATTACTTTTTATTTTTAAATTTTTTAGGCCCCATATTGTCTTAGTAGTTACATTTTTTTTAATTCATTTCTTTGAACTTCCATATCTCTCCCGTGTGACCTCAAATTTCAACGCAGTAAAAAGCAAAGTGATTATTACGTTGAGTTCAATAAAATGGCACCGAAAAAAACAAGTAATACCGAAGAAGTTCCTGTCAATGAGAATCCGCCTGGAACAAAGGAAATATTAACCAAAATTTTAACTGCTATACAAGACATACCGAACTGAATAAACAAACATGGCAGCAAATGCAGGAAAGTTCGGATCGACGTTGGGAGAAGATGTTAGAGTTGATGATGTCACGTTTTGAATTTGTGATGAGTACTACTACAAAAACAAGATGTTTATCAAGGTCAAAACTCTTCTTCTTTCTTAAATGCTTCAACATCTGCAAATCCAGGTCAAGGTAATTATGATCATCTAGAGACAATACAAAACAACAAAGGAAAGCAACAAGTATGTGATGATTAACCTATTTGGTTGCGACCAACTGTTCCAACACCAAACGATTTTCCACTTCAAGCTTCTGGACTTCATCCTGCTTGTGTGGTTGTTCAAGATTCACAACAATGGGTACTACAAGAGCTCGAGTCATACAACAAATTGCAAGAGATTAGAAATGGTGTGTGTGGTATTATTGAAAAAGGATACAACGAGAAGTTTGGTTCTGAAATAGATGAAAGAGCATAATGATATTGCGAGTTCTTCAGGCGCCAAAGATAGCCATCGTCTGATCATAAGTTGAGGAGTCGTAGACGTCCGTGTTCTGATCAGAGTGAGTAAACAAGCACGATCAAATAGTGATAGAGTGCATTCAAATCACAATAAGCATTCATCTATGTTATACACAGATAAAAGTGTGTTGTTGTTATATTACACTGAAACACAATAATGGCAGTAACAAAAATAGAATGATGGCATTATCGGGAGACTCAAAAATGCGCCTTGTAGAGGAGCATCTCATGTAATTTGTGCTGGGATGATGTAATAAATTATTGTCACCTAATTAGATAAGCCATTGTATTTGGAAGTATATGGCTTCTGTGACAATTGTACATAATGTATATTGTCAATCCGTAGTGGAAGTTGACGTGGACGAGGGCGTCTGTGTTCTCTCACTTCACATTTTAGGGGAAGTGACTTTTTCTCACTTCGCAAATTTGGGAAGTGGCTGGGAACGTCCCTTGTTCAAAGTAAACAACCTTCGACATTTTCTCTCTTTTCGGGATTTTGCAAAAAAAAGTCGAAGGTGCCCTCAAAAAGGCGAAGATGTCTTTAAAAGTTTAACTCTCTCGCACTTTTCGGGAAAATGCAAAAAAACCGAATGTGCCCTTAAAAATAAGTTTAAGGTGCCCTTTTAAAAAAGACGAAGGTGTCTTTTAACATTTTAACTCTTAAAAATAGATGACCTTCTAGAATTTGTTCTCTCTTTGCATTTTCGGAAAAATGCAAAAAAGACAAAGGTGTTGAAAATAGTTAAACTATTGAACTGTGAACAAGTTGACTTTTTCAAAAATAATTGAAAGAAAGAAGTCAAAGGTAAGTGTTGCGGTTTTCGGAAAAGTGTGAAAAATGTGAACTGTGCGACACTTAATGTATTTCTACAGATTGTTTAAAAGTAATGTAAATCTACAGACTTGTTCTAAATGCAAGTTTGTGGAAGTACTTAAAGATGGCCAAGTCTTCAATGACTTCAAGTTATTAAACTTAACATCTGAACTTGAAATTATGATGGGATTGGTTACCCTTTGCTGGAGATCAGCCGGAAGTCCATTGTAGACGTCCTTCAAATAAATTGGTTGTCTAAGTTATGATTCCAAGGAGGCAACTGTGGGCTTAATTTCCAACATCTTCATCATCATCGGGCTAATCGTTGAAATTTTTTCCTTGAACATGGAACTATGAGTCTCCTCTACTAGTCTCAGCAAGATGGATGAATAGTTCATCCATTTTATTGTTATTCACAACTTTTGTGAAATAGAACATGTATTTCTTTTTATTTTTCAAAGGAACATCTTAGAGCCAATTTGAGATTCAAAAAAAAAATCTTCGACATTATTAACTTCAGAAAATCTCATTAAAAATATGGAAAAAAGACAAATATCATTGTTATTTCATTAGAATTTTGTTCAAAAAATATTGTGAATTTTTTGTTTGACATGCACATTTTTTACACAAAATTTAACTTTAGAAGTAATATTTTGTTGTAAATTTGTAACTATCTCACCATGATACAATATTTCGAACCAAATATAATAGGACGAGTGTTGAAGAGCATATCTGATGAGATATGCTCAACATAACATTGCACTAGTGAATATCAGAGAGCGAATACCTTTTCCTTTATTCAACATAGCAATGGTAAGAACATGTAGATGTTTGTTATGTTGAGAAAAGCATAACCTCGTCGAGTAGGGAGGTACGCTATGCTCAACATAGAACATGGGTGAGAGGGGAATGGGTTCCTATGCTAAGCATAAAAGCTTTGTCAAATGGAAAGACTTGTTGTTCTTAGCATATGACTAAATTCAATTTTAACTAGTCTTCTATGCTAAGCATATCATACTAAAGTTTTTATGCTAACATAGTATAAATACTGACTTTGTGGGTGTTTGGAAAATTCAAAATTCAAAATGTTTATATAAAATTATCTATGTTAGATATAGGGGTCTTATGTTTTTTATATCAAGCATCTAGGTGTAGGATGTTAATAGGACCAAATTTGGCATAGATGGCAAATTATCCATTTCCACTTGTAATGCCACTGTTAAGCCAAAATAGAGTAAGAGGCTAAACTCGTGCCAATTAGAGTGTAGACAAGTATAATACTTTTGTTTGATGAAATTTAAGAGGTCCAATAGGATTTAGAGGTGGAACCTTGAGGGGTCCAATAGAATTTGAGATTTGCTTGAAAATGGTCCAATAGAATTTAGAGGTGAATGGATCAATGGTCCAATAGAATTAAGAGGTGGCAAAAGTGTGGTCCATTGTGGTAGCTCATGGATCTACTAGTATCATTGTACTTCTCATTTGGATCTAATTGATTTAGAGACTGAGTGGATTTTGAGTGTAAGTGATTTTCTAGCTTTCTCTCTCTACCCGAGAGCTCATGATGATTTTTCTCTCTCTACCTAATGAGAGCAGCTTGTTTTTACTTAGAATAATTTTTGGATACTTCCCACATGTGTGAGTGAGAGTTGGAAGTGATTGAATACATGTACTGGTGTGTTTTTGCCATAGAATCAAAGATAGATCTTGAGTCTCAATCTAGTCTTGATCTTGGTGCATCTACACACCTTAGGAGATTACAAGTACATGTTGTGGTAAGTCCACACGTGTGAATTTAACATGGTATCAGAGCCTACCTAAGGTTACCATGCATTTTGATCCATATAAGTGAAAACGTTTCATCAATCTTGAGCTAGAAATTGTCAAGATCCATTTTCCTAGCTATCTTGTCTAATCTTAGATCAGGTCTTCCATCTCATTGGTTGAAAAAAAATATGTCAAGTTTTGAATTGAGAGGCATTAGTGAAATTCCTTATAGAAAAAAAAAATGTATATATTAATTTAAGGTCTTCTGTATTTTAATGGTGTTTGGACTTTCAGAAATCATGTGTATTCTTGAGATGTTATGTTGTATGTAATTATGATGTTTTTATGAAGTTTGCAAAAAAATACTTGTAGTACTTTATTAAAAATAGGCACTTTTTGACATTTTTTTTTTATACAATTCAAGAAATCCTTAAAAAAAAAACCATGATTTTGGCCTAAAACTAGGACCACTAAAAAATATCAAAAAAGGTTATTCTTTTTTAGGTTAAAGTCCCAAAACAAATTTCATCGCGTTAAGCCTTGCCATGTAGGATTGCCCCACAAGTAAATGTACTATATATATTCCAGTTTGGACGTGTGAAAATGTGAGAACAATGTGTGTCAAATTCAAGGCAATATAATATCCATTGTAAGCTTTGTAGGCCCAAAAAGAGCTATTAGCCTTAAGAACAAGGCGGTTCCCTCTTTAGGCCCTTCAAAGTAACTAATAAGGATAATAGGCTAAGCATAAATTAGGAAGCGTCTAGCATGTGTTTGAAATCTCTCTCTCTCTCTCTCTCTCTCTCTCTCTCTCTCACACACACACACACACACACACACACACACACACACACACACACACACACACACACACACACAATTTAGAAATTGTTTTCTTCATATGCACACAATTACGACAAACCAGACAAATTTTCATCACTAGGGATATTCTCTCGCTTGCTTGCTCGCGTCCTCTTTTTGCTACAATGTGAGGTTTTCACTTCTTGTGAGTCCATTGCTGGCAAGACTAAGATAAAATGTAGAGTATTAACTACCTTTGTCAATAAATGAGAAGTTTGTTTTAGCTTAAGCGAGCTGGACAAGAATGTTCCTAATGAAATTGGTGATCATGGTTTGAATCATGGCTACAGTGAAGTGAAGACATACTAGGAGCTTGCTCTGAATTGGCTAGGCCATTCTGTCAATGTTACATATACAAGCAAAAGTAGCTGCTAAATTTTATGTTGCAAATATATTTAAAATCAAAAGTTCATGATGGTTAGTAGAATGGTCATCGATATCAAGGTGATGTGTCGCATGCTATGCCTTTAATCATCGGGCAATCTTCTTTGTCCATGGTAGTCAGTTTAATTAGCTTCATTATTTAGACTTTACATAGAATGTAAGGCCAAGTCAAGAAAGATTACAAGGCTCGAAAGTCCACTCATGCTGCTTTACATACAAGCTTGAGCCTTGGCCCTTGAACCTACATGACTTTATTTCCAATTTTTGTGCAATACAAGGATGAATTGTGCGATTCGAGCTTGCATCTAGCAAAGTTCCAACTCTTATGCAACTCTACCACTCCAAAGATGTGACACTACCAACCAATAGTTCAGATGCAAGCTTATGCCTACATGAACTCAGTTCCAACTTTTATACAACTCCACTACTACAAGGACCAATATGTATGTATACAAAGAATGCCGAAGCTATGAGTACTCTGCCCTTGGCCATGGGGGCAGCTCCAAACAAGAGTCAACTTTTTCTATGCTTCCCAACATGAGATGGATGTTGAAGTTCAATTTTGAAACCTAGAATAACTGGCCAAGAGACAAGCTCAGACTCCAGATCCAGAATCCAAAAATGGGTCCCATAACAAGTGAGCCCATAAATACACCTGCAAATCCAAGTTGTGAGTGTAATCATATGTATAATTTAATACATTCGAGGACCCACTATCCAAGCCTAATCCCGAGCCTTACACCATACCAAACCAACCTGCCTCGGGTCATACCCAAACCAAGCTAACAATATTATCTTCTCCCTCTCCATCACTCTCTCGACTTTGCTCATCAGTTTCAGTGCAACCTCAATCTTGTCTTCTCTCCTCAATTGCACGCAGTCTGAGTGAGCTACAACAAAACCCACATCGGTGCTCACTGGATTCGCCATTGGGTTGTCTATGGACATCTATCTCCATTCTACCCTTGCTGCTATCATTTCCGGCAGAAGCTAACCCTTTTCGTGGTTTTTTCTACTGACTGACACGTTTCTTACTGTTTGTTTTCTCTTGTAGCTGTTGGGTTCTGGCTATGAGGCTTGATTGCTGATCATATATTTCCCGAGGATGAGTTTTTGCTGCTTTTTGTTGGGTTGATGCTCGTGAACAGCTGTCTTCTGCTGGGATTTGCAGCTGTTTTTGCACGATCAAGGCTGTGGAGTTGATATACAGGTTTCTTGCTTTCTTTGGCTTAGTGTGGGTTCACTGCAGACCAACGATCTTTCCCAGGTGGATAGCGGTATCAGATAACACAGCCTCAGCTGCAGAGCGCCTCTAGAGGTTGTGGGTTGCATGCTTCTGGCCGGTTGTCTTACTACTGCACATTGCACAATAGCAAATTCATATTGGCTTCTGGTTTATTACTTTGAAGCTCAGGGTTCGCGTTGGGTTCTTTGTTCTGCATTCTACTTGGTATTTGACAGTCTTATGGATGTGTGTACTTTCTCATGACAATCCTGTTTGTATAGCTGGAGCACTCTTTCTGCTTTTCCAGCTACTTGCAATGCATTCAAGTTTATGCACTACAAGCCAATTGCCTCATCTGCTCATGCAATATACCAATTACTTTCAGCCTTAGTTTTATTGTGCGAGAGATGATTGCATGAAGCATTCGATACTGGCTGGTGGGTGAGCTAGAGAGGTCTCACTCTCTGGCAAGAGTATTTGCAAGTAATTTATGCCTTGTTCCTGAGTAAGCTCTGGTGGAAGACTGTGATTCCACGATTTCTTTCGGTGGCAATTTCCTTCCAGGCCAGTTCGCTGGTGTAGCAAGGGAATGGGTTACGGCTATGTGGGTGAGGTGGATGGGAGAGAGGGAGATATCAGCAGTGGCACAGGTGTTGAATCTGAAATGGCATTGTCTGTAGGCCACAGGGGTGCCATCTCAGGAGTTGTTGCAGTGAGCAATGAAAGAGAGACATTTAGAGAGCTACTGGGGAGGACTGAGGAGTATGGAGGCATATACAGGGCAATCAGGAGGCCAGATGAAGCTGCAGAAATGAATGCCGCAGGAGGACGATCATGTGGGGCCAGCTTTGTAGCCTATGTTGGCATGGATCCAAGGATGCATGCAGCAGAAGCAAGAGAAGATGATGGAGGTCTTTTTAGAGGATTTGCAATGCCAACAGTGGGAGGATTTGATCCTTCCAGGCCAGGGAGAAGAACTGAAGGTGGGTTTGATGGCGGAAAACATTTTGAAGGAGGCTTATGGGCTGTTGCTAATAGAGAAGCAGCTGCTCGAGATTCCAGAGAGGAGGAGCTTAGATTGAGAGGGAAGATGCTAGTCACCACCATGCAACGGCAGCAGCTTGGAGAAAGCGCGTACATTTTGCAGAAAGATGATAAGACAGCTGAAGAGCAGGGACTTAATCAGGTGCAGCAATCCGAAGTACAGAAGCAGAAGGATGACCAGGGAGCTGGGGCTGCAGGTGGGTCATCCTGCAAAGAGTGTGGTAATCAGGCAAAGAAAGACTGTCAGCATCAACGATGCAGGACTTGCTGCAAGAGCCGGGGATTTGATTGCCCTACTCATTTGAAGAGCACATGGGTGCCTGTTTCAAAGAGGAGGCAGCGCCAAGCGGAGGCGTTGGCAGAAGCAACTGGGCAGCCTTTGCCAAGGCTCAAGCGAACTCGATCTATTTCTGCAGTGGTTCCGAGACTTCCAGCCAATTCTACCACACCCACATCTCCTGGTAACTCAGCACAAGGCTCAGACTTGAATTCCAGCCACTTTGCAAAGCAAGGTAAATGCTCTTGCATATATGCTTTGCACAATAAAAGGTCACAACAGAAATATGTATAATCTACCGTATAACCTGTATCAGTCTGAAATATGAAGCCCAATTCCATTTGCACCGCATTTCATCTAAGAAAATTAGCTGATTTTGCCCATTCTATGTGATTCCTGTCAAGCCAACACTGTGCCAAGAATGAGAAATAAAAAAAGTCTGTACTTGATTTTTGAATGCATGAGACAGGGTGGCATAAACTCACAGCGCTAAACACAAATACTTCCTTGTCAAGGATGCATGAGGTGTTAGGAACAACATAAAAGAGCTGCTACTAAGGTTTGAACGGATAAAGAAGAAGCACCAAATATATACGTTTCAAGGACTTGGTTATAGTCCTGGACTGAAATGAAGGTGCCAATTTTGCATGGTTTGTCATGACAGAAACTTGAGTTGGTACAGGAAATATAATTGGCAAAATTTAGCACATGCACTCGTATAGACTGACAGTCTAGGATAGGTTACCTCAAGGTAAAAAATGAGACACAGAGAAGAAATCGGTTTGATAGACAGTGGTATGGAGGGAAGAATGTGCTGGTGTGAACTAGTGAGTCTATTCAAACTTGCTAGATATATACTCATGAGAAAGGGTGAGGAAGTAGATCATCCATGATTTCTAGCAATGTTGGTAAAATTAAACTAGGAAATGACCAAAGAGGGTAATACCTGGTAAGATATTAGGTTTCAGGAATTGGCTTGAGGTCCAAATTTATGGACATGTGAGCTCATTATAATTGTCCTAAATGACTTGTTGATGGACAGGGGTATAGTGAACACGTCTCATCAGCACAATGGGGTGGCACCCGTTGTGCCTAGTTTCTTCAAGAGACAAGGGTTTTGTCTCTTTTGATGCTGAGGTTTGTTGTTGTAACGGATATCATATTTGTATTCAGCTTGAGTATGAGATGTGAGTTACGTGGTAATGAGAAGGTAATAATGATAAATCTTGAAGATTTATCATTATTATTGTTATGAGAAATAATAATGAAAAATCTTCAAGATCTACGTATAAAAATGGCTTGCATATGCTTTCTATTATTAAACGATTAGTGGCTTTTCTAGCCTCTGTAATGAATTGTGACATGTGGATCATTCTTGATATGTAAAGGTCATTTTTATCAAGACCATTGAGGATGTAAACAAAGATTTGTTTAAGACAATGTACCTAGGACTTTGATTGCCATACTTGCCAATTGGTAGTTTCCACTCTATATAAAATTTTTATTCTCATTACTTGGACTACTTGTAATAGGTAATACATACTTTTTTTAGAATGTTAGTTGATCTAGAAACATATGTGCTTAAGATTAGTGATGGATCAATCATGAATTGGTAGCATTCTTAGGTGTTAGGGGCTAAGAGTATGATGTTGGCATGCAATTAGGTGGTAGCAGTGCATACTATTGGTGTAGTCTAGAAGATGCCATCATCAACGCCTAGGAAGCATTGAAAGTTGCAAGTACCTCTATAGAGCCAAAGGCAAGGGCTTGAAACATAAATATTGATATGAACATGGACTCAATAACATTGTTCGGACTAAATAACATTGTTAACATGGTCATTCTCATGATGAGAAGTCAAGTTGGTGAGATTGTGTATTTTGTTTTCTGTATAGAGGTATATATTGCAATTAAGCTACGCAAGTACATATACTAATGTTCCATGATGCATGGTTGAAGATTGAGTTGCAGCGGATTGCGATCCGCTGGAAAAACGATCCGGATCGTGCGATCTGGATTGCCAGCGATCCGGGACCACAAACACTGTCTCGGATCGCAAAAAAATTTGCAATTTTTTTTTTTTTATTGTGGAGGGATCCCCACAGCTAGTTGCAATAAATGACCAATGAATAGCAACAGAAATACTCAAGCAGATACAAATGAAATGATTAGCCAATGTTATAACAGCAAATCCGTATCTGCAAAAACAATTTGCTTCAGTATCTGATCTCCAGATCCACACCGTCCATCCACCTTTAGTGTGTCATCGTCCTCCTTCCATCGCATATCCTCTCGGCCATCCACATCCCGAGGCACCAGAAAGACTACCATGGTGGGATCTCTCAGAGAGGGATAGCACAGGGAGGCCACTAGGACCATAGCACAGATGTTCTATGACCTGAACCTCCCCTTCATCATGGCCTCATCCCACATCTTTCAAGAGACAGTCTCGAAGATTGCAATTTGCGAGCCCAGCTACACACCACCCACAGTCGATGCACTTCACGGCCCTTTGCTCCAGGGGCAGGTTGCCAAGGTCAGAGAGAGACTAGCCGCATTGCATCTGTTACGTCATGGCTGATGAGTGGATAGTTATGGTTGTTCCACCATGGCTGGTGAGTGGATTGATCGTCGTAAACGTCCACTCATCAACATCATTGTTTCCAGCTGCTATAGTTCCATGTTCCTCCGCAGCGTCGACGACTCTGAATGCACACTGTGGAGTACATCTACAGCATCATCCGCCAGGCGATACAGGAGGTTGGGCCACAACGCATTGTCCAGGTACTAGTTCTTTCATTGGTTGCTTGATCATTTACTACACAGTGTGTTAACAAAGGTTTATGGTTTTTTCAATTGATTGCAATGTGTTTTCAAGCTGTACATTAATTGATTCAACTATTGGTGATAGGTTGTGACGGACAATGCGTCCAACTGCCGAGGTATGGGGGATCTTCTTATGGCAAAGTACCCCTCCATTGTGTGGACTCTATGTGCGACACACGCACTGGACCGGCTATTCTCACGAATGATTGACTTGTGTAGGTCAATCCGGATGACTACTTGGTTGCCGCGGCTGCCAGAGCCAGAGCCATAGGTTGATGCAGACGAGGCGGGGTGATCCTGAGGATGATCCTGATGCCGATGAGACTGCCCCCCTCCCTACGGATGTGCCATTTCCATCCTCTTCTGATGACCACACATATGATTCAGACGAGACAATCGACATCACAGGGGATGGTTTACGTGTCCCACTCGGTACTCCCGTTACAGAGACCCTTGATGATGAAGGCTGGGCAAAGGCTGCGGCAGAGGCAGAGGCTGTTGCACAGAGACACACCTTGACCTATGATGGCTCACACTTGTGTTCATTATCAAAGTAGCACTTGTGTTGCATGCATTTAAACTATGTATATTGGGTTCGTTTGGAGCATTAGCTAGAAAATGGTCCAAACCACAATATTGATCCTTTCTGTAGGCTTTGATATTAGTGTTACAAACAGGAGAAATAGTATGGCGTTTGAAGAGTTCGCCCAACCATTTTCTTCCTCTATATAGAGAAGAACTCCATAAACTCAGTGCAGGTTGATGGCATGCATGAAGCCAAGTGTTGTAACACCTCAGTTAGTGCTACTAGACACCTAACTACTGTGTGCATGTAACTACCTAACTTGGGGCCTTATCCTCTATTGGGCCTCTATCCTCAAGTTAGGCCTATTATTGCTAGTACCCCTGAATTGGGTCCCTATGCACACATGCCATCAACACTGTCTCACCCTGTGTGCTCCTAACTCTAGGAATGCCATAGGCTTGGAACAAAAAGGTGATGAAAATTATTCTGTTATTGTGAAGAAATTCTGTGAGCAACGACAATTCATTCTTGTACATGCCACCAATTCTTGCGCAACTTTTTGGTCAGACATCTTTCATTTGCTTTTGAAATTGCCAAGTCCAACTCACAAATACAAGTACTAGGCTAACATTCGGGTTTCCAACCTACTTGTTGTGGATATTGCATACGAGGGCATATATGGGCACTATTTCACATCGTCTTGAGGTACATGGTAAGTCAAAAATACCTAAATATATTTGTGGAAATTTGTTTCTTCTTTTGGAAGAGCTTGGTATCATCACCTTTGGTCAATAAGGCTTTAAAACATGAGCACTAGCAAATGTGTCTCTCCTTTCAGCTTTACTCATGAGCATTATGAGGCATTCTAGTACCGCCTGATGTTATGCTTGCCACATCGGCCTCTCACTTATCACATCATCATTATTATAGGATATAGTAGCATTGCAAGACTGATCTTTCTACTTGCTGTAAGTAGTTAAGTGTTTCATAGGGGCAAAGATGTTATTTTAGGCTCCAATACGTCCAGGATGTCTCAAACAAAGAATTTGGCTCCATGGGATTGAGGTCCTTTATGTGTTTTGTAAAAGCTTAGTCTGGTTGCTTACTACCTACGACTATGTATTGTTACTTAAGCATGCAATACTTTTCAACGTGTTGATATTGGGCAAGGTGAGGCCTATGATATTGAGCTCTTTGATGATTCAAAGTTGTTTTCTGTCCTATCAATTGCTATTCTTCATGTGCAAGTAATAGTTCAACTAGTCAACACCTTCATCAAATAATTATTTGGTTTAGTGGGATGGCAAGCCCATTAGGCCACATGGGAGGCCATGAATGTCTTTGCTCCAAGACTAGACATAAGCACTCATTGTGATCGTTCCATTACAAGATCCATAGCTCCAAGCATTGCTCATTTTGAATTTCTTTTTTTAAAATCTGTTACAACGCCTATATCTCTCCTTATCAATACATGCTGCTTATGTTTTCTCACAATGAGGGCAATCCTTTCTAGGTGGAGGATAACCAAGGACACTTTCAAAACATTACATCAATGAGGCCTTATTTGTACCTTACAAATCAATACCCATATGCTTTAGTAAGTATTTATGATTTTATTGGAACTTTCTAATAGGGTGTAGAGTACCTAGTCATTTGCACTAGAGATGCTAGGCCCAACTCTTTCAATAGATATTGAGGTTCTAGAGGTCCAAAATCAATCTTGCTTGCCAAGTTATGGTTTTGGTAATTTGAGTTTTTTTGTAACAAACTCAAAAGTTGCAGCTCCGTAATTAAAAGGTCTTTCATTACATTTCAATGTGATAATCATTGCTACATTTTTCACATGAATCATCATTTTGTTGCTCTTTTCTCTTTTACGTGATACTTGAGGCATTGATATGTGTGTCTATGTGTGTGTGTGCGTGTGTGTGTGTGTGTGTGTGTGTGTGAGAGAGAGAGAGAGAGAGAGAGAGAGAGAGTACAATTAATGACAGCTACCATGAACTACCGTTATGTGCTTAAGGTGAAACAAAAACATGTTATTAGATTGCTAACTCAACAATGATGTGCTATTTTTCAGTCCATGGTAAAGAGAAATTACCCTCGGAGATAAGAGCACAAGCAGTCTTTAAATGTGTAAGAGTGACTGGCGTAGACGATGGCCAAGACGAGTTTGCATATCAGTGTATTGTAAGAATTGCAGGCCACATTTTCAAAGGAGTTCTTTATGACCAGGGTATAGACAATGGGAAGGTTGGTTTAACTACTACAGGATTTCAATTAGCTGGTCAAAGTGAAGGACCAAGCTCAACACTTATTGATACTCCAGTTATGTATGGGGCATCAGGCACTGCACTCTTTGAAGGTGACAATGTTTTATTGCATTGATTTTATGTCTCAATATAGACGCAAATATCTTTTTGGTGAAGGTTTTGTATAAGTAGGTAATTGGTGGACTGTGGGGAACAAATTTGATAGAATTTGTGTGCTGGCACTTCTAGTTGTCTTTTAGACCTCGATGTTTTGCAGCTTCCTTTTTGTTTTCCTAGTTCTATTCATTGTTCTATTTCTATGAATGGAAGACAACAATTATATTATTGTATAAAGTTTACAGCTCATTTGTTTTGAGGCTTTTTATTCACGCTCGTACTATCGTTTCAGGTTGTTTTGGTGTAATATGATCATTATTTTAAGAAAATAAAAAAGCTGATGGAGATCATATTGAGTGGTTCATGTCAAGGGCATGGAATGATCAGTATCTAGTTAAACAGCACTTGGTTTTTCTTTAACAAAAGGTTAGGAATAAACCAAGCGAAAAAAAGAAAACCCTAAAAACGTTTCAGAGCAAATTTTTTTCCATTTCAAACATGTTGCAAAAAGACTTTTCGAAAAGGTCCACAAATCATTTATCCATTGGTTGAATTAGAGTTGGCAACGTCAAGCATGGGAAGGTTGAATCTGCATGGATGCAAGATTGGCAAACCAACATCAATTTGTATGGAGGAAAATATCTATAAGCTTCCATGTAGCCCCATCAACACCATGATCCATCCCACTAAATAACCTTTGAAGAACTTTTTATTAGAAGAGGAATGCTCAGGTTCAGGCTTTCTTTGAGATGTATTCATTTGCTTTTGGCTTGCTTTTCTTCGCCCCACCAAATCATCATAAATTTGGGCCAATTGAACAGCTTGCTCAAGAGCTTTTGATGAGTTATGTTGAACCTCCACCTTCTAATTCTCCTGCAATCCCCCAATAGATCCTCTGACCTTATAATACTCATTTATGTTCTTTAACTTAAAATGGCTTCTCTATTTTTTAAAATATGGTGAAGCAAGTTCAAGCAACGATCCTTCCATAAAAAGTTTTTCCTAGGCTTCCCAGGCTTGTTCTAGCTCATTCTTAGGTAAAAATTCCTTCAAAAAGGCTTTCTTGAAGTCCTAGCAGGTTTTAGGGGTCTGTCCTACATCCTGATTGAACCACCAGTTATAGGCCATGTGACCTAAGGACACGCTAGCATCAATCACATGCAATTAGTTAGTTGTATCTTTTAGCATGTGAATGTTTTTCCACTTGCAAAGAAACGTCTGGAGGACATCAGTGTTTCTATTTTTCTCCTTGCCATTAAAGTTTGGTGGTCTTGAACAGGGCAGTTCTATGCTTTGTTACTGATTCATCTATATTCATATGTTCGACTATGGCTTGAGGAGGGCTACATGCAACAGATGTTGGTGTTTACCGTTCTACATGGCTATCAAATTTTGTACTAGACTATTTAAACTAGCTAGGGACTTATCCTGCTTCTTCTGTGGAGTCTTAGTTAACTCTTGCAAGGCTAAAACCTGATTAGCTAGTTGTATGTGTTCCTCTTTGGTCACATACACATCATTGAGATCAGGGTATTTGTCTTCACCTAATGCCTCTTGTGAAAGCTCATCAAAGGCTACCACTGCCTTTCGTTTATGCCGACAGGATAATGGCATGGCCAGCTTCACAGAAGGCTTGCGCGGCCCAAGTTCGTCAATTCCTCAGACTTCCTCAAACAAGTAGGGAAAGAGCAAAAATTAAATGTAGAATGTAGTCAATTCAATTCTGAAATGTTGCATACATGTGGTTTCTATCTTCAAAGCAGAAAGCTGTCCAAGGTTTCCAAAATAAAAGCATGTATGAGCTTCCTGAATTGTAAAGTCTATTTGTTGCTGATTTTATAGCCGATCTAGCCTTCAATCATGTGAGAATGAAACTTTTGATCCGTATCTACTACTAGCTTGCCGATTGAAGCAGAGATAATAAACCTTAACTCAATATTCTTGCTATAGGCTCTTCAAACTCACAAGAGGAGAAGACTAACTCGTTGCTCCGACATGATGGCAATGGCTATTTTAAGAAGAAAGCAAAGGTTGCATTCTTACCTGCTTCGATCTTCACAGACCTTGCTGGAAAAGTGCGCTAAGACCCTGCAGAAGGTGCCTGGACCTGCACAATAATGCGTCCTAATGTCTGCCCCAAATTCGTTGATTTTCTCGGTCATTCTGATGTGCTGAAACTGCCGCTACAGTTCGCTAGACTCCTGCCTGCAAATCGCCTGAAACTATTTCTATGGTGTGTGGTTACCCTTGCAGCTGGCCGCTTAAATCTTTAGGAAGGAATATTGAGCTCAGACTGATCAAAAGCACCCAAGATCAGACTGATCAAGAGCACCCAAGCTCTTCCACGCTGGTTTCCACAAGGATTTGCGCCCCATCAGCTCTTTTACAATCTGCTCCCAACTGCCTTCTAAGAGCGCTCTATCTTTGCTGAATTCCAGCAACTAGCATGCATTATAAAAATGAGCAGATAACAGGCTATTTTGCTGCCTGGAGCAGTGCTGAAACTCCACGTAAAGCTGATTGCTGGCTGGAAGCCAATTGCTGAAAATCAATTCTGAGAAATCAGATTCTCACTGTCTCTGAATGCTGGAAAATCAGATCCTAAGATCGCTTGCTGAGGAGAGATGACTATAGAGTTTTACTACCACAGACACGGTCTACTTGCTAGGCTCCGACACCACTGTTATGGACTTTGACACAATAAATGGGCAAACAAATAGTTCTCCACCTAGTCGTGCCTTCTCTCGTATACAAGAGACTCCTTTGAACCCATTGTATGTTGATGGCAAGCATAAGTGCCATGTGTCGGGACACATCAATTAGTGTAACTGTCACTCAACTATATTTGGCCTACATGCATAAATGCATGTACCCAATCTGACCTTGGCTAATGCCCTTACTAATATTATCTAATATTTATAACTCTCTCGGGTGTACTGTCCCTGTTGTTGGTTCAATATGCAATCTCATGCCATTAACACTGTCTTGCCCTCTAATTGTCCTGACTAACGCGCCCTATGGTTTAGCACTGGTCACAGGCTCATGACAGCTTGTAAAACAAGTATTAGTTGTGAGCACTATCTCAACAAAAGAGGTACTCAATGGAGTTGTCGTCTGTACACAAATAAGCACAAAACAATAAGCCCCAATAGGCTTTTAGCAAATTGCCTACTAGATGTGAATTGATGCCATAAGAGGCATGCTGTTAGCCACCATGATTGATATACTATTGTGCCAATTTTATATCCTTGCCTAGTGAGGTAAGCCAATGCCCACTCCAAGTTTGTTTAATAGGCATATGCAAAAATCAAACTGTTCACAGTTTCGAATGTGGTAGTGCATGCCTGGAGGATTGGATTTCTACGAAAAGAGTGAGAATTGGCAATCTTAACCCAGTGTCTAAGGTGCATTCTCTAGAGAAACTGTGGTGCATGATAAAGCATGATTGTCAACAAATTTTTTTAGTGTTGCCAATATCAATCAAGGCAAGAAAGGTCGCTTACTAATACATCATCATAGTTTGATATGACGAGGTCCTAGATTGAGTACCATAGTGGCATAAGCAAGTTGAGCATGGCACTTTGCTAGCTAGCTAGGTGTTGTGTCTATCGCAAGGTTCTCCTGTAATATATGAACATGGTTATGAATCCTCAGTGAAATCAACTTCATGGAGATGATTATTAAAACTAAAACTTGGCATTTGCTTGCAATCTGTAGCTCGATGGTTTGAGCTTTTACATAATAACAAAAAAATTGCAGGTTTTGTCATGGATCTCAATCATCTTGTAACAACAAAGAAACTATGGTGAGAAATTGGCATTTGTCTAGTAGAACAAACATTTGTTACCCTAGCAAGAATGTGCTTGGAGGTGGGAGGTCATGACAATGGCTTGGCTAAAGGATGAAGTTGTTCCAATATATATGTTCTAGAGTATTGGCATAAGGTGTAGAACTAGTAAGTGAAGAGGGGCGTAAGGATTAGACATGGTATCTTAGTGTTCCTCGTATTCTAGCAATACATTGACCAATAACCACCAAGTTGAAAATCTTCGAGGTATAAGATAGCTCTGATCTTATCATGACCTATAAGACAGTTTCTATGTTTTATTTTGCAAAAGGTATCAACTTGATTTGTCCACCATAATGGACTCACCGTGGAAGCTGCCAAAAAGTTTTCCAGTCAACAGTAGCAAAATGAGAAAGCTCAAGCTCTGTTGACCTGACTTCTTGGTCATGACTTTTAGGGTATATCTCAAAATAGGTCCTGACCTTGGCAAGTTGATTTTAATTAATTCAAATCTTTGATGAATTTGTTGAGCTAGAATAGAGTGCAAGATGAACCTCATCCTTGTTGATATCATAGACAATAGTGGTCTTGTACTATAAAGTATGTACTTTAGTAGTGACAACTAGAGTAATTTCAAGATGGTTGGGCATCGATGTGAAAAATGGAATGATCTAGCTGTGTGGCAAGAAGGCTTCAGTAGCCACTATAACAACTTCAATTTCCGCTCTAATGTCAACATCCTCTGGTCCATCTATTGATCTAGCATTGTCACTGTGTCCTCTAACGGAAGAACCCTGACGTGAGGGTGGTCAGTACTACCAAAAGCACATGAAGTCAGGATGATGGATTGAAGTAAGAGCAAGTAGCAATGGTGATAACCTCTTAGTAGTGGGCGAAAAGAAACACTGACACTACTCTCTCAATGTCAAGCTGTACAAGTACAAGGAGGTGAATCCTACTTATTGACAGTTGTTGTGAGCATTAACTACTAGTTGTCACTAGTTGCCTAAAGTAATTGTGGTAAAGTGTAGCAAAAATAGGTAGTTGCAAAACAGTACACTCAGAGCTGCAATCTCAAGTAATCTATGTAGATGATGTCATGTAGACAACATAGGTAGCAGCAAGCAAAGAATGGTAAAAACCATTGTAGAACAACCTAAAATGCGATGAATGCTGAAACAAAGCCCACAAAAACAATAGACATTGAAGATGAAGCAAATAACTCATGAAAAGACTAAAAACACTAAAAGAGCATCAAATGTAAGAGCAATTATTCTTCTGAAAATAATCCAAAAGTAATAAAAATCATAAGCTATTGAGTGAATGTATTTGCTTCCTACTTACATAGTTAAAGCTAAAACCCAAGCACCGAAAATGAAGACGTCATTTGATATAAGTAGCCCCTTTAACAAAGGCTTAATACCCTATGATGTCATACTACCCTGTGAGAAAACAGTGATGATCACTCGTTCTACCAACTAAACTGAATCCTGGGACCATAAATACCATGTAAAATAATTATTGGCATGTGAATAGATATAATCACTTGTCCTGCCAAGTAAAATGGGTCATAGGACCATAATATCCAGTAGGTCATAAATGTATGATGTCCATAACACAGCCCATCCCACTAGCAGAGTTGCCTCATCTGAGACTGGATGCATGTGCTACTTCTGAAAAGAGAATGCTCATGTATGCAATTGACAGTATACAAAATTTTCAAAAGTTTAAAATGATTTAAGTCCTATCCAAGAGTTGCATACATTCATTATTTTGATGATGTGTATCATTCAGAAAGGAAAATACTTAAATGTATAGAATGCTTTGTTGGATGATTTTACAAATGCTGTGTTTTCTTTCAGATATAGGAAGCTCAAAACATATTAACAATCATTGGTGAATGGCAATTCCTCTGTGCAACCAGTATGATACAGGTGCATAAGTTTTTTGCGCTCGTAGCAGCAAGAAACAAGGCAAGAGCACTGTCTTCAGATGTGGAGCGTGTAGCCTTATTACTTCATTGCATACAGTTTATTTTTCGGTGAATGAGTTTGAGTTATTTTACTTTTATTTCAACTCCTATTTGCTAGAGAATTGTTTGGTTAATGTTTACTCTTTAATTGGCATAGTGAACTGTCAATAGCTTGACAAAAGAAAAAAACTTCAAAAGTTGCTTACCGATACGAGTTACCACCAAATCGCAAAGAGAGATAGAACCAGAGAATCCAAGCTGATCAAATCATTACAATAAGTAGGCTGAGTCAAGTAAGCTGTTGACTAGAATGCCTATACTTGCCTATATCCACCCTATGCTGACCTATGCTGGATTAGGTTCAAGCAGGCTTTTACTTGGCGTATTTACAGTGCTGGAGGCCCTCTATTACCCTGATTTTGGGGGTCCAATAGTAGAACAAAATAATCATCAAAGGGACTTCGATATCATATCTTTTCTAAATACCCAAATGCAGTCCCATATGGTCCTATTGACGCATAATTAAATGCCAAACCAAGGTTGAAATGGTCGTCCATCATCCTCAAGGTCTAAGTGATCACAGGCATGGGAGCCCCCCCACCAGAGGAATACTGGGAAACCCTCCCAGACAACATGAAGATTTTAGGCTCAGGAGCAGGATCTTTTTTAAGAACACATTCCCCCATTCCCAGGAGGGTTCTGCTCATAACCGTAACTACTGCATCAGCTTCTTCTTTAGCTTTTCACGAGCACAGACCAAGGTTCCTATTTTATGTATAACCTAATACTGATGTTTATGGAAAACCTCAAAAAACAGTGAATCACGTTCCAACCTCCATTGACTTAGCAAAGAGCTTTGCATGTGGTACCACTCATTTCTGGTACAAGAGTGTTTGATCTGTTAGCTATAATGAACTCTTTAAAGGGTAAGGTTTCTAGGCAAACTTGGCTGCTCTGCTCTCCTTCACCACCTTTTCTCCAGCGAAGAGCAATTGTTAGCACTGACACTCAATTGCACCCCGTCATCAGGCTTTTATGCTTGAAGCACACTCAATGCTTAGCATGAACTATATCCATCCTCAATGGAGCACAGTGATGTACCCAGGCAAGCTATGGACAAAATTTTCCCAGCTAGAAGACTGTCAGTTATGACCATCAGGGAACACGTACTGCTCTAGATGGTGTTTTTCTAGAGATTCACCTAACTACGATTTGTGAGTGAAGCCTTGAATGGTAAAATGACCTCCTAAGTGAAATGCAGCAAGACATCATCAATGTCCACCATTTCGAGTTGAAATATGATTACTGCTCTTTCTACAGGTGCTTAATGGAAAACAAAATTTCTCCTAAAGGCACATCGTGGGACGCAAGTTTTCAACAATTAATGGAGAAAATTGTTTGAAGCAGATAGGAGAGGCTGGAAAATATTTTTATTAGCACAGGTGCAATGCTCCACATTGTGAAATGAAAATAGTGCAAGAGAAATTTTTCTAGCCTGTGTTATATTTCCCCCTAGAAGGTACCCCTGGGCCTTGGGGACCTAAGCTTTATAAAGACAGCTATGTTATATGAAGACCTCTTCAGAAATGTCAATGCTTTGTGTAATAAGTTTATTTGTGTCTAGGATTTGGGGTAGCTATGGATGGGAGATCTTGGTAGCTAGCTTGTAGTTTCAGTTTAGGTGGCCTTCCATTCCCGTGTCTCCCACCTCAAAAATTTTTCCCATGTCCGGGATCCGAACGTTCTCTGACAACTATGGTCTCGTAAACATTGTAGTCTTACCATTTTTCTCAGGAGAAAAGGGGGAAAACTTTGACAATTTCATGGGTTTTGCATGGCTATAATTTCTTAGAACTCAATCAGCAATGTGAAAAGCATAAATATTTCCTACTCGATGATTGTTATGAAGCTTTTTTGATGAGGAGCTTAATAGCGTCGAGATTTGATGCAGACCACCGTATGTACTAACTAAGAAAAGCCTTTTAAGAACTTGAAGAGTATCAATTCATTTAAGAGCAGACAATTTAACTTAATAGATTGAAGAGCTCCTTACAAATGACAACCTAACGCATTCGCTGCCACCTTGCTCTCGGTAAAGCAGATCAGATAGGAATGTGACTAGGAACGAGCCATGATTCTGCTTTAACTGATCTGTGAACAAAAAGCACGTGCAAGTGTGAGCTGATGTTATTCTATTAAAAAATTGGCCGAGTCTTGAGCAAACAAAATTGGATGAAAATGAATGAAGATGAGGTAAGACATGACATTCAACGGATCTAGAAATCATGGAAGGACTCATAGCATTGTCTCATAGGAAGGAAGAAATAGCAGATGCTAGAAGAGTGTTAGCTTTTGTTGTCTTGTACCATTGCTTGGGTTTTCCAGGGAATGTGTGAAAATACATATTTGATAACTCTGAAAATGTACAGTACATCATTCAGAATTGAGTACCTGATTTCTGAATATGTACAGTAAATCATTCAGAATTGAGTACCTGATTTCTGTCATAACACACTTGGCTCTCTTTGCTGTAACATCAGAAGCATTGTCAGTGTAGAACTTTTCACCAATTGTTTAATCTTTTCATCGTAAACTTGCTACTCATTGTGAAGTAAGCTTATCAGGAGTAAATAATAGATGAATAACGTTGTCGGGTTTCCTGCTTGCTGAAGGATTCCTAATATTTCAACCAAAAATGCTTTCTACAGTCTTCTAGGCTCAGCATTTCTCATTAAGCATATCTTGGTTCCATGCCGAATTTTTGATTTAAAGCCACTTAATAGATGGTTGGAATCTAGACATACAAGCCTACAAAACCTGGTCAGCTACTCTATCTGGTTCCAGTGTACATTTTTGGAGTTGCGTTCAATTATGACCTGTTTATATGGCTGATTAATGCATACTACAATGTACATTTCTTGCATTTTTAATTAATTTGCTTGGTATTTGGACCCAAAATGGCATTATTTCAACTCCAAAAAGGATGGCTAAGAGCTCGGACTGATTGATAGATTTGAGAGGACCCACCTTTCATCTGAGTCTATAGATCATGGCTTGTAGAGTCTAAGCCAAAAGATTAATACCAATTGTAACTGAACTATATATAATATAAGAAAGTTAACACTGGTAGCCAAGTACATTGCAGTCCCAAACTCAGGCAATTTGCAAAAGGAATCAGTGAAATTCAAACTAGTAAGAAAATCAGCAGATGTTGAACATAGAACAGTCCTTTTACCTGAGCATCTTCCTATCCCTATTCATTGTATTATATAGTTTCTTTCACTGTAACGGTGGATCAGCATTGTTGTTTTCTCCATTCAGATCTGTATTTTCAAAGTGGTGCCAAAATCAGGAGTTGTTGAGCATAGAACAGTTTTCTTACCTGGCCATCTTCCTATCCCTATTCATTGTATTGTGTAGTTTCTTTCCCTGTAAGGGGTGGGTCAGCATTGTTGTCTTTTCCATTCAGATCTGTATTTTCCATTTCAGTAGTAAGTAGGCTTCTGTTGCTAATATGTAAAATTCAATTTTCTGACTTTAAAGCTTTTATACAAGTCATGACTGAAGCTGATAGTTGGCAGTGTACTTGTGATAGGTTGTGATGGATCTGGAGTAGCGAAGTCAGGGTTCAATAATGCTACTAAAGGATATTGGATGTTATGTTAGAGATTTTAAGTAGAGAATTAGCATTAACCAGCTTCTTGAGATGGAGCTGTTTTCAGGCACCTTACATCTCTGGATCCCTTCATTTCGCTCAGTTCTCTGGCAGCAAACTAAACATTGAGTTAAATTCCATATTTTTTTTCACAAACAACGAAGAATTGTAAGTTATAGATCCCCACATAGATTGTACCACTAATGCAGAGGTTGTTGAATCATACTTTTATGTCGTCTGTTGATTGTTTGTCTTTTGTTGGATAAATGTGAATGAATAGTTTTAGCATTGAATGTGTCCAAGAAATTTGTTTCTTTTTGCATTAAACCTTACAATTCTTTTAAGTCATCTTGCTTTGGACTTTCATGTGTTAGTACATGTCCATGACTGCTTGAAAAAATAGTTTTAGCATTGAACATGTCCAAGAAATTTGTTTCTTTCTGCATTAAACTTCACAGATCTTTTACAGTCATCTTGCTTCGGACTTTCATGTGTGAGTACATGTCCATGACTGCTTGAAAGTCTTTACCAGTATGTCCGAATCCACACCTATCACCTAGTGCATGCAAGCACTTGTGACATTGAAGCATGTAAGCTACAAGACTAAATCCCTTGTGTATGAAGCTTATAATTACAAAGAAACTCAGTAAACCTATACACATTTTTGGACCACAACAGTAAGAGAACCAGTACTATTGAGGTACAAAGAAACAGATTCTTTGTTGTGTTATCATTTCATGATCACAACCGATTGTCATCCTGTCCTAATATTTTGATTCGAAAGGTGTTAGCATTAGCAATTGTTGCTCAAATGTATTTTGTGATTGTAAAATCATGGTGTTCATATAAGTTGGAGGGCAAAATTTATAAAATAGTGGTGGAATCCACATCTAAAGTTGACGCTATCATACAATCTCTTGCAAATATCCGAAGTCATAAGCTTTCATGAAATAAGCCTTGTGATATCTTATCAAGAGCGAAAATATTAAATATCATGACAAACATGTATCAAATACTAGGTAGGAAAAATTAGTGATGAATTGTTGGAATGCCTTGGCTAAGGCAATACTCCTTGAACTCAGTTGAGATGTACTCTCCATCGTTATCAGACCTTGATGTTTTGATTTGTTTACTAGTTTCTTTTTCAACTTGCTCCTTGAATGTTTTGAAGAAGTTGAATGCCTTTGATTTGTACTTAATAAATTATACAACTGTTCTTTTTTAATATTCATTTATAAAGGTGATGAAATTCTAGCACCTACCAATGACAAGGTTTGCATTAAACCACATATGTTTGTATGTACAATGTTTAGCAAATCTTTAGCTACATGTTGGTGATTTGAGCTAAACAGGATCCTAGTTTGCTTTCTGATAATGCAGCTCTGGTAGACAAAATTTGGATAGTCCAAACCAAGTACACAAGATTGTTTAGACATGTTTGAAACAAATGTATTACTCAAGTGACCAAGTCTATAATGCCCAAGTAATCCTTTATTATCAGCAGTCCTACATTGATCAAATTCAAATTTTACTTTATGTCCTAGATCAGTAATTCTGTTGACAAATAGTATATTTGTAGACAAATTTGGTACATAAAGGACTTTAGATAATAGTTTGAGTTGATCATTTTCGAAGCTTAATCTTATAGTGATTTCACCTTTGATAAGTTTGTGTTGTTGTCGTCGAGGCGAATATACTATCTGGTACTGTAAGGCTTGTTGGATTGGAAGCAGTGGATATGGCTAGTCATGTGCTAAGTGGCTTTGGACTCAAGAAACCAAGCATTGTTGTCTGATGTTTTCTAATTGTTAATCATGAATGCATTTTCATTTCTTTGATTGTTTTCTTGCAACAATTATTCTAGAAAGAGCCAGATTTGGGTGTGTCATTATGATGATCATACAAATTTTGTACGTAGATGGCAAATAATTGCATCTTGATTGTCGATGATTGATCTGAAATTGGCCCTCTGTTACTATTTGACAATTATTTGATTGAATGTTTGATTAAGCTTTTACACTGATATGCTATCGAATATTTATGCATGGGCATGGTAGCTGTACAATTGAGAGAATGCTTAATCGATAGATTTACAATTTGGATTAATCTGTAGTGCTGTTGGTAGTCGCTTCTAGACGAAATTTGTTTTGTTGGAGATTCGTTCCGATCGTGATAGGAATAGTGCTAAGTGGTCGGAAAATCGAGTCTATAGAAGGTCTTCGATAATTGTCTTTGATAGTGACACTCAATAGTGGCTTTTGATAATTTGAATCGACAGTGTCGACGCCTATTATTGATTCCCTTGTATTTCTATAGATTGCTAGCAATCAAGTGTATTCCTGCAGACCTTGCGACTATACAAGCAAATACTTACAACAAATGAATGGATCTAGATTAGCTTGTAAGATTAGGGATGAATGATAGAAATCCAACATATCTACAATGAGACCAGTCCTACCTTGCTACACATTCCTTTGAGGACACATGTTGAAGCTCCACCTCCTTTGCGATGACCTGCTCCCTCACAAAATGGTATGTCAGCTCAATATGCTTGTTCCTAACATGAAAGATAGGATTGGTTGCCAACCTTTGGGCTAATAGATTGTCACAAAAGATGATTAGGATCTCTGAAAAATCCAACAAGTGAAGATCCTTGATCATGCTCTTGATCCATACCATCTCCTTTGTGCAATGTGTAAGAGCTTTGTACTTGGCCTCACTAGATGAGAATGAGATAGTGGCTTGTTTCTTCGACATCCATGATATAGCTCCATCACCTATGAAAATACAATGAGCACTAATGGATTATCTATTCATTATATCTCCAACATAGTCTGAATCCAAAAATCCAAACAAGTTAGGTGATGATCTCTCATACAATATGCCAAAATCTAAAGTTCCAATGATGTACCTCAAAACTCGTTTTCCTAATTTCCAATGCTCCTCCTTAGGATCTTGCATGAATTGATTCAATCTTCCAAGACAATAGCTTAGATCCGGTCTAGCAATGGTTAAATAGATGAGTGAACCAAGTAGCTTCCTATAGAGAGTAATGTCCTTGAAGAATCTTTCATTACCTCTTATAGTTAGCTTTACATGAGACTTCATAGGTGTATCACTAGCTTTTGCATTTACCATATGAGATCTTTCTAGAATATAATTAGCATACTTCTCTTGACAAATGAAAGTAGATTGAGAGAATCTAATCACTTCTATTCCTAAAATGTAATGCCAGTTACCAAGATCATGCACCTCAAATTCCTTCTTAAGAGCAATCTTGATATCCTCCACATCTTGATTATTTCCACCACTCATCTTATCATCCACATAAATTAGCAAGATGGTAACTCCATTTTCAACAAATCCATAATAAAGTGAATGATCAGCCTCTAGATTTGCCATAAACACCAACTTTGGCCTACAACCTGATCTGATACCATGTGAAAAAAACAGATCCAAAACACAATTAACGAATCTTAGATCTTGGGCCAATTTGGAGTGCACATCTAGTTTTATCTACAAGATAGTAATCATCAAGATTAGCATGCTAGAATTGCATAAATCACTAAGATCTGATCATAACCATAAAAATACAGTAAGGTATTGTCTCTGTCCGTACAACAACAACAGCCTACTATCCTTCACATGTATGGAAGCATATCAATCATAAAATCAACATTCTACACATAGAAAACCAAGATATCAAGAGAAATACACATGAGATGGACATAGACACTTAAGAGATGAATTTTCCATATAAAATGAGAATACAATCATATGTTCTCCACGCAAATACTACTATTTATACCTATTAAAATGTCAGAAAAAATTATTATTGTGCATGCCACATACAATGTTTTGATTTATCAAGGTGTACCATCGACATCATTGAAGAAGTGAGGGATATTCTTCTATGATCAACAAATTGAAATACCAAAAAAATCACACGGAAATGGAAAGTTGATTACTCTCTCAGAACCACAGTCCAACATCACCCAATGGGGAATTGTGAGTAATTTTACAGTAGAAACCACAAAGATGAAGATCTGGAAAGAGCCTCAAATATGTCTCAAATCCACATTCAGAAAAACGAGTGTACACATCCATTTTTGTTTCAATTTCATTTTTTGTAAATGTCTTTAAAAATCTACCCTTTATGAGAACTAATACAATGTGGGTTTTCAAAACAATCATCTACTTACGATGAACAACCTATCGGCAACAAATCCGAAGATGATGATGTTGCAGTTCAGCAACTACAGCATGATGAAAATGATCAACTTCCTTTATTATCTAGAAGATTAGAACTAGCATATCACCTAATAGGTATATCGATGAGTCTGTAGCTTAACTTGTTCAGGAGCCGATGACTACCGAAGAGGCGCTTAGTCAGCTCGATTCCGATCTTTGGAAAGAAGCTATGGATAGAGTATTCATCTCTTATCAAGAACTAGACATGGACGATTGTCGAATTATTTGCCAGCAGAAACGTACGTGATTGCAAATGGATTTTCAAAATCGAATACAAGGCAGACGGAAGCATCGACAGAAGAAAAGCTTGACATGTTGCAAGAGGATTTTTTCAAGTACATAACGTCCATTATATTAAGACTTTCAGTCCAGTAGTTAAGCATTCTTTTATTCGACTTTTGTTATCATTTGCCGCTGCAGCAAATTTGGAAATACGTCAAATGGATGTACAGACAGCATATCTTAACGGAGTTATCAAAGAGGACATTTACATGGTGCAACTTGAAGGTTACAATATCGAAGGTAAACACAATCATGTGCATAAACTCCATAAGACACTTTATGGCTTGATGGATTCGTTGAAGAAAGCAACATGCATGGAATTTTTTTTTAGCAAATTGTTGGTTAAAACTATCTTTGGTGATGAAGAACAAAGTTATATAGAGATGCATATATAGAGATGCAACATGACATTTTAACAATGATAATTTTTTTCAGTAGTAAATTGTATACACTCTTAATCATTTGTAGCATTAAATTTGGACTCATTTGCTAGTCATTACTCCAAGAAGAGCCAATAGTAGCTTGCATTTTCTTCTAATGTGTGTCATGTCACATTGAATCCAATAACTTTTGCTTATATCATTATTGATATTGGAACCCGTGATTTGTGGCACCTTCTTGGTGAACAGGTTTTCCTAAAAGCAATATTGGATGTTTTATATTAGTTTTTTTTAAAAAGGACATGATAATTATGACAAAGCCCGACTTAAAAATCGTCAACCTTTTGCCGACTCCCACTAAGCCCATTTTAAGGCTATTTTCTTGAAAATTTGTAACCACTTTTGGGGCAGTCTAGGCTAGATCTATGGGCATTTGTGTTGTAAAATATTATAAATGTCTCTATTGAACTCCGATTTTTACAAAAATATGAAAAAAATGCATACGATCGACTTGATATTTGCATCAACTCAATGGAAAAAAAAAAGGTTCCTATTCATTGCACAACATGGAAAATAAAAGCTTTTTGTTTTTATTGTGGTGAAGAGCCCCAAGTTGTGTCGATTCTTGTAATTCTAGAATGTACTATGTCATACCACCTGTATTAGGTACACAAGAGTTGCAATACATGTGGGAAGACATTATCATGAGGTTGTAGGGGGTCAATGTCGATACAAAAGTGAGATCATTAGGAAGTGCAAATTCCTCATGATTTCATTCAGAAATGAAGTGACTTGGACATTAAAACTATTTAATACAAATACCAATGATCCAAAATCTAGGTTAGCAAGTTGAAGGGGGGTAAGTTTTATCATGTGAAGGTCATTGGCGCTCTTAATCATAATCACATGAACCATGCGAGGACTCACCTAGCCAAATTAGCACCACTTGATATTGGGAAAAAGAAAGGTGTGAGCAAAAAAAATTGTGATAGTTTGGAGTGTCAAAAGACACTATCAAACTCTTGTGTTCAATTAGCACTATTGAAGATTAATGAAAGAAGAGCACCATGTTTAGAATCATATGTCACTAAAGAACCAATCGATTAATCGATGAGTTAGTCGATGTCTTAGACAACCATAATTACAAAATTTGAAGGCATCAAGGACAGCCGTGATTCTTCACTTCAACTCAGTCGATGGGATGAACAAGGATAATAAAGAGTATTTGAGGGTGGTTTCAATGGAGTGGGAGGTAAGTCCAAAAGGCCCAAATCCTCTACTTTGATTGGTGGAGTCACTCCAAGAGGTGGGGTAACGTTGTTTCCAATCCCCGGGGCCATCCTAATCACCCCATACTCCCGGGTCAATGAGAATTTTCCAAGCTCTCAGAGGTATTACCGCTGGGAGATGACATGGTTACTCGATTCAAGTCTCAACTTGACTTCTCATATTCTTGGTCTATAAAACAATGCTAGATACTGTGTGCCTGGGTAGGATCTAACTGAACCTCGGGAGACTCTAGATCAGAAACCGTGTAGTCCTAATAGGACCCCAACCTTATGGGATGCTAGAAAGACTCGAACAGATTCTAAAAGGGAGTCACGGGAGGTCCACCCTAGATCTAATCGACAAATTCTATCTACTATTAGTGACAAGGCCCACTATTATCTTGCAACATACTTTGGGAGTTTGGCTCCTGTGTCTATGTGTATCATTGCATGGTCAATTTCTGCAGTACTCTCAAAATGTGATCGCTTCTGTATCTGATTCTACATGGTCAAAAGAGCTTCTTGAGAGCTTGAGACATTCTTTTGAGACACGGTTTTGATATTTTGGTAGATAGGTCATATGATGGTCAAAATATTACTATAATGCTATCAGAACCTCTTAAAGATTCCTTTTGTATAAAAGTCATTGTTAACATCTTTGAAGAATATTCTCACTACCAACGGCACATTGCAGGGGAGGTTCGATCTCACATAAGATCTCCAGGAGCTTCTATCCAATTTGTGGGTTAAGGTCTAATCCTGATACACATGGTTTTTGCCTCAGTGGGATCGATTCAAGATAATACTCTCTCCTAGTCCAACTGCGTTCTATGTGGCATGTCTCTTTCGTAAAGTTAGATAGTTCTTTGCAATTTGACGTCCAAACGTGACAAATTTCAAGTTGATAACGTATATTTTACTTAGGGGGCTTCCTTCTACCCTTTGTAGGCCCTGCCCTTTTGTTGAGACTTCCCTTACAATTGGTTTGACTTATCTCCAAAGGGCTGTGCTAACGTTTCATCATGGAATGCACCTAAAAGTCAGGTTCTGAGAGGTGCTCTTATAGGTCACATACCATGTATACTAGTCCAAATTATTTCTCAGAGGATATTTCCTTAAATTGTAGGGGTGTCCTTTATTTTGTAGGGTACTTGATCTGGTCTGGCCCTTAGTCTGGTGATACATAAAGTTCATTAATCTAGTTGGGGCTAGGATTTATGGATACATTAAGGTCGTGTGGTTCAGAACTTCCAATAAGACATGGCGATTTATGACACGAGCGAGTTTTTCATCATTTGATTCTTGCACTTGTAATGCTTGCTAGTTAGTTTCTTGTTTTTCTTGTTCTTGTTGCTGTTTGATGCTTTTAGATGAATCTGAATTTCAAGATCTGTTTCCAGTCATTTTTTACAGTAAGTAGAAGTGAGATCTGATAGGTGTTCAACTGAGCTGCATTCTGATTCTTGTTGAATCCTGTTGGCTTGCATTCTCCCTGGTTTGCAAGTACTATTCAGGAGTGAACGGATACCAACAACTAGAATCTAAATCATTGTTCGATTTGGCCAAACAACTTTGGGTTGGATTTGTCTTCAGTAGCATCAGTGATTGTAGTATGAATTTCTTGGTTCTTGTTCACAAGAATTCTCTAGTCCTTAATATCATGTCCTTTTTTCTTGCAATACTTGCAAAAGACTTTGGCATGTTAATGTGTGACTTTTTCTACTATGATGGATGTTGGGTATTTGACTTTGATGTATTAGTTTTTTCATGTGCACTTCTCCACACATGTGAAAGTGCTTGTATGTTAGTTTTATGCATGTTGATGAGTGCTCTTGCCATCAAATTGAGTGTTTGACCTTGATTCTCAATCTACACTTCATTTAGGTGCAATCACAAACCCTTAGGAGATCAAATCACACTTTGCGGCATTCCCACATGTGTGAAAATTTCACAATTTAACTAGCTAGTTACATTACAATAAATTATTAACATTCTAAATTGGCCAAATGAAGTTCATGGAGCATGAACCGTACTCCAATTGGCAATAGATTGAAGTTTGTAAAATTTTATTGTATAGACATTGGTAAACAGATTTTTGGATTCACAAGTGTCTTTTACTCAAATGCGATAACAAAATTTAAAGCCTGGGTAGAGCAAGAATTACATTTTGAGTGGCACCATAAAGATGCCAAAAAATTGCCCATCAATATTTTTCTAATTTGGCATTTTTGTCGACTAGTCAAAGTGGGCATTTCCATCAAGCCAACATTTTACTGAGTCAGCATTCTTGAGTTAGCATTTATGCAGATAGGATCAAAGTCGATATTTTTGCCATCCAATGCCTTCCAATATTTTACTCAGTCGGGATTTTTGTGACTCAATATTTTTTTTAATTTATGCCTTTTTGGCATTTTCTTTTTTTTCCCAACTTGTGCCAAACTTCGTTTATTTCTACAAACTATGTAAATCTTTGTTCATTTCTACAAACTGTCATCTTTTTATTGTAAAAATGCAAACTCGCAACATGTCTACAAACAAATCAACTTAGAAATTTGTTGAATCCTCACATGGAGTGAGATTAATATTCAACACTTTGCACATTACAGCTTTATTTATTACTTAGAATTAGACTCATTATAATAGTAACTCCTAAAACAAATATGCACTCGTCCTAAATAGGTTTTTTTTTTGTTTTTGTGTGAACATCAACGTGATTAGGACAAATTCTACTCAAGGTCTGATAATGTCTCCACCAAACCAGTGAACAAAATCCCTTGTCTTTCCACCTCTATTTGTACTACAATTTGATAACTCATTGACAACCTATAGTAATTGCTTTCACGATCACTCCATAACACCCCAGTGGTTAAGGGTGTTGGCTCAATTGGTTATCTTGACATCCAAAGTTTCTTTGGTCTCAAGTTCGAGCCTCTCCTTGGAAACCAAGAAGCATAACACCCCAATGACCCCACTATAATATCAATTCACATTCTCTTCTTTCTCAACGTTCAAGCACATTTATCTTCAATGACTTTTTTGTTCCAATCTTGACAAACCTATACACTGTAAAATATTCTAGACTTGCATTTCTCATTTTAGTGCACAAATTGGCCATATGGCCTATGTATTTTTTAACACACACTTGTAAGAATTATTTATTCATTGTTTGTAAGACATAATGAACAATACCAGAAGCCAATGAAATGACAACTACTTTAGCATAATCATCATGAATTAATCAATCATAACATATACATCATTGCCAATACTCTCATTGTGTGTGAAAGTTAAATATGTGGAGAAAAGATACAATTTCAATTTTTTCTTCTTTTTTCTATCAAATCCATATTGATTATCGATTTTAGTCAAATTACTATAGTCATTCTCATATAATTCTAGTACCAAAAAATTGGCAAACAAAGTGACTAGCGAGAAAGGTGGCAACTATGACATACTCAATTTGCCAATAATATCAATGTTCTACCTAAATATGAGGTGCATCACGTGAAAGATTTACACAAGAGTGGCTATTGATATGCTTGATAACATACATCCAAACTTAGAAAGCTAGAAATCCAATATTGTCATGATGAAAACAATAATTATATCACCAACATTCAAATCAAGTTAGATCCAAACAAGATAGATAGAAATAGATTTACAATCTTCACAAAAACATCCATACTATGCCAAATCTGGAATACATCAATCTTGATCAAGAGATCTATAAACACATCTCACTCTATTTTAGCAATAGCTTATTATGTACAAAGATTGAAAAGAGATCAAGATACAAACCACCTTTGATCCCTATGAACAAAAGAGTACTTTGTAACATGTTAAGGAATCAAATAAACACCTATTTATAGACTAGAGGGCTTTGCACCTAATTGTAGAAGAGCGAGATGCCTAACTGTTAAAGATTGTAGGAACAAGCCTCCTAGGTCGCCATTAGCAACTACCACTATTGAGAGCTCGAATACTCATGGTGGAGACAATAATTTTGGCCATCCTAGTACAAGCAATCAACGAAAGAGAGCACAAAGAAAGAGGTAATGGTTCAAATAGATTGTAGCTCAATACGAGATTGTACTGATGATAAGTCTATTTGCATTGATTTTCCCTTTGGAGACTTCAATAGATGCATCAAGACTATGCCAAATCTGAAATACATCAATCTTGATCAAGAGATCTATAAACAAATCTTACTCTATTTTAGCAGTAGCTCATTATGTACAAAGATTGAAAAGAGATCAAGATACAAACCACCTTTGGTCCCTATGTACAAAAGAGTACTTTGTAACAACACCTATTTATAGACTAGAGGGCTTTGCACCTAATTGTAGAAGAGCGAGATGCCTAACTGTTAAAAATTGCAGGAACAAGCCTCCCTAGGTTGCCATTAGCAGTTACCACTATTGAGAGCTCGAATACTCATGGTGGAGACAATAATTTTGGCCCTCCTAGTACAAGCAATTAACAAAAGAGAGCACAAAGAAAGAGGTAATGGTTCAAATAGATTGTATCTCAATACGAGATTGTACTGATGATAAGTCTCTTTGTCCCGATTTTCCCTTTGGAGACTTCAATAGATGCATCAATATAAGCAGTTGTTGCAATTCTATTGAGTGAATTGTGATTTGCTTACAATGCTTCCAGCTTGGTGCATGCTAGCCAAAAATAACCAAAAAATAAAGATTTACATTGTAGTAGCAACTACATCCTAGCTGCAAAATAGATTGTAAATTGTGGCATTCAACAAAGACAATGTGTGAAACCACATGTTGAGCACTAAGAGCATATATATGCATTGTCTATATATCTCTAAGGAAGCGGATGGCGGACGCGGACGCGCGTCCGGACGCGTCCGAATTTTTTTTTTTAAATTAAAAAAAAGAAAAAAAATTGCATCCGTACCCCAGACGCGTCCGGGGGTGTCCGGACCCCCAGACACATCTGTTTTTCTTTTCTTTTTTTTTCAAAACAAAAAAAAAATTGAAAAATAAATAAATAAATAAAAAATAGACGCGTCCGACCCCGCGTCCGGGGGTCGGACGTGTCCGGGTCCGGACGCCGAACGCGGATGCGGGCAAAACGGCCCGGACCCTCATGTCATTATATCTATATTCCAGAAAAAATATATAGGTAGGCGATGAGTCTAAAAACAATATTTATAAAAGTGATGGACCCATGCCTATCTTTTGCAAAGTTACCAGTCAATTCAATCAGGTTCGGTCATATTGCAATTCAAATGGCTCAAATCTATATTTCCAAGATTCAGCCATTCTATAGCAAAACTCAAGGGTGTTGGCTCAATTGGTTATCTTGACATCCAAAGTCTCTTTGGTCTCAAGTTCGAGCCTCCCCTTGGAAACCAAGAAGCATTCTATAGCAAAACTATTCTGAAAGAGAAATGAACGGCCTTTTTCAAAATTTTGGAAAAAAGTGGGGGAAAATTTGATTGAAACTTGGGTGGGGTGGGCAAGCCCACAGACCAAGCTTTTCACCATCAGCACTACAGATCCCTGGATGACATATCAATTTCTTGACCTTGACTTTATAGATTTCCATGCCCAAGCAGTAATGTAAATTCTGAAATTTTCACACTGTTAAATCTAGATCTCAATATATATTTTTCATCTGCTTTGCAAATTTCACATTATTTCCAATAACCAGCAAAGAATTGGCCCCTTCTTGATGATCTTTGCATAGAAATAGGTAGTATCCTAATATGAAGAAGATCTCATGTGATCTGCTGATCCAATTAAGTCTGTTAGCTGATAATCACAGTTAACAATTTCTGTATATAAGCATCTGTGTCTACTGCTGTGTACTGGTACCTAACTATCATTTCTCGAATGAATATAAATGAGGGATCATTCGAACCACGTTTGAGAGTTAAGGGAATATTTTCTGTAAGTCTTGCCTGCCTGAGATGGCCTGGACTATAGTCTTAGTGATATTCACTTGCTGCTATCTGCAAAGAGAAAGAAGATCAAGAATACTTTCCTTGATGAGATCTTTTAGAATTTGCTGCTCGATTTGCTGAGTGATTCTTGCCACTTCCTCATCTACTTGCATCCACCCACATCCTTTGTTCAGATCAATTTCAGCAAGGCTGTAACAGCTGCTCTGACTATCCAGATAACTACATATTTCTGTCCATGTATCCTGCATCAGCTTTTTTCCAGTTTGTATGACTGAGCCACAAGAAATTGTTTTAGATTTTGGCCAGATCCAGCTTCTCTGTGGTCTCAGCTTCCTCAACACACATTCATTAACCACATCAACAAGTACACGCCTATCCAGAATGCTTAACTGATCATGTTGCTGTAAGATGTCATCCAACCCTTGACTTTCTTGTTCCTCAATTATTTCAGGAATGCTCAGATCAAGCACATGATCTGGAGACCATAATCTTTTCGAGACCACTTCATAGTATTCAGGCTCCAATAACAAACCAGAACAGTAAAAGATCTTTTTGAAATAGATCATATGCTGCTCTTTGCCTTGAGGGCAGGGTACATCTTCTAACCATACTCTTTTGTGGTCTGAAAGTTCAGGAGGATTGATCAAACAATCTGGTGCTTGTGTTTTTGGGTCTGTGCCATGGCATTTGGGAGCTGATTTTGTTGCGTGTTTATATTGAATTATGGCTGTGTTACTCTCAGTCGCTACAGTTTCTATACCAGTTTCCAATATCCCATCTCCTTCCAACTTCAAAAGGTTAAAACGCGAGCACAAATCTGTCATAGCCAACAAACAAGTTACTCTCTCCATCACTCCCAATTCCACTCTTCTACAGAGATACCTTTGCCTCTCATGAAAAGACAACAATTTAATTTTTCACGGATCAATCTGTGTTTGATATTATGTTATGGATAACCCAAACCTAATGCTAAACTCAAGAGACTGAAATATACAGTGATCACTGATGTAGTACTGTTAGCGTGTGTGTGCAGAGCTTTGTTGGTTTTATAATCTCACCTTGAAGTTCAGGAATGGAACTCTGGATCTCCTCAATGAAAGGAGACTCCAATACAGATACAGGGCTGTGCTGTTCAAGCTTTTCAATGCCAATCTCAGCAGCATTACTCAAATCGTTGCTAGTGTTAAGGGATAAGATTCCAGGAGCACGTTTGAACTGATGATCGAGTGGAGCCTGCTTATACAAAAATATCTGACTGTCAGTACTTTGAGCAATACTTGTGATGGTGGGCACAAAATCAATCTGAGAAGTAAATACAAAATGCACCACTAAAAAAGGGCAAGGACCATAGTATGCCTCTTACCTCATCATCATCAATCTTGTTGCCATGATTTTGGTGTGGATACTCTACATTCGAGCAGCTCTTTGATGGGCTTGATTCTGGCAAAGGTTCCAGTAAGTCGCTGCTCAAAAGACTTGTAAGCTGCTTGTTTTGGTTAATTGCCTCACTGCAGCTTTCAGTCGGAACTGCATTAAAATAGCAGCTTCCACTGTCAATATCAGGGATATTGTCTAAAGGACTGCTACAACAGCTATTCAACAAGCACTTTCCAGTGCGGGATTCACAATTGCTGCAATTATGCGCAAGAGGTTCGAAGCATTCTGCCAAATTCCTTTGGACGGAAGTTTTGTCGCGGGGAACCTGCTGGTTCTGCCTAATGGCTTCTTGTGTCACAGGTTTCCTTTTGCTCATTGTCAAGCTCAACCTCAATCCTGCAAACTTTCTTTTGGAAGAGGCTGTAGACGATGCTTCCTTCTTTAGGCTTAAACCATTTGTTACTATGCTAGTTTTCGTCTCAGAGATAGTACATGGCCAGTCTGCCATGCTACTGGAATTTTTCGTATGGAGTTTACTATCATGAAGAGATTCCTCAGACCTAGTCGCAGAGCTAGGAAGCGATCTAGACCTTGTTAAAGCGATCGGAGAGCTGGTCGCTCTTTCCTCCACATATTGACAGTCCTTAATTTCTCTACCAGAAGCTCTACAGCTTTTGCTTTGAAGCCTAGTTCTGGAATTCAACATGGAATGGCTAGTAGATGCGGGTTGCACCAATTTCTTCCCTTGTAAAGAAAACAATTTTCCATCTTTTGATTTCTCAGCAAGACCTGCTTTGACATTTTTCTTGTGATTTGGAGCGCCTCCTTCAGCCAAATTAGATCGGCGGGGTGAACTGGGTAAACTTGCACTTACCCTGTTCGGAGCCTGCCGCGCAAATCTTCGCGTTGATGGAGCAGTAACTGGTTCTCTGCTACTTTTGGTGGCATCGTCAACATCACCTCCTACTCCAGGTAATTCGATAGTTTTAGCATTCTGGGCTTGCGGAATGAAATTTCTCTTCGAAGGACGGGATTTGGTGAGCTCTCTTTTGACAGCATCCCTCACACGTCGAGCAATCTCTCTCGCGATCACTCGAGGTTCTCTTTGGGCATCCATCATTTTTATTCTGAATGCTGGTTTTGCGTCCAGTTTTTCATCCTCACGTTTGCTTTCATCATATGCAAGCCCACCAATGTGTTCTCCAATCATTTTCTCAGATCCTGGTGTACAACTTGATCCTACGCCGTGATGATGGAGTGGACTTGAGATTCCTTTCAGGTTGCCAGGATTTGGCTTGAGAACAGCTACTCTTGTTTGGCTACTGATTTTGTCCTTCTGCTTGATTGGGCTAAGTGGGGTTCTTTGCCCATTTTGGTATTTCTCAAGGCACGCAGCTATCTGCATATTCTCAGAAGCTAGCTTTGATGATTTGGACTCACGATCTGACATACCATTGGCAGCTGTTTGCCGTTTCGATGTCTTTGACTCGATCAAGCGTCTAGACAGAGCCTGTGCACTTGTTATTTCTCTCTTTTTTTCAACTATGCTTTGATTAGCTTTCTCGTCCTGTTCTTTTCCCATGTGCAGCATGCCTACTGTTTTACCTTCGTCTAGCTGATGTTTGTAAAGGGCTTTTGAGGATACCATTTGCGGTTCTTCAAGCAGTTTCAAGAAAAATTTCTTATTAGACTGAAGAAAGTAAAGCGTATCCAGAATTTCTTTAGATTTATTAAGATCGGCACAAGCTTCAAGCCACTTTGCATCAGCAGACTTATCAGCTGAAAGAGACTTGAGAGGGTGAAGACGCGCTTTTACTTGGAAAGCTTGACGTGCCTCCTCAAAAGTCTTTTTGAATTCTTGAAGCTGTTTTTCTTGAGGATGATCTCTAAAAGGAAGAACCTCCATTTGCACATTATCTTCACTTTTGAGCCTCTCATGATGGAAAGTTGGCACAAAACTAGTGTCTCTTACAACCTCTTTGGAAGATGCATTTGAGAAATCAGTATGTGGTGGTATGGTACCCTTGTGCAGCTTTAGCTCTGCTACTTCCCCAACGCGCCCCTGTATAGGCCGCATTGGTGTTTTGCTCGCTTCTGGCAGTGTGTCTAGGCCCATGAGGCGAGCAATTACACCAGGTGACTTCTGTCTTGAAAAATTATTGTTCCTTACCGGGGTATAGCTGGATTTTTCACGCACACCACTCACCAATGGATATTCAACTGCAAACTGACAGTTAGAAAGGCTGTTCTCAGCTATAAAAAACAAGTGAGGCAATAAGATAAGACTTTTGCAACAGATAAGAGACCTCAATGATCATCAACATGAAAATAATTTGACTACTTGCTGCCAATGTGAAGGATCCTCCCTTGACAAGGAATTTACCTTAGAATGCTGTTCAAAAAATACTCATCATAAAGTCATGCTAAAGTTCTTAGATATTGGGTTTGGATACTCACCGGAATATCATCACACCTGGAGTGATTTTGCCGGGAAAGTTCATATAGTTCATCTGTAATTTCCAAACTGTTTCTTGGGGCTTCAAGACCTGTTAAGGGCAGCATTCTGTTCTTGATTAACTTCAGCAAATCAGACGATGAAAAATCTACACTCTCAACAGCAAACTGGTTAAAATCTTGAACATGGATACCAGACTGTGTTGGAAAACGGGCCAAACAGTGATCCCAAATAACCAACACCGCCCTCCCCCAATAAAAGATTGTCTGGCACAAACGAAATCACACATTCTTCAACATCCTATATGTAGTCAGTTTGCTTATGGAACCAAAGCGGGCCACAGTTCTTTGAACATAAAGGCAAACATAGATTTCATATGCTTTGTGTCAATACAGTTATGGCAATTTTATAGGTAGACAAAAAAAATGTCTATAATTTATACTTTAGATCAGATTGAAACCAGGGTCAGGTACACTGCAAGCCGGGAGGGAATCCTCATTGGCTAAAATTAAAACACTTGGAGATCATGTTCACAGCACAGAAAATTTGAGTCATATTGAGAACAATAACTTCCAACACCAGTAGATCTTATGTAATGTTAATTTCCTTATACTCTGCTCAATATAAAAAATTGGAAAAGCATTGAGAATTTTGTTACGAATTTGGAAAAGCATTGAGAACTTTGCAACATGAAGTCCATCTTACACAAACTTTTGGATCATTTAGCAAGCATTTCATGTGCTGTCTGATCAGTACTTGAGCACTTACCATCAGCAATCTTTGGGTCCGTGGATGTTGATTTCCGTGGAAGTGTCGGATTGCCATCAAGATTGGTGCTTCTATTGCCTGCTGCAGGGCCTGCAAAGTTTCTCATTGTGTACAGGCTTCTCCTGTTCATCTCCTCAGCAAATTTTCACTTCATGAAAAATCATGTGCATGAAATGTGCGTTTCTATGCAGAAAAGCTGTCCTTTAGGGAAGCGCACCTGCTTCAAAGCGAGACAGATCTCAAATTTTAAGCAAAGAAATTATGCTGCAATAAATATGTGATCTTGATTATTGGTAAAGAGCAGAGAAGCAAAACATCTAACTGAGACTATTATACGTCTCTGAAGAATTCACATCCATAGGACATCCTTAAACCTTGAATAGCAGTTCTAACATATGCATTCTAACACATCCTGGAACTAGGAACTCAGCCTCTCCAGTTCATCTAGAATGAGCTACCCACAGGTGCATGTGAGCAGACCATAACGAGGAGCTCAGAGTAATGCAAAGGCTCAAATTCAGAATTTCACATTGAATATTTTCTCAATCACAATGCTTACAATCAATTGAAATACCTTTGTTGCCTTCCTTTTATTTACTTACACTGTTACTCATATTGCTTGCTATACATAAAACAGCGCAATCAAAGTTTTGCTTCTGCAGAATATTATAAAGTTTAAGCTCCAATAGCTTCCTATCTCTACTTACTTTTTCCTCAACACGTTGTCTTGCAAAGAGGCGTAACTTTAAGTCCACATGATCAAGACTAACAGCTAAAGATCCAATAACTGGAATGTTCTTTTCTCTACACATTCAAAGAGAAAAAGCTGCAATGTTGAAAGTCTCCAGCTAAGATGAACTAAAATGGAGTTTCAATATGAGGTAGTGAACATGCTCTTAGGAAAGAGTGTTTCAGACTTTGGCATATCAGCTTTTCATGCATATTCACTAACCATTTTTGCAACAAGATTGCTTTCATAGAAATGGACTCATTAAAGGAGCGCAATACTACATCTCACTGCACTTCTGAAGCTGCTTTGACATCCTTTTGCAATCCAAATAAAATTTCAGCATTGTCTATGCTCATCAGCAAGAAGCTACACGAAATGAGCCTATCCAAATGAAGCTCAAACAGCTATGCATCATCTTCAACAAATAAAAATCCTGATGCTACCCAAGCCCATCATAACGCTGAGAAAACAGAAATTCTGGTGAATGCAGATGTCTCAGAGCTGATCACACAAAATATGGCCTTGCCAGCATAATACATCAAAAAAGATGGAATTTTTAGTGAGAGTAAGTTGCAGAGAGTCATGATCTTACCATAATTTTTCGCGACCTCCATCAAAGCTCTGCAAATTCAAAATTTCTCGCTGCTCTTTTGTCTCTTTTCTTCTTTTTCTCTTTTTCTCTTTATTATGTTTCTCCCGAGTCTCCAGGCTTTTAACAGGCAACTTAACAGACGTCTGTTATGAATTAACAGGCTTTAACACTCACTAGTTAAAGAGCCAAATCTTCAGCCATTGCGAAAACTCCACGTGGCTAGTATGAAACGTGGCGAGCATCGAAGTGGGGAAGTGTTTGTGGCTCCCAGATCGTCGGCCGGAGTTTAGGTGGGCCGGCCGGAGGAAAGTACACGGCTACCCACCGACCGGAGCGGTGCCTTTAATCCGGCAGGCCTGTGTATGGTAGGCGATGGCAGCCTGGACTCGATTTTTTGCCAAAATTGTCAACACAAGTAAACGCCCGGCGGCTGGCCCGGATGACAAGTACCGGCCGACTGGGCCCCTTTCACACTGGGCCCAACAAGGACTCCATTTTAGCCTGGAATCTGGATCTAAAGGGGCAAAAAGGTCTTTACATGTGACCTCCTCGGCCGGGGGGTGGGATCACAGGGTCGGAAAAAAAAACCTCCTTGCCATGTAAATCATCAACTGTTTGACCCGGTTTGGGGTAAACCAGAGTTTGCAACCACTCAAAGAACTTCACTCTGAGCATCCTTAGCACTTGCAAGCTGCAATGCATGTCCAAGCCCCATTACATGTCACAGAATGGTAAAATATTTCCTAGTTTGTCAGCTGAAGCATGAATTGACTATATGGTCAGCTGCAGCGTGAATTGAATATATGGTCTTCTTGAGTGTTTATTCCATGGGATGACAAAAAAAATTGGGATCCCCCACTTGAATGCTAATTTCTCCTTGAGTGGCCAGTCTTCTGTGGCTCTGACATATATATCGTCGATGCTTATACATTTGTTGTGGCAACCTATCTAGTTTAGCTAATTTGGTGAATCCCACACTTTGATGCTTATAAGTTTGTTGTGGCAACCTATCTAGTTTAGCTAATTTGGTCAGTGCTAGGCCAATGTACTAGAATGTCAATGAGTCAAAGACAAATGTCCACCTTGCTAATGGGACCTAAATGCCCAAGTTTAGAACTTACAAGGTTTTACTTAAACTTGAGTTCACCTAAATCATCAACTTTGTAGCTTCTACAAAAGGAATTATAGGCCTAAGTACCATTAAATCTCTAAGATTAACTTAATTTTTAGTGAGCTCCCGACTTGGACTCACATAAAATGTCAATCGAAATTCTCTTTTAACCAAAAATATGGATGTTATGGTTAAAGATATTGGACAAAAACTCCATGTACAATGGAAATGGGTTGAAACTCACACATAAAAAGGAGAAAGAAATAGTAGTAGAAATGGAAAAAAAAAAAAAAAAAAAGGCAACAAAATGACTTCAAGGTCAATGATGAAAATCACTACACAATGGATGTTGAGATGGTTGAGGTTTGACATAAACTAGATTTGATTTTCTGAACCAAGAACACTTCTTGGGGATGATCATGAAAATAGTATGTCTAATTTTCTATATTGATGGAGGAAACTAAGCAAAGGTCCAATCCTACCAAGAATTAGAAAATAAATGAGTACATGTATATAAACAAGATCAAGGTGCTCATTCTAACAACATTTTGATATATTCTTGATGAGATCAAATCTTACAGAGAGAGCTCTTGGACCAACGGGTGCTCCCCTCCCTTTTGTGCCTCAACCATGTTAGATAGGTTCTACCTTTCCAATATAGGCAATTGGGCCAATCATATCTCTTTGCTTACCATACCTTCCCTCCTGCTATCAGATCACCTCCTCGTCAACCTGCACGTCAGACTCTTCCCTACCAAAGTAGCAAAGCATCATTCAATCTATATCATGAACAACTCCCTGATCTAGAACAAATACTTACACTTTGATCTGTCTAACAAGATCTCTTCCTTGACAAACGTAGGGAACATCATCAATCACTCTCGCTCTTTCCTTCGTCAACAAGAAAGACTAGCTAACTCTGCTTCCTCCAATCTCTTTGAAATAGCTCTTTTCTTCTATTATGTTGGGTAACCCGTGCAGCTAATCTCTCTCTTCGAGTTGATGAATTCCTTACTGCTACCAATCGTCTTAAAATTCTTGATCATTCTAAAGTTGCCATTTTAAGAATGTGAACTCATCTTAATTGGCTTCGTGGAGCAGGTCTCCTCTACATTCTTCTTTAGGAAACTCAAATCCTAGCACAGAAGAGAAGATTCATGCGGCCTTATAGTTAATGGTACTCTATTATCTACTTTTGAAAACATTTGTTACTTCTTTTCCAATCACTTCTCGTCTTTGTACAATCCTCCCTTTTCTTCCAACTCCCCTAATTTAGATCTTCCTCTTTATTATTATTTTCTTTCACCTCTTTTTGCTCTTGAATCCTCCACTCTCTCGCCCCCTCTCACCCTTGATGAGATGCACTCCTCTCTTAAAGCTCTTATCAAGGACAAAGCTCATGTTCTTGACAGTGTAACTTTGAATTTTTTTTGGGCGCACTGGGACCTTGTTGGCCTCACTCTTCTCTCCACTACTAATAATGCTTCCTCTTTTGGTTTTTTCCCTTCCACCTTCGCCCATGGGCTTATCAAGCTCGTCCCCAGGTTTGAGCCATGTTCCAATTTCTTTGACTATCGTCCTCTCACCATGCTTAACACTTCATATAAGATTGTAGCGAAGGCTATTGCTAGAAGAATTGCGCCTCTCCTCCTTACTCACCTCTCTAAATGCCAGTATGGGTTTGTCAAAGGCAGATATCATTTTTAACACCTGAATGTTTGGTCTATCATTGATTATTCTCTTTGGTGTAGATACCCCCACTCTCTTATTCAAAATTGATTTTGACATTAGCTGGAATTACCTTTTCATGTGTTGCTCTCCTTTGGCTTCCCTGACTACATCACCAGTTTTATTCGAGCTCTCTTCTCCTCAAAGAGCCTATAACTTCACCTTTAACGCTAAGTAGAACCTTTCTAATTCTCCCATCCTTTGGAAGAATCAATTTTGTCGTACCCACAAAGTCATACCTTCCAAGTACAAAATTTTCTCTCTTAGGACCCTCCAGCTTGCTCTTCATGTCTGTGCCAATCACAAAGGGAATATGTCGCATGTTTGTTCTAAATGCAAAGCGTCAGATGGAGATGTGGCACATCTGTTCTTTTATTGTTACATCCCTCTTTGGAAATCAGTGTTGGATCTCTTTATTGTGCCATTTCATATCAGGTTTAGAAGGTTTTTGTAAAGACCACTAAAGAAATCCCCTAAGATGAGGATAGAAAAATACAACAAGAGAGACTATGGAGCAAAACCACCCAACCAAACTTGATCCCTCCTGGAGTATCCTCTTGGATCTAGCCCCCAAGCCATGCCATATGATAGCAAGAGGAGAAGAGCAGAACTGGTAACGTAGACTCGTTGACAGAATAGTCACTACCTCAATATATAGAGATAGGATCATGTGCATGAACCCATGCAATCCCCATGCAAGTCAACTATAAATAGGTCACAGCTCTTCATGCATTCCTCCTGCCTATATCTGACACATATGCATGCACTACTCCATATGTCTCAAATAGAGTGTCTGGGTCTTCTCAATGTCATAAGTCACAAACAGGCCTTGACGTGGAATTAAATATAGGCGTGACCAATAATCTCAAACACTGGAGGACTGGTCTACCATATTAGGACTTTTCCATGTCCTTATCCATAACATTCTTCCTCCCTTAAACAGATCTTGTCCTTAGAATAGGAAAAAGAAAATATGAAATTATCCCTTAAGCTTTCAAGTCTTACCCATGAATCATTATTCTTAGTCTGATCTTTCCATCTGAATAAGTACTCAAAGATGTCACAATTTCTAAATTGCTTGCCTCTTCTCATGAACTACTAACTCAAATTCCCAAAGATACACTAAGCTATAAATCTTCCAAAATGGGTTGATCTACTCCAAAAAAAAAATTCATCACATTCATGTAATCCTAATTACATGAACCATTGGGTGAATCAACTTCTATATTTTAGAGATCAAATCAAAAGCTAAATAAATTCCCTTTCAATATCTTGTAGAAAATAATGCTTCTTGGTACAAATATTCTCAAAATATCCAAATATTCTAAAATAGCCTTCTGACATCGTTCTAAGTTCTGCTCCACCCTGCATCACCATCGCATCGTCCATCCCTCCACAATTCAGTCAACTAAAATCTCTAAGAGATCCATCAAGTCTCAAAAAACATAATTCAATCCAGAGAGTACTGTAGTTACTCTAACGAGTTAATAGCTCCATTTCTAGCACCATATGCAAGAAATCAATAACTATTTGTATCTTAATAGATTTATCTATCTCCTATAAATCTGGAGATATAGACTGAACTTTGTACACAAGCACTTATAAACTACAATCTGTAGTAGAATACCATCCACTAAAGAAAGCAAATTCCTCATAAGTAAACAATTACCTAATGAAAATGCCTGTGAGATCCATACAATCTCAAGTATGCACTGGAGTAAAGAAATTTAGGGTTCAACTAACAGATCTAAATCCTTGACTCTCCCAATTGATCCAAAATTACTCCTTATCTTAAGAATCCTCACATTTTCATATAATCTTCTAATGACCTTTAAGTATCTATTTATGATCCATTAATCATAAACATTTAGAATCTTATAATTCATCAATCATAATTTACAAGATTCCAAAACCATACTTAATCATTAAAAAATATTGGAGTATATGCACAACATACAACTTAGGAAATATAAGAATCATTCTAAAATCTTTTTCACAAGGAAAATCACTGGATTCCAAGAATATTCTTCCAAACCGATTATTAATCAGATTATGAGCTCCAAATTCTACAATCAACCAAATAATTCTAAAACTACCAGAAAATTAATAAAATTTGGATTCAAGTACATCTTTAACAATATTCGTTGGTTTTTTCAAATATAGAGCTACCTCCAAATACTATGATCTCATTCCATTTAATTCCCTTTAACAAGTATCTCAAAAGCTTTAGTTTGCCCACTCCTAACAATCAAAATCATTGAGGACAAGCCTATTGGTGCTCCACCGAGTCCAAAAAAAAGAACCAAAAACACCATTTCTCTCATTTTACTAAGAGTATTTCTACTCCAGAGTTAAACCGATAAAAAACACAATACCAACAATTCAAATTTCCACTTACTGGGCACTTGGCTAGAGAAAAATTACCATGAAGAATAGTATTTTATTGCCAATTCTAAATCCACGGACATAGCAATTAGAATAATAAATTTATTCTCCAAACATTCTCCTAGTTAAGGTTAGGAGAATAGGTAACTTTTAACTCCATTCTCAACTATTGATGTAGGTAGATTCACAGAAATCCATTTCCCGAATCAACCAAAGCTTTAATTACATCAAAAATTTTGCAAAGGCTTAAAAAAAACCGGGCTATTTAGCTATAAAACTGTTACATATAGTCATGCATTCACTCAAATGCACCAATCCCTTTTGCAAAACCTGTAAATTCAATGCAATCACAAGGCTACCAACTAATTGATAGACATGCAATAAACAAGGTCAAGACCCCCTTACAATGCAACCAGAGAAAAGCAAGAAGTTAAAAAAAAACTCATGCCCCCCCTACCAAACCCTAATAAGGGTTTAAAATCACTCATGGTTGATACACCAGCATCTGCTGCACCAAACAATGGATTCTCCAAACAGTTTAGGAGTTAGCAGCCATCGATGAACAGGTCACCCCATCACTGCCAAAGAAAAGTTATCCCTGCACTCATGCCTCTTCTCCCACGGTCTACTGCAAAAGATCAAATGAACCCTCATCTTTTTTCCTCACAGCGGCTCATCCTTCTGATTCCAGAAGTATGCTAAAAACACGACCACCAACATGAGTAAAAGAGAGACAGATCAAGCAGAAACAAGGAAAAATTGCGCCATGCAGCATCTATTCATGCCGATGCCAATTCCACGATTCAACATCCAACAAGGAGCAGATTCTCCACAACCAGCCATCACTGAAAACTACACGTTTCATGGTTGCCATAAGTCTTTACAGAACGAGTTTCGAGGATCATCACATAGCACTCGACCTACAACCTTCACTGGGAAATTGTTTTGTTTCTAGACATATCGAATCAACCATGGCTTCACGACTGATCCAACCATGTGATAGCAAGAGGAGAAGAGCTTAATTGGTAACCTAGACCAAAGTTGTCCACGGAATAATCACTACCTCAAAATATAGAGAGTAGGATCCTGTGCATGAACCCATGCAATCCCCATGGAGGTCAACTATAAATAGGTCACAACTCCTGCCTATATCCGACACATGTACATGCACTACTCCATATGTCTCAAATAGAGTGTTTGGGTCCTCTCAAGGTCATTAGTCACAAACAGGCCTCGACGTGGAATTAAATCTAGGCGTGACCAATAATCTCGAACACAGGAGGGCCGATCTACCATATTAGGACTATTTCATGTCCATAACTGAATATGGTCGTAATAGTTTTGTCACAATAATTTATTATAGAATGATATAGTTTTTCATGAAACTGCTGTTAACTCTCATTGGCAACTTATTAGACTAATCACTTTATGGAACATTTGGCTTGGAAATAGTAGGGAATTTAGGACTGGAGATTTTTTCATCTCCCCCTTGCTCTTTTTTAGAGAGGCCAATAAGCTTGCCTTGCTATAAGTTTCAGCTTTTACTTTGTATTCTGTAAATAGTACCTAATCTATGGTTAATATTTTTGAGAGAACAAAAAAGAATTTGAGTTGTCTTGCTAGTTTTATGCTACATTTCTAATTTTCTACATAGCACTAGTCTTGTCATTTATTTGCAATGAATTTTTTTTCCTTTTCAGTATAGCTTTGTTTTGCCTAGTTGTTTTCATCAATCTAAAGTTTATCAAAGCGCATTCTAGAATAATTCAAAAAGTAATTATTGTTGTGGAAAATATGTGTACAAAAATAAATGGGCGCGTCAAAAATAACAAATACTTTTTGAGAAATTGACATAGGTGCAAGGGTCGTGGCATCCTGTTGCGTAAGCCCATAACCCAATGAGCACATTTGTAAAGTGTAGAATATTGTAATATATAATAAAATAGACTTGGGCCTTGTAAATAAAATAATAGAAAAATCCCAAAAGTCAAGTTACAAAGTTTTAAATTAGAGTCAAAGGATCTTTTGTGTTTTTTATAAAGGGCTTGGATTTCAATCCTTGTCTCAATGAAGTAGCCAATAATAGCAAAGGGGCAGGGCCTTTCCAATAATAAAAAGGCACATCTTGTACTCATTCTTCTATGCTTAAAAGAGAAGAGGAGACTCTACCATTTTGGTGATTCAAGCATTCTCATGTGCTCTTGCTTCTTGCTCTCTAATGCTCTTGTGAATGATTGTATTTTCTTTCTCTTTTGGCATCATTATTTAGTTTTGTGTTCTTTATGTTTTTCCGTTAGATTAGAATCAAAAGCACATGAGCTAACCTCTCTCTCTCTCTCTCTCTCTCTCTCTCTCTCTCTCTCTCTCTCTCTCTCTCTCTCTCTCTCTCTCTCTCTCTCTCTCTCTCTCTCTCTCTCTCTCTCTCTCTCATCATGGATTTGTTGTGTGGATAGTATTAGGTTGGAAGTGTAGTGTTAGTGTTAGAGTTAGGAAGCAACCAAGTTACAACTAGATATAAATTAGAGCTTTATCTTGTGTTCTAACCCCTTTTTGACAGGTGGAGGGGCTGCTCACTGACTATCACTACATCCTACAATTGCGTCGTTGCCAGGGATAGAGGCTATATTTTAGTTGTTGTTTGGTTCTTTTTTAGTCATTTCCTTGGTTTTTAGATTGTTAGAGGTGGATTTGGGAGTAGTTTAGAGTGTTTTTTTTTTTGTTGATTATTGCAAGCTAGCAAAAGAGGTGTTTGGAGGTAGAGGAGACCTAAAATAGCCTCTAATAGCTTGACAAGTCAGCACACCAACCCAAAAAATCCATAAAAATCTTAAAATATGTATTTTTGGAGGAAAAAAGTGGTAGAAAGTCCATAGACTTTGATTTTTCAAAAGCCACTGGAAACTAACCTTCACCTCCTAACTGAAAGCAGCATAAGAACTTTGTTCCAATCTGCACAGAAGCCAACGAGAGTTACTTCTCAACCAGTTTGCAAAACAATGAAAAAAATCATAAAAATTCAAAAAATCCTTGTAAAACCAAAAAAAAAAATATATTTACTACGAAACCCTCACCACTCGTGCTAAAGCTACTTCTCACTGAGGCAAGCTTACAAACGAGTCTACGAGAGTTTCTCGGTCATGTAGAAGCCCTACAAAAGTTCCCAAGCTCTAGAAAATGCCATTCCCATTCAAAACCCTCACAAACCCTAAATTTTGAAGTTTTTGTTGCAACTTACATTAGCCACTCCTGCTAAAGCTTCCTCACTCTGAGTGTAGTTTACAGACGAGTCTATGAGAGTTGTTAATGTTTCAATAAACTGTGTGAAAGTTCCAAAGTTTTTTGAGCAATTTTACAAAGAAAACTGAATTTTTTGTCAAATCTGTGAATACTCACAGAAGTAACCTTCGCAACCCGTCCATTGAGCTTAGAAAGACATTTTTTATCTAAGGCCAAGTCTGCAAGAGTTCATAAGAAGTTTTGATAAAGCAGTAAGGCAAAAAGCAATTAAAAGTCCCCTCATATATCAATAACTTCCATATCAGGAGAATTAACCTTCACTAGTCTAAACCAAACAATGTACAATCCAGATCCAGCTACAATTAAGAGGGCGAGAGTTCATTCCCAGTAGATTGCAAGAAATCTGGTTTTTTGACTATCATATAGTACAAAGAACCTTCACCAGTCCAACCTTCACTAGATTGACCTTCGAAACAATCATCAATAAGTAGATCTACATCGGATTCATCTACAGTGAAAGTTTCAGGCCAATCTGAACAAGAATTATAGAGATATATGAGAAAAATCAAGAAAAGAGGCTAAATTCACATTGATAGCCAACTAAAATTGATCGGATCCTACTAGATCTAGGCTGAATTCTCACATCCATCAAGATCCAGTATCTCCAGACTTCACCGACGAATGAATCTAAGATCAGGACGATCCGTGCCAAGAAGAAGAGAAAATCTAGTGTCGTTGCACCAATTGAAGCTGAAGACCTGCCGAGATAGATCCAATGGAACAGCCCGTACTTACCGTATCCTTGCAATCAATTTGGTGTGAAAGATTTGGGATCAAGTCAGATCCAAATCATCTAAAGATCTTTGGTTACAAAACAAGATACTCCACCAATCTTACCAATGTAGAAAAATCAGCATCTACATACAAAATGAGATGCAAACTCTATTAGAACTTGATTAAACATGAATCAAAACATAAAGTACTATTTCTGTCTGTAAAAAACTAGCAAGCTACTATATTTCACATGTGTGGATCCAAAAATAGCAAATATAGATCATTCTACACATAGAATTGCAAGTAATCACAAGTATAGTGCACCAATGGATAGTAAAACCCAAGAGAACCATGTATAAGCATGAAATGAGATAGAGAAGAGAGAATATATGTCTCTCCATGCGTTACATCCTTTTATAACAGGTCCAAACCCTATTTGGCCACTTGGCTTTCCCTCCAAAATGTAAAACCTACTATTTTTTAGTCTAGATTCAATGTACCCAGCATTTAAATATGAATCTACTCAAACTCGACTTCTAAATTTTCCACACTTTCAAAAAGTGTTTATTCAAATGCAATTTATACTAATATAACTTTGAAAAGTCAAACTCTAAGTTTAATATGAAATTGGCCTCAATTTGCCCAGTATAGAAATGTAGCAAATATGACTAAACTAGTTGAATATTTCACACTCTCTCTTCAACTAGTTTCAACATGGACTTTGATAAAACTCCAAGTGATGTCCTATGCTTCAAGAACAAGTCCTTTCCCAAAGCTTTGGTGAAGATATCAGCTACACATTCCCTTGAGGACACATGTTGAAGCTCCACCTCCTTTGTAATGACTTGCTCCCTCACAAAGTGATAGTGCACCTCAATATGACATGAAGAATCACATAGAATGTAAATGAGATGATTCCTCCATGCTATCAACTTTGAACTCTTTGGAAAAATACAGCAAACAAACAATAAATATTATGAGCCATGGAAGCCTTTAATTTTCATCATGGTGAAGCCATCTTCATGCAAATGCTACTTTCAAATCAAATATCATCATCAAGCATGGAGGAAGCACATGGATATAGTGGCAAATTGGTGGAATGCTCTTCAAAGTTGTTGGAAAATGACTTCTACCAAATAAATCTTATCATGGATATGGTGAGGGTGTTGCTATGATGGATCCTTTTGCTCATTTTTTATTTCATATGCATACCAAAGGATCCACTCTAAAAGTTTCACAAACTCCTTGATCTTACCAGGCTAGTTTTTGAGGAGTGTGAAAAATTGTCAAAATCTATCTTGTATCACATGTGTGGAGCATGTTCCCACATGTAGAAAAAGTAAAAATAGTTTAGTCATGTTGACTTTAGGGGTATCATAAGGATTTTGTATCAATCATCTTGGTGTAGAACCTTGATAGGGCCAAAATTGGCATAGAGGTCAAAATGGTCAAATCCACATGTAAAGCCTCAATTTGGCCAAAGGTAGATCGTGATGCAAACTTGAAGTAGTTAGGCTTATGACACACGTCAAGTTTAGGTTTGATGAGTGATGCACTTTATGTGGTGGCAAAAGTCAAAGGGTCCAATCATAAGAGAGAGATGTGTTGGAAGGGTCCAATCAAAAGTGAGAGATGTTGCATCACACATCCAATAGGATTAGAGAGGCTATGTTTAAGGGGTACAATAGGAATCATAGCTTGGATCTCCACGACATTCTATATGTACTTTCATTCCCTTCATTAATGTATGAGAGATCTATGAGTTTTTTGAGTCAATTTAGAGATTTGCCAATTTTGCTTGTATTGTCTTCTCTCTCTAGATGAGCCCAAAAGTGGTATTTTCTCCCTCTAACCAAGGAGAGGAACTTGTTGGGACTTATTTTATTTCATGAAGTCTTCCACATGTGTGAAACACCTTTTGGTAATGAATGAATGCATGTAGAATGGCTTTTTTGCCTTAGATCTTGTCATTGATCTTGGATTTCAATCAATAGGTGATCTATAGTGCATGAGCAAGGCTTACGAGATCAATTTCACACATTAGGGCATTCCCACATGTGTGAGTATTAACAATCCATACAGCTTCTTTTGAAGCTTGACATACTGTGATGTACTCTGCCTCTGTCGAAGAAAGCACAACTGATTTCTGCTTCCTTGAGTTCCACGAAATCGGTCCCCCTGCGAGATAGAAATAGAACCCGGAGGTAGATTTTTTGGTAGAGAATGTTCCTCCCCAATCTGAGTCAGAGTAGCCTCGCAGGATGAGTGGGTCGATAGCATTTCCATCATAACATAAAATGTGATCTAAACTTCCCTAAATATATCTCATCACTCTCTTTAATGCTTTCCAATGGGAAATCCTAAGATTAGACATGAATTGACTTAACGTGCTAACAATGTATGCTAAGTTTGTTCTAGTACACAACATTGCATACATCAAAGATCCTATTAGTGAATGATAAGGGTACTTCACTATGTCGAGTACTTCACTATCAGAATCAGCACAAGTAGGTTTAGTCAATACTATACTTGGATCCATTGGAGTATCAATTGGTTTGCAATCAGACATATGAAATTTTTTTAACTTATGTCTTTTAGATATGTTTGCTAGCTAAGACAGATCTTATTCTAAAGTCTATTTCTAGTAATGTGAATTCCTAGCAAAGAATGGACAGCTCCTAAATCAGTCATGTTAAATTCCTTTGACAGATCACTCTTAATAGTGTGCAGAAGAGAAGTGTCGTTAGACAAGATAAATGCATCATCTACGTAAAGAGCTATGTGAACTGAATTGGTGCCTATATTCTTTGAATAAATATTACAGTCAACTGAATTGTTTGCAAATCCCAATTGAATGAGATAAGAGTTGATTCTATCGAACCATGCCCTTACAGCTTGTTTTAGACTGTAGATTGCTTTGTGCAGCTTGCACACTTTGTGCTCTTGGCCTTTGACTTCAAATCCTTCTGGTTGGAAGGTATACAGCTCTTCCTCAATGTTGTCGTTGAGAAATGTTGTCTTGACATCCATTTGGTGTATTTCGAGGTCTTCCGCGGCTGTTAATGCAATCAGAGTCCTGATTGACTGCATCTTGACGATAGGAGTGAAAATTTCTTGATAATCCACTCCTTGGACTTGAGTGAATACTTTAGCCACTAGCCATGCTTTCCATTTAGCAATGGAACCATCAGAGTTGATCTTCTTGAAGATCCACTTGTTGTCGATAACTCTCTTGTGAGTGGGGAAGTCGACCAGTGTCTAGGTCTAGGGAAGTTGATCAATGTCCAGCAGGTCTGGTTCGTCAAAAGTGAGTTGTACTCGCCCTCCAAAGCTTCTTGCCACTTCACAGCATCCTTGGAGTTAATTGCTTCGGCTTGGCTCTCTGGTTTTTTTATGAAGTCCAGAATGATTGAGGTGTATACCTCTCAGAAACTTTTCGAGTCCGTGAGAATCTGCGAACGTTTAGTTGACCAGGATGCAATGATGCTTCTTTTTGAATTTCTCCAGATCTGCTTGAGCTGGCTTGGTGTGGTATGATGACAAGTACTGTCAACTGCTTGGCTTCTATAGCTGTAGCTGCAGGTTCTATAGAAGGAACATCAATGTTGAAAGAATCCATGCTATGTAAAATAGGATGAAATGACATAATATCATTTATCGATGGTTTCTTGAAATCATAGTATGTATGTTCTTGAAATATTACATCCCTAGAGACAAATACTACATTGGTGGATGGATCATAAACTTTGTAAGCTTTATGTTCATCAAGCTTGATGTTTGATCATCACTCTTGGTCTCCTTGTGTTGGATCTCCTTCTTTGACTTTGCCTTTCCCTTGCTCTATCTAGTAACAAGTACAACAAATGTACTATTGAAAGGCTCTCTCTTCTCTCTTTCTCAGAATTTAGCTACAATGCTACTCTCTTGAATCACACAAGACTCAAGAAGCAAGATCTATAATGATCTTGAACTCAAAAAGACTTGGGAAAATGTATTCTAGACAATCTATTCAATTTAAAAGCTTGGATTTGACTCTTGGAAGTGCCAATGCCTTCCTATGGTGTTTAGAATGGTTTTACTTTCACTTTTGAACTAAAAAACATAAGCCTCAAACTCACTCTCAATGATTTGGAGGTTTAATAAGCTTCTAACACCGTTTACTCATCAAATCTATAATGGAAACAATGGATTTTCATAAGCATATCACTAGTTTCACTCTTCACAACTTGTTTTGAAGCTCAAATATTGAAAAACCACAAAGTTTTGGTGAAAGTACAACTCCAACAGCCTCTCACATGTGTGAGAAGTACATCTGAACTTTACACACTAATCTAAATCTCAACATTATAAGTAAACTATTAGAGAAGGTTGCCCTCCAAAATGAATCTAGCACCAATGCTTTCACCAAAATGAAGACTTTGGATCATCAACTAAGATCTATGACTTGGCTCTGATACCATGTCAAATTTCAGAGTAAAGGACTGAATTTTATCTACAAATGATCACAAAGAGTGATTGGTAGCTTGGGATCTTGATCTACATCAAGACTAGCTTCCAAATCTAGCTTCTACTTGACAATCTTTGTGATTCCAAGCAAGAACAATCAAATAATGATGACCCACGGCTTCACATGTGAAGTATAGCTATTGTATATCCTGATAACAGAGAAATAGTTTACGAAACATTTACTAAGCATTCATCCACAAAGAAAGTGCTTAAGAGAGTGTAAACACCAAGATTGCTTCACAAACCAATGTTTCTCATCATTAGCTCAATAATGGATCCATCATGGATCAAGTACATAATCATCATAATCTCTCTCTAAGCTGCATCCAGCACGTGTGGGACAACTCATTGTACTTATCCATATCCACTTTGGATAAGATCTATCAAGTTTGCCACATCATCCATTGGTGGTTTGTGTTGACCTTCTAGATTCCTACAATCTAGGACCTAACTCCTATAATTTAGGAGAAGTCATATTTGACTCAAATGAAAGCTAATCAAAATGGATCTGAATACTACAAGTGTCATTTCACACGTGCGGATCCACATAGATGTCAAAATACATCAAAAACCATGTGAAAATTGCTAAATTCTAACAATTAATCCACATCTACATTCCACAATGCAAGAAAGTGAGTAAGAAATCTAATTAATCCAAAATCACAAAAAGAAATTAGAACATGTTCATAGGAACTTCACTCAAGAAGATAGCCATGAACAAGGAGCTTCTCAATTGCCAAGAGCTTGTGGAAGATCATTTTTATTCAATCAAGAGAAATGACAATAAAATCAAAAGCTCCCTCACAAGAGAGGGGGGCTCTTAAATACGCAAGAGGGCTGCCCATGTGGAGCCCAAGTGGCAATTCCACTAATTTAGAAACTACATGTGGAAATAGCCCTTCCACTAGAGGTCACCATCAAAAGGTGGCTCACTCTAAATTATTTAAGGGGGTCTACACTTATTTACATTGCCTAGGAAACATTACTAGCTCCTACATGGTCGTTCCTTCTCTGGGATACACCATGTAGGCTCACATAGAAAATAACTGTCATCCTAGCTAGTAATCGTCGGCTCTCATGCTCAGCTCTCAGCTTCTTCTGCTCTCCTCCTTATAAGACCTCCTCGGTCATGGGTGAGAGATACTCTGTGTCTTCACCTTGGCTCGGCATCTGGGGATTCTCTAGAATCCGCTAACAAGTTTCTATATGTACTTTCATTCCCTTGATTAATGTATGAGAGATCTATGAGTTTTTTGAGTCAATTTGGAGATTTGCCAATTTTGCTTGTATTGCTTTCTCTCTCTAGATGAGCCCAAAAGTGGTATTTTTTCTCTCTAACTTGACGGAATACTTCTAGACAATGTCGTCAATGGTGGTCATCTATGACGGTATTACGAGGAGTTGTTTTTTGTTGACCCCATTTAATCCTAATTCCCTGGTATATATTTTACATTTTTTTTTGCTTCCTTGCTTTGAGATACTTGTTTCCCATAAGAAGTTCTAATTTGAGCCACAGTCATATTTTCCCTCCTGGAGTTCTTCACTTGCATCACACAGCTCCATTCCTCCATACAGGACTTTGTCAGATTTCGACCGAAGCCATTCTGTCAAATCTCGACCGGAGCACTTCACTCAGATTTCGACCGAAGCCATTCTGTCAAATCTCGACCGGAGCACTTCACTCAGATTTTGACTGAAGCCATTCTGTCAAATCTCGACCAGAGCACTTCAGTCAAATCTCGACCGGAGCACTCCACGTCAAATCTCAACCAGAGGCCACGACTCAGATATCGATAAGAGGTTTTCACATCAAATCTCAACCGGAGGCCATGACTCAGATCTCGACCTTAGGTTTTCACATCAAATCTCAACCGGAGGCCACGACTCCGATCTCGACCAGAAGTTTTTCACGTCAAATTCCAACCAGAGGCCACGACTCAAATCTCAACCGGAGGTTTCAATTCAAAACTCAACAGAGCCGTCACATCACATCTTGACCGAAGCCAAACGACGACGTCCATAAATGGCCTTGACAACGACGCCATTTGCACCTCAGCAAAGTGCGAATTCTAGAGTTTCTTGCGATTGTCTGTTGGCGATCTTCTTGTTCCTATGCTCAACTCTGGCGCTCTGTTGTTATATGATTGTGTTCTTGGATACACTCCACCTCCATCAAGTATCCACCATCATGGTTTGATCACCATTCAGAGCGCCATCACAAATCTTCCAGAACCTAACATCGCCTGCAGATGACACATCAGTTTGCAACTTTTCACAGTCTGAGGGGTAGTGTCACGCGAGCATACATCACGCTCCCATTATGTGCAAAAAGTACAAAAAGGACCAAGAGTGGATCCTAATCTGATCCTCAAGAGGGATTGGTTGTCAGATTACTTGATCTATCAATCTACTTCAGATTAAGATCAATCTAGATCAATTCTAGACAAAAATCCTAACAAGAACAATCATTAATTGAAGGTAAGTGTACTTTATGGTTTCACATGTGTGAAACACTATCTGAGTACGGACTCCAATCTGAAAATCAAGTACACATTGATAGAACCTCAAAACAATCAAAACAAATGCAGACAAATGGAGAGAATCACTCAAAATTGCTTCCAAAACCAAGATTGGTGTCTCACATTGATTATGGCCAAATGTGGCTCTATATATACAATAAATGGGAGCTCGTGGTACTAATCATCCCTCTGATCCCACATGTGTGAAGGTGCTTTGTCATATGATGATTCATCATGCAAAACTGGCACTTGGACAAAACCTTCTATTTTGAGCACTATATGGAGATCTACTTGGAAATCTTCTAGAAGTCGAAATTCGCCTACTTCAGTTTATTCCACACATGTGAGCTGTCCTCTACACATGTGATATGACACGTAACCAAAGGATGTGGCTCATGGAATCAATAGATTGATGCCATGTGTCATATGTCTAGAAAATTGTACAACCTATATGATTATGGTACATGACAAGTACACTATTTTCACATGTGGGAACAGGCTCCACACATCCTATATACATGATTTTTGGCCTCTACCAAGCTTATTTTTGTATTTTTCACACATTACACTATTGAGAACAACATCATCAACATAAAAACACTCCATTTTTTTCAGTTCCTTCACCACCTCCCGAACTCCATTTCCAAAGTTACCCATCTTCCCAACATCTCCACCCTTGCTTGCCATCTAAACCACCACCACAACAACCACCATTTCTACTAATATTGTTTCTCCACTCCCTCCACCTCCATTTTCATTTCCTCCACAATGTTTATTTTTTGGATTAGCTTCACCATATCACACCCCTGATCAGTACCCAACCATCACTATCTCCGAGAAGCTCTCTGAAGCAACTAAGCGCTCAATGATCGGCCTATTAGCAGAAAAAGATCATCCTTGAGTCCCAGAAGCAGCTAGAAGATACGAAAAAGGCCCTGTGGCAAGTCTTGGACAAGGTGAACCAATTGTGGGACACGACGTGCAAGCATGTACTTCCACAAAGAAACCACGGGATGATGATGGAGATGACGGAGCAGACAATAAGGACGGGCAAACCCGACCATCAGATGGTAGCTCGGGATCGGGTAGCCAGAGAGTCGAAGTTGAGGATTAGCCATATATTGGCTGAGTGAGCTTACTACAAAAGAGATATCTGGTCTTGTACAGACCATTGCGTACATGAGAGATCCAAGTATCGATCGATAAGAATACTCTCTCATCTGTCCTCTCTTTGATTGGTTTGGAGACATTGGTCCTTTGACAAATGCAGGCCTAGATCCATTAATGAGTGAGCTAATTTACAATTCATTAGATTGTATATGTTAAGAACATTGTGAAGATACCTTTGTTGAGTGACATAAATCAGTCGTTTCGCTCTGTCTTTGTGGATTTGAATGCCCAAACAGAAGTGAGCTTCACCCAGATTAATCATGTCAAACTCTAAAAATAGCATCTAGGTATTGTTGCTGAAGAGCAACGTATCATCCACGTATAAGATGATGATAATGAAGGATTGCTGCATTGACTTGGAATAGATGTTGCAATCAGCAGTGCTTGGTTTAAATCCTTGTTCGATGAGGAATGTGTTGATCCTCTGAAACCAAGCTATGGTAGACTATTCAAGTCGTGCAGTGCTTTGTGGAGTTTACAGACATGATTCTTTATACCTTTCAGAACGTATCCTTCGTGCTAGATCATGTATATATCTTGCTGTATAACTCCATTCAGATAAGCTGTTTGTAAATCAAGTTGATGTACTTTGAGGTCGGCAACTGCAGCATAAGACAAGGGCATCCGGATCGACGAATGTTTGACTACTGGACTGAAAGTCTCACTATAGTCAACGTTCGAGATCTGAGTGAATCCTCGTGCCACCAGTCTTGTCTTCCTTCGATCAATTGCACTGTTGGCATTGTATTTGATCTTAAAGATCCATTTGCAATCAATGATATTGCAGCCAATAGGAGCTTCGACTAATGACCATATCTGGTTTCTGATCAGGGAAGAATATCATGATAAAGATATCGGGCCACAAATGTCTGAATGTACAATTTCTAACAATCCTCTAACAATATGACGATGGCTTAATTTAAATGGTTTCCTAGTCTGTATACCAACTAGACAGTCTTGACAGACAAGTAACTCGACTTTATCACGAGGATAGTCGAGATCAAGAAAAATAGATTGTCTAGACATTTGTTGCACAGCAGCATGATTCAAGTGACCAAGTTTGTAATGACAAAGTAAACTTTTATTTGCATGAAGAGAAGTACTGAACGCCTGACTAGAGGTAGAAAAGCAATGACTTTATTTATACAAGTATCCATGCCTCTTTCCGAGTGCTAGGATTTTGCCTATCCTATCAACTACTTTGCACTGATCACATTCGAATTCTACTCGATGTCCTAGATCTGTGATTCTGCTTACAAAGAACAAATTCGTAGACAAATTTGGTACATACAAGACTTTAGAGAGTAGCTTAGACTAATCATTTGCAAAGCTTAATCTTACAGTACCTTCACCTTTAATAGCTTGCGTGCTATTGTCGCCAAGGTGAACATAATTCTGGGTACTGTAAGGTGTATAGGACTCAAAACAGCCAATGAGACTGGTCATGTACTGAGTGGCTCCGGAATCTAAGAATCAAGAACTGTCGCTAGATGCTCCATAATGGTTGGTCATAAAGGCATCATGATCCGCTTCTTGAATAGGTTGTGGAACTTCTACAGCTGCATTTGCCACTTGATTCGACTGCTCCTTGCTGTTGTTCTTTGCTTGAAGTATCCGACGTACTTGAATTTCGTGGTTGTTTCGCTTGCAGTATTTGAAAAACAGCTCCTTCTTCATCTGCGGATTTGATTGTTCTTTGTGCTGAGCTAGTTTTTGGTCTGGCTTTGATTGCTTCGAGCCTTTCTTCTTCTTCTACTTAGTCATGCTCTTGTTGGTGTATAAGGCGTGCGAATCTCTCGCATTTCATATAGTGGGCTCAAGATGTCCTAGACTTCTTTTGATGTCTGGGCCTCGGATACATAATCGATTTGGGTATTCGTGATGTTGAGGATGATCAACGCGAAAGCCTTTCCATCCTTCAGCCTCCATCTGGTGATTGCTGCGTCGTCTACTTCGGGTTTCCCTTCTGCACCTGCAACAACGTCATACAATTCTTTAGCCATTAGTATAGTTTTTATCTTAACTTTGCACAGATGGTAATTGGCTCCATCAAGCTTGTCCATAATAGGACTGGCTTTCCCTTGGGAATCCATGTGGAAGATTAGTCTAAGTGATAAGAAAAACTATCAGTGACTTAAGTATGAAAATCTGATATAGATTTTCAGAACAAGAAGACAATTACTCTATTGGCTAGTAGAGTCTTGTACTGTGGAAGCTTATCAGGCTATGAAAATACTCTGATACCATGTTGGAGAAAGAGGGTGTGTTGTGTGTGAGAAACAAAAAATAGCTCGAAAAGAAAACGGACAAGAAAAAGAAGCGAACAAGAAACGAACTCAAACGGAAAGTGTTCGTGCGCAGTGGAATGAGCTATATGACTCTTTTCCTAAGCATGACTATGCCTATCAGAAACGAACAAAAAATTAGTGATAGAAATCACGGTCATTCTGAGTACGTAGCCAAACGTTAATAAAACACTAGAAGAATAATTTGTCACAAACAGCTAGACAAATTATCTATCGCGAATGATTCGCGAAGAGCTAGACTGAGCTCGACTGATAATCAGTCGCGAATGATTCGCGAAAGGCAAGACTAAATATTAGTTGTCAATAACTAGACTAATATTAACTCGCTAAAAACAGATTACCAGATTGAGCAACTAGAAAGTCAGACAGAATGAAAAGTAAGCATAGCAATATTGATGCAAATCTGAACGCAAAACAAAAGAGCTGTTATTAGATTAAGTATAGCAAAATATACATGTCAATAATGCGGTAGAGCACAAGACAATAGCAGATGAAACTGCATGCCCTTCAAAGCTAATTCAATTTGTAAAGGAAAGAAACCTATTTCTGACAATAAAGAATCAATGCGCAAGGCATCTACTTCGTCTATCTTTGATAAGCTTCTGATGCTAAATCTACACACACTTGATCTTCAATATCTTAATCAAATTGAATACGCAAATGGTATTCAGTATATATACACAATGTTACAGGTGTGCAGATGAAGAAAGTACAAAGTAGACGTGTTGTCTGTAGGAGATCGTGGGTGGTTGCAGTCATTGTCAAGTCTGTTAGCACAGTTGCATGGGGTGAGCATGAAAAGGGTGCGACGTCAGCCTTTGTTGAAGTGAACGTTGGTGAAAATGCGAAAAATGCGTCACTCAGACGAAATGCCATAGGTTTTGATTTACAGGGTGCCTTTGCGGCACCTTTGGCCGTTTGTAAGACAATGTCATCTTTTTCACCTGTCACAAAAACACGTGTAAAAACACAGTGTCACGTTTTGTTCACCTTTTCTTTGCTTGTGAGAATTTACATGTAAATATGCAGACTGCGCGACAACGTGAGTAAAAATGCAGCATGAATGGAGGCAGATTAAAATGGGATTTAGGAGAGTGGAGGAGATAAATCCAACAGATTTGACCATTTTGACCTCTATGCCAATTTTGGCCCTATCAAGGTCCTACACCAAGATGCTTGATACAAAATCTTTATGGTACCCCTAAAGTCAAGATGACTAAACTATTTTTACTTTTTCTACATGTGGGAACATGCTCCACACATGTGATATTTTCACACAAACTAGAAACACAAAAAATATACAAGATAGATTTTGACAATTTTTCACATGGATCAGATTATTACTTCATGAATTACATCACACTCAATTCAATGCTACCACCATTCTGTGTGACAACTTGAGCTATATTTCACCGTCACTGAATCCCAGATTTCATGGCAAATCCAAGCACATAGAAATCCAATATCATTTCATTCCGGAGAAAGTTTTCTCACCATTTTTTAGTAATACCACGCACAAACCATTTCTAATCTCTTCGGTGGATTGTACTCATTTTTGTTTTTGTGAGTATGAACTAATTTATAAGATCCTGTTGGGCAATAAAACATTTAAGCTGTGATTATAATTAGCATAAACATTCCATTAGACTATTTTTGCATCTAGCAGCCCATTGTAACAAGAGAGCTGTTCCGCAAATATTTCTGCTCTCTTCTCTACTCACGTTCTCTATACTCTCTTGTCCCATCAGGATCCTGGAGCTCTATATTCAAAAAATCAGAAGTTTAGATCCAAAAAGAAGAGCAATATGTAGTTTGGGTCGACTCAGGATCAAATTTTGGCTCTGGGTTGATTTCAAACTCTTCATCTTTCCAACCAAAGCAGAACCTATTCTACAAATACTGTAAGAGAACTGGCCATCTTATCAAGGACTACAGAACTTTAAAAATTCAACAATGAGAAGAAAATGCAGTTCCAACAACAAGCAAATTCTGTTTCGATCCAGCAACAAGATGAAGATGAAGCTGCCTTCTTGACCAAGGTCAGAGAACATCAAGATATCGATTCTTGGTACCTAGACTCAGGAGCAACTCAGCATATGACTCACCACAAGGACTGGTTCAGAGATTACAAATCATACACCCACTCTCAAGTTTGCAGCTTGGAGATAACTCAACACATTCTATTGAGAGTTAAGGAATAGTCAAGATCGAATTTTAGAGAGGTGAAGTCAAGTTGCTGACCAACGTTCTCCACATTCCAAATCTGACCAAAAATCTGCTCTTAGTTAGCATAATCACATATTTGGATGGGTAGACTTCGACACAAATGGCTACACCATTTTTGACAAGTCCACAACATTCGAATTTGCCTACATTGTCAAACATATAAAAAACAAATGTATTCACATTTTTTTGATCAACTATTTAGTCACGATCTTGGTAATTTTAGCTAGAAATATGAAAGTTAGCTAGCTTCCATACTAATCGTGAAATTTAGACAATGGTTGGAATTGGATATCAAATGACAGTTGGGAATCTAATGTGCAATTGTGTTAGAATAGTGTCAAGGCCACAACAGAAATCTTGGAATCCATGACATTGTTATAAAAGAAAACAATGTCTAGGTTTATATATTTGTAACATTTCTTTTGTTATATAACTTATGAATTGCACATAGATAGGCATAGTGTTGCATATAGGCTCTTATTTATAGCCATAACATGAGCATAAAGCTCCTAATTTGTGGAGCTAGTGGGCTCTAAGGTGTCTCTTGCACTTGTTGTCAAGATTTGAGCTTGGGTCTCACTTGCCACAAAAACACTCTTGTTAAACTTGATTAAGGGTTGGGGAAAATTGTCATGATATTACCTGATGTTGTTTTTGAATAACCTCAATTCAAGCCATCTAAATAATTTCAATGAGTTAATAAAGTAGATACTTTAAAACAATTCAATAAAAATCTATCTACATCTGTTAGCTAGAGCAAACTGTCAAATCTTTGAAAGCATAGTCAAGAAACACTATGGCCAATTCTTCATGTGCCTTAAAAAAAACAAAATCCCATGTATCGAAAGACAAGATAACATCTAATTCTTAAGGAGATATTTTGTATGCGTCTTATATTTGATTATAATAGGGAATAATGGAAGAAAATGATGACAAATTTTTGTTTGAGTTGGATGTGCAAAAATGAATGCCATCAATAGTGTCATTCTATTGCCTATGGTCTACTATATAACATTTGATTAGAAATGGTGTAGATGCATTTAACTTTTCAGAAAAACAAATATTTTTCCAAGTTTGTTGAAGTGGGATGACACAATAGATTTGTTATGTTGCAGGTGTGTTTTTTATCTAGATTACCTCAAGATGCTTCATAACTAAACAACATATATGATGGTACTTAAAGATATTATATCTCTATTATCCATGCCAAAAAAGCTAATAGTGTTAATATGTGAAACATGGAAGTTGCCCAAATACAATTGACATTATTTACTAGTCTTCACTTGCAAAATTGCAAAAGTTGGAATCACATGTAACGAGACAGAGTGTCAGTAAGGAAAATTTTCTTTTCAAAGATGATTGAACTCTTTAACTTTCATTCCATTATTACTTATACGACTTTGAAAGTACACGATTGTCCTCTTTATCAACAACTCTTGTGATTGAGGCACAAAAACAAAAAATTTACCTTGCCCTTCTAAAAAATATTATTTTTAAATTGTTGATGTATTGATGGCCACCAATCAATAATGATCAATATATGAGTTCCAAAATACAAAATGATGAATGATGAAATTGTCCAAGTCAAGAACTGAATGATAGGTGTTACATCTCTCATGCATGTGCTTAGATTCATTTGGTACATATTATCATGAGTACAATCTCAAGCTGCATCATCTCAAAATCAACCTTGCTTTTATGACCACACAACAACTTTGCCAAGCTTGCACTTTTTTTTTATAGCAATTGATCTAACTAACATACCTTTTTTTCCCCTCTCATAGAACAACTATTTCTCATACATTCAACAATATTGACTTCGTGGAATATAAGATGGCCTCAATATTTGCTAAACTTGAGAAGACTATAGTATTTTAGTCCTATAATAATGGAATCAAATATTTTAGCCTTTAAATATTACATATGCTATGTTAGAAATATGTTCAAAGACTAGTATCGTTTATTATGATGCTCTAACATTAATGTAAAATTATTGCTATTCTCATTCATACGCCAAGTGCGTACTAATACCTAGTAGTGATAATCTATATCATAAAAAATAACATAGCTTGTTTAGGTGGTATATGTATCACTACACCAATCATTATGAGAAAAAAAAAATTAGACTATCAATTGAAAGTCTTGATAACTCATGCTTGTATGACTAATTACTACTTTGGAAAGGGCAATAAATACTAATATGATGACAATATACCTTTCTTGAAATAGATACAAAATATAATATCTTATAAATACAAACAAATGCTCTCAAAGTTTTACAATATATCCTAAAGGTCAATTCACGTGCTTATATCTACTCAAAGTTGAATGATGTTAAAATTCGACCAGATTACAGATTGGCTCTTGTCATATACGTACAAAAATAGAAACTATTATCAAATTTTCAATTCCTTTAAAATATGGCACATGAAAAGAAATGTACAATTTGAAAATCTGAATCAGCATGTGAAGGATGAGATTATTGGTCTGTACTTGTACTACTCATTATGCAATAGGTTATAATAATGCTCTCCATGTGGCTATAGATACTAGCATTGAGTAAGCTCAGAATATTGTCATTAAAATAAAAAATGTAAAGTTCATGAAATATCAAAGTTTTTTAGGAGTCACACTCTAAGTCTATGCTCTATATAATGAGTCTACTTTGTGAAGCATTATGTCCAACTAATTATTCTATAGAAGTGTTGAAGGAAGATGCATTGACTACACTTTTGATGAATGATGAAGCACAAAGAGGTTGAATATCAATATTAAGGGTATCTTTGTTGTAGTGCCAATCTGCTAAGCGTACATGTGCAAGTGCAAGTGGAATATAAAATTTGAGTGAGCTAGTTGAGCAATCTGTAATCTGTACTAGAAAGCTATAGCTCTCATTTAGTTGGCTCTATTAGTTACGTATAGCTAACCACTTTAGAAGTGTTTTTAATAGAAATATCATTACCCAAAGGCTTAGATTAGGTAATGTGGATGGTTGTAAAGATAACAAAGCAACATAGGAACTCAAATAAGCTCTACTTTATGAAATCATATTTGAACAAGTTTTATGTGGTGAAAATACTCTCAATTCAAATATACATATTGTCATAAATCCAAAAAAAAAAATGAATACAAAAAAATTGCACCTTCTATGTAGTTATGGTGGCATTGAGAGTTAGTTGATTGAAAAAAAATTCATTCATTTGATCATATCACATTTCTATGATTTCCAATATTATAGTCACCACATCACAGTCTTTGAATTCTATGAATATTTCAAGACTAAAAATAACCATATGAGAAAAATTACTTGTGGCATGTCAATGGCATGTATATGATGGCTTTTTTGCAGTGCTTAAAAAAATAAACAACATATTATTTCTCATTTTTTTTATAAACTATAATTGACTAAGAAATGTCCTCAAAAAATTGTTTTCACGTATATAGAGTAGTGTTGCATTTACAAAATTAGAATAATGAAAATGTATTTCTTTGAGACAATTAAAAACCATTCTAATTTAAGCGTGAATTGTTTTACTATCATGGAGCTTTATCTTGTACGGAAATACGTATCTTCAATTTTTAAAAATAATGGGTTTTTTTTCAATACATACTTTACTTTGTCAGTGAGAGGACAAAAGCAACATATTAATTTGTCATATAGGACTAGTTGGATCTTCCATGGATCTCTCTCCAACATTGCTAAGAAATAATGGGATATACAAAGTAATTTTTATGAAATTAAAATGTCACTTCAAAATTGTTTATTAGTATGTGAACATACACTCGGCATCCAAATACTCGCAACCCATCCATCTTAGGCTTCTTACCAGTGAATGCCTCCTGCGGGTTGTGACTACGTACAACAAATGTAGGGCTTCTATTTTGCAAGAACATAGCAGTTTTGATAGCTTCACCCCATAAAGAATCAGTAACTCCCATATGAGTCATCATTGCCCTAGCTGCTTCGACAATGGTACAATTCTTCCTTCATTAGAGGAGTTTTGAGTTCCAAAAAGACCCTTTAAGAATTCGTGCAAGATGCCTTTTTTATTATTGAAATATTATAACACTAATACTTTTGACTTGCATATCATCTAACATATCATTGGAAAGCCCTTGTTGAGCGCTTTCCAATGCACCGTACTCCGCTAAATTCGAACTTACCACTAAAAAGTTATGCCATTTTTAGTATGGAATCAAAATGTGGACTCAAAAAGTTACGTTACGTAGATTTCAAATTTGAGTATTTTGATTGGTCCATGAGGAAGAAAAATTTGAGAAAAAATATAAAAAGAATCTTTACAAAGGGTCTTTTTTGGATTTAGAACTCCTCTACCCCATTTTGTTGAGGTATATCAACCTGTGCAAACTCCTGTTTAATGCCATGCTCCTTACAAAAATCAATAAAATCCGTGGAACGATACTCACGACCACGATCTGCCCTAAGTTACTTAGCACCTGACTGATTTTCCACCAATGCTTTGAAGCTTTTGAAACATCCAAATGTGTCAGACTTCTGCTTAACGATGTAGATCCAGGTCTTTCATGAGTAATCATCAATGAAGGTTAGCAAATAAAATGCTCTACCAATAGACATTACCTTCATTGGCCCACATAGGTCAGAGTGTATCAACTCAAACACTCATTTTGCCCTTGTTGCTCCTTCTTTGTCGAACTTCTTCTTGTGTAACTTGCCCAGCACACACCCCTTGCAAATGGACTCTTCTTTGTCATCCAAGCTAGATACACCTGTTACCATCTTGAGTTTACGAAGTAGCCTCAAGCTCTTGAAGTTCAAACGCCCCATACATCTATGCCATAAATCACTTCGTGATATAGATGTAGATGCTAACACATTGCACTTCATAACAACAACATTTAACTTGTACAAACCACAAGTTTTATCTCTAAAGCCATCAACAATCACCTTGAATCCCTGTTTCACATCCTTGATCTGGCATTTCTTGTTGTTGAACTCCACCTTCAACTTATGATCTGTCATTGTACCAACAAATAAAAGACTCTTCTGAAGACCAGGAACATACAACACATTTTCAATTACCTTCACATGTCCATCAGAAAATTGAATAGGCACTACACCAACTCCCTGAATTTGGCACTCGTCGTCGTTCGCCTGTGCAACTCTATCTCCATCATCAGTAAGCTCCATGTTTTTAAACCATGATTGTTGCCAGTCATGTGTCTCGTTACTCCTGAGTCCACGTACCAATGCGTGTGATCAATGGAATGTTGCAATGCTAATGTTGTCGCAAATGCTGTGCCTTGATCTTCGTTATTGCTATCATTCTCTTCTTCGACAAAATTGGTCAACTGCTTCACTTTGCCCCTCTTAATGTCTGCCTTCTTCTTGCGACAATCTCTTGCCCAATGTCCAGGCTTTTGGTAATAGAAACAATTGCCTTTCTTCTTCTTGCCTGATGTGGATCCTTGATTGTCATCCTCCACATTTGACTTCTCGGGTTGCTTCTTGTATTTATGCTTCCCTTTGGCTAGCATTGCTTGATCTTCTGATGTGAGAAGTCAAGTTTTTACCACTTCATGCCTTTGTTCCTCCTGTAGGATGATGTCGTGAAGATTTTCAAATGTTGGTAGCCTCTCCCTTGAAGCAATGCCACTTGCAAACATTTGGAAATTTTCAGATAGGCCATTCATAGTTGTGTGAAAAAGCTCAACATCTCTTATTGGCTCTCCAATAGCTGTCAACTGGTTTCGTAAAATAGGACTCTACACCCTCATATTCCTTCATGCGAACAATTATAAGTTTGGTCCTCATAAACATCATTCGAGAGGGTTTTGCCATCTGAAACTGCGTTTTGTTTTTTCTTCTAACATGTTTGATGTAGTAGTATGTCAAAAATGTAAATGAGTTAAGGCTTTGTTTGGAAAGATGGTTTCTATTTCCCCAATAGTATTGAAATTTCACAATTCTAGCTTGACCATTTTTGGTCAAATGCATTGTACTTGGCAAGATGGCCATGTAAATCGATGCCACACGTGCCAAATTACATAGGATGCTTTCCAATAAGTTCATTCCTCATATTACATTGTGATAGCATCTTTGAAATGAGGCAAAAATGTGTTTGGATATAGGCTAGAGAAATTCTAGGATCTAAAAATAGCATGTTTTTCATTGTTTTTGGATCTCGAGATCTTGACCCCAAGTTAGGGTGGATCCAATGACCTATTAGGTTAGATATTAGGGTTAGGATATGAAAATTTCAGAGGTGCCCTAATATGCTCAGATCCGAGCTTGAAATGTATAAATACATGATGGGATCCCCATCAAATAATCAAGAAAAATCGAGTTTTTCCACTTCTATCATCATTGTCTTTTGGTGGCGAGTTCTAGCTATTGGATGTGAGTGTGCTTATGCATTAATTGCTTGGTTTGGAAGGTATTGAACCTTTTTACAGGTCTGAGAAGCTTGTTGTACTTTACTTTGGTTCATTTGATCAAATCTATGTGCCTAATGTGGAGTTAAATGCCAAATTTGCTAGTTTTGGTAACTAGTCTTGATTCTAGCTCATAGTTTGGATCTAGATCTTTTATTTGTGCATCCCCCATCATTTTAGAAGTGATTGGGATTCATTTTGCTGTAAAATTTTGTCAAATAGAGAACTCAAATGATGTCATGGTGGCTTTGTTGTGTGGCTTGTCTAAAAGCTATGAACATTGGAATATGATTGTGACAACACAATTAAATTTGACTTTGTCAAAAGTCATTTCAATGTTACTTCAAGAAGAGAACATAAGAAATAGATCTCTGTAAAAACCTTTAGCTTGTTTTCATATAAAGAAAAACAAGATTCAGAAAATAAAAATATGACTCTTTTAAGACAACTATAACCAAAGTAATAATTTTGATTAGTGAATCGATGAAGAGCTTTTGCTTCTGGACAATCATCCTCATTTTCTAACATTCTTGTCAATGAAATCTTATGAGACTCGTGTGCAATCTAAATGGATATTCTATTTCATGAAATTCATTTCTATATTATGAAATTTCAATACTCTTAAACAATTATCTTGGCTTGAGGATTGTAAATATTGATAGCAATGTGCTAAGCTTTTGAAACTACTCCATAATCTCATTTTGATATGGTCACAAAGATAGCTATGTTACTGAAGTATAATAGTCAGCTACTAACTTTTGGTAGATATTGTTGACTTTATTTATCATGACATTTTATTCTCAATATTTTATCAATTGTTGATAGATTTTTTTTAAAAAATCGTAAGCTTTAAAAAAAAGAAAAAATAGAAAGGCATATATTGTGCTTTGTCTTTCTTGAAGGCATAGGTTATTGGTGGTGTTACGATGTGTTGTTCATAGAAAATTATTCCTGAAAAAAAAAAAATCGCAC